>LS997564.1:20511459-20908959 GCA_000469685.2 Haemonchus contortus | reverse complement strand
TCTTGTGTCAAACACCCTATCCCGAGAAATGTTTAATTGAAGGATTTGTTCCCTTTTTCGAAGAGTTCGAATAGATTTTGTCGTCGTAGCCTCTTTTTTAGGCTTTTTTTTGAAGAAAAAAGACATCATCTCAGATCAAATCAAACCTCAGATTCATTTCAAAGACATGTCCCGATGACGGCCTAACTGACTGACAATTCAAGTCTTGAATGGTACTCACAAATGTTGTAGAGTGATAGCGCCGCACATTATCAGATTTGGTTTTCAGCAAATTTTCATCGCTACGGATTTATCACTAACTGGGCTTCCCAGATCATTGGCGGTCGGATGAGTTTAGTTACAAAAGATATCGAAACAAAAAGAAACCATAATGTGATTGAGTGTTGGGGTTATTATAGAGGTGTCACTCCTCATCTCCAGTGTTCATCGAGTCGAGAAAGTGGAATTTCTTTTGAAAGCGATGGAGCGATGCAGGTGACCATTCTCCTCGAGAGGTCATAAGCGGACAGTTCATGTGGGACCCATTGACTCAGCTTTGTTATCTTGCCGAGCTGTTCTGCACAGCTCCGGAGCTCCAGACCCGTGAAGGGAGCATCAGGTACTGAGCCGTTTTTCATGAACATCGTCTTCGTTAAGTTTAGTTTCAATCCGATCTTTCCACAAGCATTGTCAATCTCGGTCAGCATTCGCTCCGCCTGCTCGATGTTCGGTGTTATGAGCACGATGTCGCCTGTAAAGCATAGGTGATGTAGATAGCGGCCGCCGACCTTAACTCCCAAGTCTTCCCATTCCAAATGACGCATGATATTCTCGAGAGCGGCACTGAGTCTGGGCGGTATGGTATCGCCTTGCCGGACACCCCTCTTCACGTTGATAACGACTTCCTCGTAAAATGGTGAAATCCTGGTCGTAAAGTTATCGTAGAGCCCACAGTGTTCTAGACAGTGTCAAAGGCTTTCTTCAAATCGATGAACGTAAGACATAACGGCATTTTGTACTCTCGTGATACTTCAATGAGTCTTGTAAGAGTGTGGACATGATCGATTGTGCTGAACCCTCCCCGAAACCCTGCTTGCTCGCATGGCTGTCCTTCATCTAATATTCTGCCAATCCTGTTTAGGATGGCGCGAGTGAAAAGCTTATAGATTACAGACAGCAGGCAGATTGGGCAATAATTGCCAATATCGTCTGGATCTCCCTTTTTATACAGCAACACAGTCTTGCAGTTCTCTTCGACGTAGGCACTTTGCATTCCGACAGGAAACGCATGAAGAGCCTAGCCAGAGTTACGACAATAACCGGTGGAAGACTCTTCAGATGTTCTGGCTTGATCCTTAACCAGGCGCCGTACAGTTCTCCATCGACGTAGTGACATGTCCTATTTCGGAAGGGAGAACCAAAGGAGCGATATATTCGTTTTGCCTAAGATGGTGGGTAGGCAGGTAGACGTGGCTGTCGAAGAGATCCGAGTAGAAGCCGTAGATGACCTTCTCCGCCCTTCGAGATGCAGCGACTGTTCCGTCAGGACGACGAAGGGAAGTCACTTTGGCCTTGTGATTGGCGAAGCTCGTCGAGCTTTGCGAATGCCTCGGAGGCTTCGTCCATAACTGCTGCTCTTCTTTCTTTCAGATCTTCCTTTATCGCTTCTCTGCATAGCTTCGCAAGTTCGGACGTTTGTTGGTGATTGCCTGTAACTCGCGCGATTCCACGCTGGCGTATCAGCTCGAGAGTTTTCGAAGTCAGTCGTCTTTTGGCTACTTGTAGAGTCTCTGCTTTCCTAGCGCTAGTGGAGGAGTTCGACGAGCCGATTGTATTTTTCATCGATGTTGTCGATAACGGAATCTTCCACTCGCAAGGGAAGCGAAGTGTTCCCAGTTGATAGAGGTCTTGGAAACTGCATAGCTCTCTCCTCGCACTGAGAAGCAGTATCTAGCGCGGAGGAGACGATGGTCCGATCCCTTGTAGAACTTCGGAATAACAGCGACCTCAGTCAGGCAAACCTCCGATTGAAGATGGTGTGATCTTTTTCGTTATGGAACTGTCCTCCAGGTGACTCCCATGTCCATCGCAAACGAGAGGGCTTCTGGAATTGCAAGTTAGCATGGATGGTGGGGGTCGACATAATAAACTCGGACAACCTTTCACACTGCTTATTCCATTCTATTCTGTGAGTCCCGATGTGGAGCTCTTCAGCCGTTCTTTTGGGACTAATCTTAGCGCTAAAATCACCAAAGAGCCTCTGCAGATCCATATAAAACGCCTTCAACTCCTCTTCTTCGTAGCTTGATGTTGGTGCGTAGGCAACGAAGATGGTTAGAGCTGGGATCGAGCTACAAGTCTTAATCGCGAACGCCCGATTCGGGTTGTTAAGCTTTCGTACGAATCGATGTTCATGGCCAGGTGCGTATTGACGAGGATACCTACGCCGCCGACGCCTCTGCTGCCGCATGTTCCAAGGAACAGTTCTTCTCCAGTCTCGAATACAGCGTGCAGCGGGCAATGCCTTCTCGTCTCGGTCAGTCCGATGACGTCGTACCTGATCTTCCTAGCTTGCATCATCAGGTCTTCTATACACGCTTCCGATGCAAGCGTCCATGCGTTGAAAGTACAGATCGCCATCTTAGTCCTTCTCCTTTTGGACAGCCTGTAATGGCCCTGAGATTTTAGAAATTGTCGTAGCGGTTATCATCACAGCTACCGGGGTGGGTTCCTTTTAGGTATTATTCACCATCGTTTACTTGGAATCATCCTTGCAGTAAATGTTACTTTTACTTTACATTTTACTACACGCCAAAAACAGTAAAATGTACAGTAAAAGTAAGATTTACTGCAAGGATGATTTCAAGTGAGCATGGTGAATAATATTACGAAGGAACTCACCTCGGTAGCTATGATGAGAACTGCTACGACAATTTTCACTGTCAAGAAAGCGAGTCTCGAAAGGTTCGATTCTAATAAGAGCCAGCTGATCTGATCAATAATTGAAGAAACGGAGTATATGCTCAGTCTTAAATGCCATGCTTTCATTTTGTCTTGGACGGCGTGATATTTTGCTACGAACCCAACCTCGGCTATAGGTAATGGGTTGTGGGAGTTCCATCGTGATTCTTTTGCATAGTTTTTGCTAGTTGTCCTAAAGTTATGGGGTAGCAGCTTAAAGGTTCTCACCCCTCGTGCTTCAATACAAACCTGCAAATAGCGCGCCCCAGTGACAGCTCGGCTTACTGTACCACTCAATTCGAAACTTTCTTGTCTTCGCCAAGAATACCACATTGGTTTATACTGCTCGTTCTGTCTGTATTAAGAATATTGTTACTAATGGATGGAGTATTTTCAGATGCTCGCTCGGGGCTTGCGATTTCTGTCGCCGCGTTGGGTACATTCTACCTTACAAAAGTCTGTCCCACAAATAGCGGATGGTCTTGCGTCCACATCTGCCGCATCAGAAACAAAGAAGGTTTGATTCGTTGTATTTTTCTGCATAGTGCGCTTCATTCTGGCTGCTGAACTGTTCTCATTTTTCGATTTTTCGTCAATTCTTTTTGCCCGACGTTCGGGTTATAAATATACCCGAGCTGCCCTTCAGAGGACAGAACAACAGCATGTGCTTCTAGGCTGTTTTTCTTGTTATAAATTTTGCATTTGCAAGGAACCTAATTATGAAAGATGTGCTACTGAGTATGAAGATTGAGCGGGGAGGACAAGATGTAGACGACATCTCATTAGTTTGCTTTCTTAAGAAACTTCACAGTGTTTGTGAAGGGCAGGACTTTGGCGTTGTATTGTATGAGTACTTACTCATTATCAGTCCCAATATGGGAATGCAATGTACCTCTTCTTGACTCGGCAGCTTGGTTGCAACGTTTTCTTATGTCATTCAAGTGTTGTATTTAATATGTTTTGTAACATTTTATTCATAAAGGTTTAGAATGACCCGCTACAGTTGAGGAAGCCTAAACTTCAGCGAGACGAAGTGTTGTCGTCGAAGGTTGGTCCAGTGTTGAGCTCAATTTCAGATCAGTTCTGCGTAATATTTCAACTTCAGGTTTACTATGCGCCAGAGTGGGATCTGGACAAAAAACCGAACAAGGACGCGGACTACCCCAATCCTTTGAAGAATTATGGGGTAACGCCTGAGAAATGGGAATACTATAATAAAGTGTGTCACACCTAACAATTCAATTCCTTTTTTTCTCAAACTTTAATTGCTGTGGTTCAGGTTGTTTGGCCACCACACTATGTTGTACCAGAAATAGGATTACCAAAGTCTAGGGAAGTATTTCACTGCAGGGAATCAGTAAGTTGAAAATTTTCTGCTTTTTAGAATAAAACCTCTTATTGTTCAGCCTTCGCTATTGATCGACACACTCAGAATACTAGCAAGTTTTCTTTTTTAACAAAAGACAGTACGGTTCCATGTAGAACAGAAAGATCACAACGCCACCAGCCTTTAAGATTTTTTACGTGAAATCCTCTCGATGCAATACCCTTCGACTAGAGAATTTCCTTTTATTCAATCTAAAAACCCACGTTGACTGAATTATCATTCTGTAGGTAATGGGTTCGTTAATCTTTACAATGTGTTGAACTGAAGCTTACGACTCTAGACGGGCTTTTCTGTTTATCACAGGATTTGAGTAATTGCTAAAGATTCATGTAATCAATGTTGCCCGATCTAAGAATTATTTATACCTTTCATGAGCGAGTTTTCGTTCGATTTTGCACTTTTTCGAGATGACCTTTGTAATGATCATTTCCAGAGAGGACAAAATAGAAAACCTTTTTTTTCATGTGCATTTCTCTCCAAAGCGAATGTGGCAAGCGTGTCAGCTAGTTTGGCAAACAAATGTTGACGAGGCTATAACTCAACTGAATTTCCAGCAGCTAAAGGTGTGATGTTGTATTCTATCTTCTTAAGAGCAAGTTTAGTTTTTTTTTGCTTTCCGATGACTAACAGTATTGATTAAGAGTTGCAAAATTCTTGCTGAAGTTTTGACGGAAGCGAAAGATCGAGCAGCTAATGAATTCCATATCGAATTTCCGTCCGACATGTTTGTTGCAGAAGCGTTCCCAGTTCAATGTCAAATAATTAAAGGTAACCTTTTCATGATTAACATGTGTGCAGCAGTACAGCAGTAGACAAGGGGCATATGGTTGGATTTTGTAGTGATGCAATTATATTCTTTCACCAGTTGGGCTATGGGGGCTAACGCGTCCATTACATTACAATCGCTCACTCGTGAAGAACATAGAAACATTTCAAGCACAATACTCCACCCAAAATTCCGCTTAGGTCTCTTTCGTGGAAATCACGCATCAAGAGTGAAGTACTCTAAAGTGAATGGTTTTTTATGTGCTTATATATTATATGAGGACTTTTGCATCCAAAATTTTGTTTGAATTTAATTATGACGCAGAGTATCAATCATCAGAAACGTAATGGAAAACTGTCAGCAGAGTGCTTAATAATGCTTCATGCAACTGGTGCCAAATGGAAGTTTTCCAAGCTACCTACTCTTCCTTCTGAATGTTTGATCGCCGGGCTATGGAAAAGAGCTAAATAAGGTCTTTAATGCGTCAAAAAAGAGGGTAGTTATGATTTCTATTCAATGACGTCACAATATGCTCTCTTTGATTAGGGATCAATATAAACAATATTGGTAAAATTCCTATTTCTTAACAAATTCCTCATCGCGCACGCGTGACGTTTCTTAGCCCTCATACGCTATGCGACCTTTTGCGGACTAACACACAAACGGCTTGCAAACGGTGTTTTAAGAACATTAGTCATAAAAAAGGTAGAAATAACTTTGGGAAGGCAAAAAAGGTGCATCCTCGTATAGGCGGTGAGTCCAGCCGTGCATCGTAAATGTTAGGGACTCCCATAGTCCTTTTCCTCTTGTGTCTTCACATTTACCCCTTTTCGTGGAGCAGCCGTCCTATTCTTGCAACGTGGACTTTCAGCGGTCGAAATGAAACACCTAGGAAGGTCCCAACAAGGTCTCCGTAAGAAGTTGCTAAAATTAGCAGATTTTTTGTAGGCAACAAATTCGTAGCAATTATAAGGTACTGATTCAGGAACTTATTTCAGGAGAACCAAGCTGCATTGAACCTGAGTAGCCATTGCTCCCTTCTAAGTTCAACTTATGATAGTACTCATCGAAATCAGTTTTTGGTTTCGATGAGTACTACTATAAGTCGTCATCTTCCTATTTCATGTGTTCCTCCCGAACTACCATGTTTCGCTTAACCTTAGGTTCTAAAAACACAATAAGGTAACAAGTTGGTCTCCATGGTCTTGACTCTAATTATCTTCACGAGATCCTTCCTTCTCGTTTTTACAATTTTCGAAGCCTTTTTTATCCTTCCGACGATGATTTCTTTTTCATCTGAATCATAGCCAATCTTCCGCTTTCCGAACGTATTTATAGCCACTCCCATTATCACCTGTGACATATATCACCTTCGTCGGTCATCGACTTCGTCGAGCGGGCGACAGAAACGTCTCCATTCGTCCCCGTCGTGAGCCAGTGTAATACAGTGGGTCGTTCTTGCTTGAGGGACACAAGCACAGCATTCCCTTCGTTCGGAGCCTTCGTGAGGGAATCTGAAAATCGCGCTGGCGCTTGTCCTGGTATTCGTTTAGTGGTACGGGGGATCCAAACAGTAACCGCCTTGGTCCAACGGTCACCACGATATCGCATATGGTTTCCTTCTCACCTTATCTTCGATTTCTGGCGTAAGCAGAGACATCCTCGGTCTTTGTTTGTTGACGGTGCTGGAACTCCGAATTTCCTTCTGCACTTGCGTGTATTGGAGAGTTTCCAGCAGCTTCCTTTCAAAGTGCGTTGAGCGAAGCTGTCAGCATGTTCATTCTGCTTTCGTGAATCCAAGTTTCCGAGGTGTACATCAGAGCAAGAAGGACAGTGGTATCGAGAAGGGGAGCGCGTAGCCGAATGTTCTTTGCCTTATTATACTACCTAGAAATTCTTAAATGCTCCTCATGCGACGCCTTTCCTTCTGCTCAGCTCTGGAGCTAGGATGTTTTACATATTGACTTCACGACCTATTAGGTGTGTGCATTAATTTCCGCCGTTTTTCGCGTGCAAAAACATACTCATTACAAAATTAAAACTAAATGTACATTAACCAATGTATTGCCCATCGTTAGCTACAACTTCTTGCCATCTTTCTGGTATCTTGTTGACTCCGGGTCTAAAAAGTCTTTATCTTTTGAGGCAATCCTGTTACCCACCCATTTTCACACTTCTTCGGCATTCCGAAAGCGTATACCTGCCAAACTGACTTGCATGGACCGGAGTAGGTGGCAATCAGAAAGAGCAAGATCTGGAGAGTATGCGGGCTGAACAAACTGATCCCATCCAACAGCTGCACTTTTTTTATAGGGACATTCTTCGCAAAATGGGGTCTGGCATGTTCGTGGTGGAACGGCACCTCATGATATTTTCTTGCGATTAAGGTGAGCTTTTAGGTGAGAGCATCCTACAAACTGTCAAGTTGGTGCTCGTAGCGGTCAGCAGTAACAGTTTCTTTCGGACTCAGCAGCTCATAGTTCAAAACAGCCTTTTGGTCTCACCACCAAATGCAAGCACAGCATTACTTTTTGGCAATAAACATTTCGCTTTCGTTGCAAGCTCTCGATTGAAGAGAAACTATCTCAGCAGGTTCGTTCAGATGAAGCTTGTCCTCAATAGAAGCATCCGGTGGGCTTCAATGCCAGTTTTCTTGAAATCAAACAGCAGGGGAAGGGCCGCCCGGGGGAACGGTTCATCACGTTCCATGACCAATCAGTCTGAAAGCAACAGGATTTTGAGGCAAAACTGATCTGTCTGCCCTTAAGTAGGTAGCCAATACCCTACCTTACAGAACATGACAGGTTTCACCGGTAAACCTCTAACATGGTCCGCGCAACGGCCCTTGGAATTCGGCGGCGGAAATTAATGCACACACCTAATAGATACAGACAGCATGAACATGGTCTTGTAGGTTTAGTTTTGAACCGACCGTTCCACAAACGCTGTCGAATTCGGCCAGCACTTCTTCCGCCCACTCGATGTTCGGTTTAATAAACACAAAATCGTCTGCGAGGCGTGGATGATGTAAGTAGGGGCGACCTCCACTCCCAACTCTTCCCATTGCAGATGACGCATAACGTTCTTGAGAGCGGCACTGAAGAAATTGAACGAGAGGGTATCGCTCTGCCGAACCCTTGTCTTCACCGTAAGAATGACAGTCTCAGAATGGATAATCATGAAAATGAAAAAATACACCTCATCACCCACAAACGAGGGCGATAGGGGTTGTACGATTTCCTGGGGCTGACTGCATGTTAACAGATCATCGTCGCAAGATCGCTGGCTCATTTCTTTTTCCGAGTTTTCCGACAGTCCCATACTTTATCCTTTTTGATTTTGATTCTTTCTGTGAAGTGTTTCTATGTAGTGACAGGTTATATGCAGCTATTGTGATTTTGAGGTCTTAAGCAGCAATGTAATGCCAAAATTTGTCAGCTAATTTTGTCAGCTTCTATTAATTGTTATCTCTCCCCGTCATAAATCATGAGTGTCCCCACTCTGTCGTATGTATTCCTTCCTGATTTGAATGCTCTAGGCCAAGTGCAAGAAAATTCATTTTTAAAATGATATGAATTCTTGAATTATGAACATGATACGCATATGCTGGGTGGTAATGAGAGGAGCGACTAACAGCGTCGACTTATGTAATCCATTGTTCTGAACCATCTCCGGAACCTTGCTTGCATGGCTCTCCTTCATCTAATAGTCGCCAATCCTGTGGAGGATCACGCGAGTGAAAAGCTTGTATTATAGATAAGAGACAGCAGGCAGATTTTAGCGTAAGTAAGCATGTTCGAGATGCCATAAGTGTTTCTTTAGGTCGACGAATGAAAGTCTTTTCAGCCTCGTAGTTGGCGAAGCTCCTTCGGGCTTTGCGAATGCTCTTCTCGACCTCGGCGTTTCATCCTGGTAACTGCTGCTCTTTTCTCTTTCATATATTCCTTTATCGCTTCTCTGCATAGCTTCGCAAGTTTGGACGTTAGATGGTTATTGCCTGCAGCTCGCGTGATTCAGTGCCAGATGCCAGACTTTAACTGGGGGCTGGGTTGACTCCAGGTAACTAGTCAGGCTATCCCAGAGTGGAATAGGGGCTTTGATTGTGGGAGTGGTCCCGAATCGCCTCCCAGCTAATTCCCAATCACTCGAATGCAGGCTATTGGCCGAGTCGGTGGGCAGGATACCAACTGCACATCGGGGAAGGCTGTACTCCTCATAGATGTGTTTATTGGGAGAACGACCAGCTTTTTCTTCTGTTTTGTCTGTCACTCACAATAGTACTTTCAAACACCCCTCTCATTCTGAACCTGATTTATTGATATCTTTATTTCTGGGCCATGAAGGTACTGAATTGTAGTTATCGTTCAGTAGACCAAGGCCGAGTACAACGATTCAGGAGGACCTGCTGACTTTCGGGAGTTCTGCGCCTCCGCTAATTTCAATTCAGCATCTCCCAGAAACATAACCAAAACTTTCTTTTTGACTTTTTCGGAGATCTGAAAGTGAAGTTCTTTATTCTTCAATGTTCACGAGTTGTAGTTGATGATTATCTCTTCAATTCATTGATTACACTAGAGAACAACTTTTTTTTCAAGGAGCTCGACGTCACGCGCATGAGAATTGGTGTACGATCCGGTATCGATATATCAATATTTTTGTGCGTTTGCAAGAGGTTAGGTTTCGTTAAATTCACTTCAGCTCAGCTCCGCATTTACTCCAAATCGCAGGGAACACCACCAGGATTCAAACTGCGGGAGAAGCTCAAAAATGGATGGGAGCACATGGAAGCCTATTATGAATACCTCAGATCTCGAACAAAGAAGTATAGCATATGAGAGAAATAGGCATTCATAGTCTTCTTCTGCTATAAAGATTTGTTTTTCAACATATAGTGCTCTGAAAAAAATAAGACTTCTGATCGACTGATTGCGGGTCTTAAAGGCGGTTTGATCTCCATATTACGTCACGTCTTCGAAACAATTTTTATTTATTGATTTACTGGTTGCCGTTATAGATGGTAAACGTTAAGAAAGGTGTTTTGGTAACTTGTGATCCAGCGATGCGACAACTTCTCATGCATCTGGATGAGTCCAGAACGCTTGGTAGCAAGTTTATCGTTAAGGTCAGTGCTATTCACAGAATCCTTGGTGTAAATAAGAAATTGCGTAAATCAACTTTTCTCTATTGTATACTATGACTGGAAATATTGCACCGTTTGTTCTACTTTCACTACTTCATCCGAATGTGATGGAAGATTATGAAGAAACTGCTAAGTTGAATCAACCTACATTTTGACAAATAAGTTGCGGCGGTCATAGGAATATCGTATGTTCGGAGGTGCAGTACACTGTTTTACCTCTCTTGTTTGAAGTTGTTTATCGCTCAATTTTTCAAATTATCCTTGGAATTTTATGAGTTTAGTAAGAACGCTGAATGGGTCTAGTTACCTTTCAAAGCAGCATCGTGCTTTTCATTTCTACGTAGGTGTAGAACACATTTGTTTACAGTCGCAACCTTTTTCATTAGAAATGGATAAGGTCTGTCTTTCTTAGGAATTGGACGAAACACACTTGTTTATTGATCGTGAAATAGTGAAGATACTCGAGGAAAAATTGGATCAGTTGATGGAACAAATGAATCCTGAACTCAGCGAGAAGTGACGCACGGTAATAAACTGGTTGAAGTTTCATGCATAAAATTTCATTTATCTTGGGTCAAGCTGCCAATAATGTTGTGGTTTACTACTACCCGCATTATTACTGCACAGGATGCCTTTGATTCGTCCTCTTTCGCACATTACCTTGAGGCAGGTGCTGTTGTAATAGACAAGGCTCAAGGGTTGTGACAATGCTCGAAATTGCAGGCATTTGAATAGTTTTGTGAAGAGTTCCCAGACTTGCTCATAAAGAAAGAGTCAGTCATTTCGAAGAGAGCGTCCCATAACAGCTGAGATGAATTCAAAGCTGTAGCTTGAAATTTGTAATAGGAAATGCTGACGTTCAAAAAAATAATATTTTTGTTTGCCATTAGATGAGCATTCTAGCTAAAACAAAGAAACAAAACGAGCTCGGTTTCTGATCAACTTGTGATATTTTCTGTTGTTTGTTGACGAATTCTAATTCAGTTATGGCACGTCTCGTAAATGGCGGCGTTCTGAAGCACGTACCGCCTTTCACGATGCACGATCTCATTGCCTCCGTGCGTAAATCACAACACATCCGCAGTAAAGTCTGAAATCTGTATTATAGTATGTGAAAACTGCGTTGCGTGTTTGAATTCTCATCAAATTATATACTTTGGCTTCACTTTTTGTATTTCAAAACAATACGGTGTAGTGTTAAACTAAGTAATCCCTCGGAGATCATAAAATTACCTCCCGAGGTAAGAAAAGCGGTGGGCTTGAGCGGTTCTGTTGCAATTCGATAGCTACTCTTTGATGTACAAATGTTTAGGGCTGAGGAACGTTGTGCCGATTTTTTCTAGCATAGGCGCCGACCATATTTATAATAATGTATGTGTAATACTATTCGTGTATGTCATGTAATAGTTTCTATGTGTACTAGTATAAACGGGACCAGATCTCTTGTGAAGTCTGACCCGCACAGCAAAGCTACCTTTTCCATCCTCGTAAGGTAGAAAACCAAAAGAAAAAATGACCGTAGCAGCAAAAAGAAAACGAGAATAAAGGTAAAACATACCCTCCACTCGTCGATTAGCTGATTCCATGCCGAACGTGTGAGTCCCCCTGCGCGTTGTACCGCCTCAACAAATGTCTGGCATAACATCGGTCGGTGGGCGTCGACGAATCCGGTGATGGGGCTTATGCGCCCTATCTATTGGGTTTTTCATCCCGACAGCGTCCTTTGTGTTACCCTTGGGTGCCTCTGCGTAGTTCTAGGAGGAAGTCGTAGAAGCACTATTATCGTAAACTGTGCCTTTGAGCGTTAGGTCACAATGCGACCTCACCAAGCTAAACCGCGCGGTGGATTACTGTTGAGGTTGATTATGGATGGCCTACTGAAGCATTGGATGCACGATAACTATAAAAAATATTTCCATGAGCACTAAAGATCTCATATCTATCCGAGCATGGCTCAGATATATATATATATATATATATATATATATATATATATATATATATATATATATATATATATATATATATATATATATATATATATATATATATATATATATATATATATATATATATATATATATATATATATATATATATATGAATCATAACTGCGGCACATAGTTAGCAACAGCAAAAGGTTAACTAAGTAGGATGTAAACTATTAGGTGTGTGCATTAATTTCCGCCGCCGAATTCCAAGGGCCGTTGTGCGAAGCATGTCAGAGGTTTACCGGTGAAACCTGTCATGTTCTGTAAGGTAGCGGATTGGCTACCTATTTAAGGGCAGACAGATCAGTTTTTCCCCAAAATCCCGTTGCTCTCAGACTGATTGGTCATGGAACGTGATGAACCGTTTTCCCGGGGAGCCCTTCTACTGCTGTTTGATTTCAAGAAAACTGGCATTGAAGCCCACCGGATGCTTCTATGGAGGACAAGCTTCATCTGAACGGACCTGCTGAGATAGTTTCTCTTCACTCGAGAGCTTGCAACAAAAGCGGAATGTTTATTGCCAAAAAGTAATGCTGTGCGTGCATTTGTTGGATCAGAAGGGTGTTGTGTACTGTGAGCTGCTGAGCCCGAAGCTGAGTTACTGCTGACCGCTACGAACACCAACTTGACAGTTTGTAGGATGCTCTCACCTAAAAGCTTAATCGCAAGAAGATATCATGAGGTGCTGTTCCACCACGAACATGCCAGACCCCATGTTGCGAAGGATGTCCTTTCAAAAAATTGCAGTTGTTGGTTGGGATCAGCTTGTTCAGCCCGCATACTCTCCGGATCTTGCTCCTCCTGATAACCACCTACTCCGGTCCATGCAAGTCAGTTTGACAGATATACGCTTCCGGAATACCGAAGAAGTGCGAAAATGGGTGGATAACAAGATTGGCTCAAAAGATGAAGACTTTTTTAGATCCGGAGTCAACAAGATACCAGAAGGATGGCAAGAAGTTGTAGCTAACGATGGGCAATACATTGGTTAATGTACATTTAGTTTTAATTTTGTAATAAGCATGTTTTTGCACGCGAAAAACGGTGGAAATTAATGCACACACCTAATAAAAACGAGATGGGACACGACACCTTCCGCCACTGCTACATCCGCTTCCAAAAATCTGAATTCACATGAAAGCTATTTCAGCAAAACATGAGGAACGCATCAGTAAAATCTAACTTTATTTCTGAATATAAATACTCATCACATATGTTCTATTATGAGGAAGAAAAAATCAATAGGGAACTATACATATATTGACTTGGAACATCGTCAAGCACATATCACGAACCATTAGCGAAAGCAAAGTACACAGTTTCCAAATAGTTATACCTCTGTCAGAAGGAACATATACCCCCTACGCCAACAAATCGATCAACTGATCACTACCGATCAACGGTATGAGGATTTTTGACCAGTTTGTTATCGGATCATCTGTAATGAAAGAAAAAGACATGAAAACCTCTACAAAAGGTAATATTCCGTTCAAGACGCTTACGCTGAATGACTTAGAGATATCTGTAATACAAAAAGAACGAATGGTTTCACAAGGAATACAATCAAAAGTGAACAAAATTAGCTCTGAAAACAATCCCATGCCTCGGTGTCATCTACCGAAGATAATCTTTTTCACGACTAATAAACAGTTCACGTACGACAGCTTTTTTAAATGAAAAATCAACATTTAGTGGAGGAAGGCAACATGATGGGATGGTTTTCTATCATACCGAATCACAAGCAATCCAGTTGGAACAGAGAATCACGATGGGTGAAAGATATATATGTAGTATATATACATACATATATATGTATATACGTACATATGTATACATACGTATAGATATAGAGATGGACATTGAGAGAGCAGCATTGAAGGGGAAGAGATGAGTAACAAGTAGAAGGACACCCAGGACGTGAGCTAAGAAAGGAAGAAAGAAAGTAGGCGCTTTAAAACGCATTATACACTTCAAACGGACGAGCACTGGTGGTGGAATGAACAGAAATTTTACATCGGGTTCACATTCATTTTTCAAATTAAACTTTTGAATTTTACTAATATGTTTTGTATAATGAACATCAGTGTCAATGAAGAACGGAAACTAATGGAAGAAGAAATGCTTCAAAGGTCGTGAAACAACTGTAGTTTCAGATTCGAACAGTGTTAGATGACCCACTAACCTTCAGCTTGACTTATATGTCAGCAAATAGAACTGAAGGGATTTTTGCACAGAACGAAACACGGGTAGTTTACTAACGCTACTCGATTGCCCTCCCACTTTTGTGAGGCTTTTCAGGAGACAAGGAGAAGAGGTTGGAAGACACCATGAAGGGATAAAAAGACTAAACGGCTACTAACAGACCACTGTCGGCACATGATCAAGATTACTCCCGCTTGATATATCACAAAGACTGAGAAGAACAAGGAGTTTCACGGATATCAAATTCAAGTCTCTTACAAATGCTTTCAGTATTATTCTCGGAACCAAATGATGAGGGTTCGAAGAGACGAATAAAGTAATGGTGGTGAAAGGAATGGCGAAGAGTAGAATGCTAGATCTATAAATGAAGGCCATGTTTCGTGCACTGACATCGGGATGTGCGAATGAAGCATGGCCAAACGGAGCAGCGCCGCTACCTCAGCGAGTGGCGGTGTGGCTGAACTTGCCATGAAAACAATGCTTGGTTTAAGAGGAGGATCTGTGAATTGATAATGGATTAGCCTGTGTCATAAGATCACCTCTACGCAATGGATTTCTTGCTTACGATTCCCAAGCACTTCGAAAATCATTTAACCATCATTTAAGCTCACATGATGTTTTCTTTTGGGCTTCACTGCATGTATATCGAGGTGGACATGACTCACTTTAGAATGCTATCAATAAACGCTCTTAAACAAGGTCAATAAAACAGGTTTTTGGAGCCGGAAATTTGGTCACCTGTTGAGTAACCTAACTACGCGGCGTCAGCTCATCATTTCCGCAACAGATTTGCTGTGCATCCCGACTCGACAAACAAGACCAGAGATATATACGATGGTTTCCAAATGGTGGCTGTAGGAGGAAAGAAGTAGAACATTCACATAATATGAAACGCGTGATTGGAACACAGAAACACGCGATACGAGTAAAACAAATAGATACACTATCACTGATATTGACAAACCATGATCCTGACTACAAGTAGTTACAAACAATGCACCCCAGTGAACCATGCCAGATTAGTGTTCAACAGAGATGAAAAAAAAGCACTCCCATTGGAAAGAAGTAAGAACGAGGAAAGTAGGAAGAGAGTCGATCCCGTATGGAATAACAGCCGATTCAAGCAACCAATTGCTTATGCTGCTTATTGGGAATATAGTGTCCGCTGTGTACACCTTTCAAACGCATCAATTCCTGACAAGCTGATCGAAAGGCGCTATGGATATGGGTCAAAGAACGAGATGGTGCCACTGACAAACTGCGCTCGAGCATCTGAATTAGCTATTGATTAGGGAAAATTGAGAACAAAAGTTTAAATGTGGAAAGCTTTCAACCAACAAGTAATACTCAAAATGTTCTAAGGAGTAGCACTACAGTGTGCATTCAATGTCTCGCATTGGAACTACATACATAACCTGCTAACCGTTCTGTACAGTCTAGACAGTTGACGACAAGATCAGAACTCACAAAAAATTTCAGTATAAACCAAAAAGGAAACACCCCGCAAAAGATCAGGAACTAATGAAATTCAAAAAAAAAAACGATAAAAAACCGACCGTAGACAATTGCGAAGATATTTGAACACCACGAGGAAACGAGCGATCGAATTGTATGACAGCAGGATCGAGGGGATAAGACGCAGGGACAAGTACACGCAACGGAGGGCATAACAACTGTAAGAAAAACACGAGTTAGTGTGATTCCAACAAAGCATGCTTATCAGGTTGACAGAAAGTGACAGCTGCGTTCACCGATTGGTGGATTAGGGTACAAAAAAGTAAAGGAGAGAATGAAACGAAATTGATTGGAAATTTCTAACATAGGCTCAACTTAAAGAGATGGAAAGGAGGGGCAGGAATACAAAAATTAAACTTGCCAAATCCGAATCGAAACAGATCACAGCATCGGGGCTGTGACTGGAAGCTGGCAAGCAATCTGTATCTACACGCCAAGGCAATTCGTTCAACTCGCGAGAAGCCGCTACCGACATTCGCCACGGCTGGCGGGTATCAAACAGGCAGTCAATCTAGAATTAATAGCTAGAAAGAACGTACACAACTGCACAATTTACTCCTCTAATCAGATTCAAAAGTGGAAGTTGTCTCAAAACAAGCACTGCTAAGATGAACAATACGAAGCATGACAAACCTTGATTCGCATGTTTTCTTCATCGGATGAATCAATGTTCTGGTCTGAGTGGGATGAATCGTCTGAAAACCTCATATTGTCTACAACAGATTGTAAAAAGACTCGATTACTAGTAGCCTTCTCACCAAGCTTTTCCACTTTCGCCTCAGTCCCAGAATCACTAGTATCCGAAGGAGCGGAACGCTTCAATGACGAGCTGGTTATTGATGACTTCACTGCACCAACATCAACTGTTGAAGCGTCATCGGAGTTACTTAGAATCGCTAGATGTTCAGGTACCCTGAGAACACTAAAGTATGAGCAGTGGTGTTATAACAACGATGGGAATGCTTCGGTAAAGTTTGAAAAGCGAAAAGCTAATAAACACATGGCAAAAGGTCTTACCTAATCATGAGGTGTCGAACCGATCGCCATGGATCTAGAACAGCCTGAGGTGGGTTTGATTGAGAATTGGGGTGGTCGTCGGTACAACCACCGCGAAAAGCCAAAGTTTGTCCTTCAGCTTCGATTTGCCGCAATGTTTCAATCACTGGATAAGTAAGGCTAGAACGTTCAACAATCGTGCGCACATTTCCCACGATCTTTTCCAGTAATGATTGCGACACCCTCCTGAAAATTACACCACCCGTATAAGTACACAATTGCAAAAGCAGGAATTGAGACAAAGCAAACATTCCTGAATAAAATTGTGCACACATGCTTTCATACCGTTTGCGATCCAGAATCTCCATGAGTCGATCGAATCCTGTCGGTTTCGGGCTATTGTCCAAATCGCATCGATCTCCAATGCGTTTGAGCTTCTCATAGTACTGTTCTTTCAAGCTTTCCACCTGGAAACCGAATATTGAGAAGAAAAATTCTGCAGACCCAAAAAATAGCATCATTCCTCACCAGATCATTGTACTCCTTCGTGTTTTCCTCTTGGCTGGGCACCGAGCCCGGTTGCTGACTCCCAGGACCGACACTGCCAGGTTGCACGGAGGATGGGTTTTCTGGAAGCCTTATCTCTAATTTAAACGCCTAAATTTGCACAATCGAGATATACTATAGGTAAGATTAACTTTACTGTCGGCTTCCCGTTAATCATCTATTTCATTGAGGAGATGCTGGCATCGCACAAAATAGTCCCTAGTGCAAGCAGCTACGCCAATGGTCCTTTGTCGTTCAAGGGCGCGGAGAGCATCATCCCCGTTCTCATGCAGAAATCACCCTGACAGGCCAACTGTCGTTTTGTACTCGTTTGATCCCTTTTGTAGACGCAACGGCTCACCTAACCCTTACTCGACAAAAGCCTCGGGTTCTAGATTTCCCTCTACACATGAGATATTGATACTGAAAGCAATGCCATCTGCACACTTAACGGCCCTAATCGTGTCCTTCCTTCCAACGTAAGAAGCACGTCTCTAAGACGTAGCTCAAGCAGAAGAATAGGAGAATCGAAAGTATTCATCCCTCAATATCCTAAAATGCTCCACTACTTAAGCATACAGAAATATTCGCTGTATTGAACGTAAGCATGAAAAGTAAAGAGTAAGGAATCAGTTCAATTTCCTTAACACATTGCGTACCGAGTGCATCACATGGTGATGCACGCATATACATGCCCGCTTGGCCACGCGTGCATCACACGGTGATGCATGAAATTCACACTCAAATTTCTATTTTCTTCATGAAGCAATACTAGTCAAGATTCACAAACGTATGTTTTCGAACATGCTGAACAACATATCTGCTTGGGACTTCAACAGCTGAGAAAATATGGAGCGTCCATACGTCCACAGCGTCCAATATGACACCCTGTTCTTTCGCTGAGTTTCTATAGCATTCCACACATCGACTACGGTGTCCTCGCTTAGATCCAGGGGATGTCCGCAGCTAATTCATTGTTGCTTGTGTGGAAATCCGAGGGAAACTTGTTCCCAGTATTGTTGTCGGCGAAGTGGAGAGAGTTCAAAAGTTCAGTGAAACGGTTTCTTGGTATCAGTCTGGCTGTGAAATATCCGCTGTATATAATTCTTGTAGACCAGTATTCTTTAAGACTAGACCTCTTCTCGATGCTCATATGAAAAGAAGTGGCTAAGAACTTGTAGAACTCCTGCTCCCAGAATTTCATTGGACTTAAATTTTCTCTCCTGGAATGAGGCAAGGCGACACAAAGTCGATGTGTGGAAAGAAGCACACATTTCGCGTGGTCGAACTATTTTAAAGTCGAGAAAGTTCGGTTGGAATTGCTATCGCAAGATTTAGCTCTGTGTAGATTTCATTAGATTTAGATTCAGCCTACACAGTTGACCTACAAAATATCTCTTAAATCACAGAGTGCTAGACAGATATGTTGTTCTCCATATGCGACAACATTATAGAAAAAATCATATTCCAATAGTAGGGAATTCACAATGTTAGAAAAAAAAACCGTTCCGTGTGGCCAAGTGCACCACATGGTGGTGCACGCCGCGAGCCGAAAAAAAATCGCTTGGCCACGCGCGTTGGGAAATCGCAGAGGCGCCGGTACGCAACGTGTTAAACAGTGTTTGTATGCGAAGTCCCTAGCGCCTTCAATTCACACTACATATCCTTCAATCGAAATTATTTGCATGATAATGTAGGTTGAATGATTCAGACACCTCAATTGATGTAGCTGTCCGCCGACTTCAGTCACCTTAACAGGCAGGACTTCTCGAAAGTGACATCAGATGCGTGAGAGATGGTGTTATAATGTTCGACCTCTCCTCATATCTGTGTTGTCCTCTATATAACAATTTGGTTTTGATCCCAACTTGTAAAGCTGCTGCAGAGACCGAAACGTCCTTTCATAACAAGCAGGAACAAAAGATTGAGCAGAGCTGAGATGCGAGCTTCCGTCTGTCTCAATGCATCAAAGGTATTCATCGTATCGACGAGCGCAAGACTTCGAGGCATGTTATAATCCGGACAGAAACGAAAATTCAGTCCGGCACTCGGCTCTTACAGTAATCCAGTAATACGCAAATTTTTACCCGTCACCTATACGACGCGTCGAAAAGAGGTTTTGGGCAAGGACACGGACGTGGATGGTGCCCGGGGGTTAAGATTTTCGTATAACAGCACATTTCCGACTTTTCACGAAAAAAGAAACGAAATAAAAGACAAATTTGTATTTCGAAAGGTAATAGACGAGACTGGATTATGAGCTTGACGAAAACAGACCTGAGTTTTTTTCATTCTGAGACGGATGCTGCAGGAGTTTTCACTCCTACATATAACAGGTTGAACTTTGAAAATGAGAAATGAAGAACATCCGGTTTGTTGAAGATAGTAGAGAAGCAGCATCAGTCTTCTCTATAATCCTACTGGATGCTGTGACTATTCCGACAAGACGTCGAAGCAACTTCATTCTGATCTTGCAACTGACAGAAATCCGGCGAGCATTGATCTCTGCACAGTTACACCCAAACATCGTTGATCCTGTCCGTTCCAAATCTTCCTTTATCGCTTGCTTTCACAACTTCCGAGACCAGGTTAAAGCTAGCAATGGCCTGTTGATATACAGCTCTATGCTAACGCTTCACGTGGAGTTGCTAAGGAGTTTCTTTCGAGCGGTGCTACCCACGTTGTCGTGCACGTTGTCCAGACTACCAAGAACATGGCCCAAGTTCACAGTCAACAAAGGGGTTATGCTGGCTCTAGGTGATTCGCGATTGCCTTCCATGTATAAAGCTGGAAGATGAGTCCTGCTACACAATGAACATGTTCCTCCAAAAAAAGATCCGAAGCCTTTTCAAATGTAAAATTAATGAAATATAAATATTGACAGAACATATTAAATTGCAAAATTATAAGATTAATACTAATGAAATTAACAAATACAAAATTTAAAAACTTGTCCAAAGTGTTCCAAGACTTATCATCCAACCTAATACTTCTCTGCACTCGTGCACAAGTTTTAGACAAACCGGCATGCAGGATACAACTTTGCACACGCACGCGCAAACACGCATACATAGATTAATAGAGCAGCATTAAATTTAGCACAGCAAGAACGAAGGGCCCATTCAGGGAATTCAACTGCATCTCAGTTAACAACCCCCTATCAGCCACGTGTGGCCGCACTACTTAGCTACGTTGGTCCCTAGTGTAAATACGGACAGATATTAAATGTTAACTTACGCGGTGTGGACGGCTGAACACAAGATAACGGCGAATTCGACACTGCACCCACGGTACCAACGCCTGACATATGCGGAGAACCGACAGCCACTTGATGACCAGAAAACGAGGAATGGACCTTAACAATAAAAATGAAGCTTTCAAATCTGAAAGGGTGTGTACCGATTCGTGCGATTCTGAGTGCGCGCGGCAAATTGCGCGGCGGAATTCGTGATTATTCGAACGACTCTGACGCCTATTATTGGGGCACAAACTTGAAGTGGAATAGTTGGGTATGGTCAGCTGGTCCTACTAATCTACTCAACTTCAAGTTTGTGCTCCAATAGTAGGCGTCAGAGCCGTTCGAATCATCACGGATTCCACCGCGCAATTTGCCGCGCGCACCCAGAATCGCACGAATCGTGCGTTCCCCATCTGAAAGGGTTACTGAACATTCTCTGTCTTTCATGATCATAGTCAGTGACCGCTTGATTATATTATGGCCCAAGGCAGCCTTCTTTTTGTACCGACTAGAAACTTGAGTAGAGGGGTGTTTTGACCCGTAGAACACCAATATCGCATCCATTTGTCATGAAAATGCCTGAGGTAATCTTCAGCAAGATTGGTGACCTGGCTACAATTGGCGCCGGCGCCTGTGGCGCGAGCGCTAGGCATCTTTATAAGGAGTAGATGCGATATCCGTGTTCTACGGATCAAATCACCTCTCTGGGCGAGTTTCTAGTAGGTTTCATTTTCTTGAAAAAAATTCGATAGAAATCAGGCACATTCTCGACAAAGTGGAGCAGGAAAGAGTAAACAGTGTCATAAATGGTTTGCTAGAGTGATTCTGCTAGAGTAGAATGAGGAATTACTGACTACCGGTGTCCCGAAATTCATTGAGAACTTTTTAGAAAACACAAAACTTCAAATATCAGTTATCACACCTGCGGGCTGGCTCCAGAACCAATATGACCCGTCGACTGCGGGTTCATCGACGAGGCAGACATAATTTGCTGTGAACCCGCACCCTGACCACCAGCCATAAGTCCAGACATCCTCCTAAGCACAATACTTATGAAAAGTAAAGCTCACTCAAAGAAAAATTATCATACATTTGTTGTGTAGTCATAGGGGCAGATGCTGGACCAGATATAACGGTATTTGACATTGGTCCAGAGGAAGGTGCCATCACAGATGCCGGTTGCTGCTGAGCGTATACACCGGGACCGGCCGGAGCTCGCTGTCCACCAGGACCGACCATTACGCCGCCTTGTCCTAAATGCGGACAAAACAATAGCGATGAGAAATGGGAAGGAATGAACTTAACTCTTATTCCAGTGAATTTCTCGCAGTGTTCACTGTCTTTGTTAGATAAAATTGTTTTTAGATTTAGAAGGAAGCGGTTATCACCTCGAGGACAAAGAGTATCTCATGCTCATAAAAACCAAAAGGCTACACCAACCCATCATCTGCTGATGCATCATTGCACCTTGTCCGTTCGAAACCATCTTCGACTGCTGTTGCTGCATTGTGTTGAACTGGAACATTCTTCTAATGTATGTCGGAGAGCCCTACTACGTTTGAAATGATAGAATAGTGGTGCTCACCCTCCGCATGAACGTCGTGAATAGTTGTTTCTTGCGCTCTTGATTTTGTTCAACGTGAATTTCCTGTTGCCAATGAGGTGGGAAACGAGACATGCTTAAATGAAATATGTAGTTAGAGCGGGACGTCTAGCGTGATTACCCAGGAGCTAGAACTGCTTGAAACGAAACTCACTAGTACTGGTATTGTTGCTGTTGTTGTTGCTGCTGTTGTTGTTGCTGTTGTTGCTGCTGCTGTATCATTTGAGCTTGTTGCATCTGGGAGGGATGACCATACATCGGCTGCCCAGGTACTAGAGACAAGTATATTCGAGATGGCACAGATTTAACCAAACATGAGCATCAATCACAGAAAAAAACGTTATATCTCTTTTTTAATGAATGCCACGTTAAAACGCAGCACACACTCGATTTTATTCGAAGCCCTTGTCGCGCATAACTGGGCAGTACCTGACCGCACATTCAAAAACAAGGCGGCGTTCTATTCATCCCAGGCAGGTATAGTAACTGTGAATCGTCCCTGGATACATGGAAATATTAGCTAGCTTAGAGAAAATTTACCAGTATCACTGCCGCATTCAATGCGCCCGGACCAGCATTACGTTTTCTACCACGGCAATAATGACCCCTTATTCATCAGTGAAATCTATACAAGTCTCTTGCTTCCTTTAATATTACAAAAACCAGCAGAAGCAAAATAGAAAGGCTTTTTATCATTTCATCCGTACATTGAAAACGAAGCCACAAGTAATAGTATAAGTGCAAAGAAAGCAGAGAGCATCGAACCAAGTAACATAAAACTTATTGCTCCTGAACACTACGCTTTTTATAGAATGTTGAATGCTAGCTCACCCTGCGAATTCATCATGCCAGGAGGCGCTGGATACATTTGCCGCATTGCAGGTGCCGCCTGTCCAGGTTGTCCCATCACCTGAACGCAGAAAACGAAATAGAATTGTTCCAGTAGACGATTAGTATCACTGCAACCTCAAGGTTAACCTACGGGAAAAACTGACATTTACTGAAGCTCAACGTATAAGATTTATGTTTAAAAAGCAAATCGCAGCCCAAAATACTCTAGAAAGGGGATGGAAGCGGACAGAAGAGGTGAGCAAAGTTGCTCTATAAGTAAATAGGAATACCGTGTTGTATTGTAGACATGGGCTTCAGGAAAAAAAGTACAAGAGATAATACATTCTTCGGAACGATAAAGAGGGAGGTTTTATTCACTCCAAAACAAAGAATTATAGCGTTGCAAAAAAAGAGAATAGATCTACAACTGTCGGTGGAAGGTTCGCCTAACATGCTTACAAGTTTTTTTTCAACAAGAGGAGAAACAGATGGTTCAAGCGAGAATACTATACATTACACTCCTAAACAAGTGCACAAAGACGAAGTGAAGGGGAAGACAAAGACACCCTGCAAATTTATGGCCCCATGATTAGCTCTGGATACTCGTCGAACTTTGGGTGGAGAAATTCTCACATTTCTAAAGAGAAAGCATACACTGAAAAAATGAAACATGTTCTCACCATACGCTGCTGTTGCATCATTTGAGCTTGCTGCTGGGGTTGCATCGGTGGCATCGCACCAGATGGCTGTTGCTGGACGTATTGACCCGTGTAGTTCATAGTGATATACTCTCGATTTCAAAACTCAATACAGAAGCACCCGTCGAATAGATTGAAATGAAAGAATTACGGAGGATGTACACTTCTCGGGATGAGTTCGGCTTTCCACCCGCCTAGTAGACACGCACACAGAATGCGGGTAGACAGCGACTAGGAGATGTGCGATGAATGCGATTCAACGCAAAACGAGTAGGATGGAGTATTTTTTTGGCAAAACCCCTGAAAACACAAACAACTTATATATTCAAAACGGAAGAACGTAACTGCTTACTACTAAGTTATATGAAAACGTACGGCAGATAAAATGGTTAAAACCATATGAATAATTCGATGAAAGTCGAAAAGTGAATAAGATTTCTTCATAAACGTTCATAATGAAGCATCAACAATCATAACAACAACAAAAACAACAACAACAATGTCTCTACCTTCATATGACTCATCCTAAACATGATTAACATACGCGAAATTTTCGAAAAGGTCCTTCGGAAACCAGTTCAAAAAAATACTGTTATCCATTGCTTGGCAGCGAGTAGCCGATCATAGCATGTATTTAGAGGCAACTCCAGAGACCTGCTCCGACTTCACAATCTTCTTCTTCTTCGTTTTCTGCTTGACTTCCTGAATATGATTTTTTTTTCTTTGTTCAACAACTAAGTACTATGCGTTCCTTGAAATTACTTCTTTTTGTCTTTGTTTTCCAAATATACACTCGAAACCTCAGCGGTCATGATGCTTGCTATTTTTGAGCTGGTTCTTTTTAGACAACGACTAAATATTTGCACCAACTTCCACTTGATCTAGATTAACGTCTAGCCACGCTTAATTATGTTGATAGTGGTGCAGCCCATATGTCTCTGACCGTGAGGGACCACTCAGCCTAAATTAGTTTTGCAGCTAACAATCCGGATTTGTTCTTCAAAGTGTACTTAATAGGTTTCGACAACTAATCACTGCCAAAGATCAAATCAAAGAGGCGCCTGGCTCAACAAACATAATAAATCCTCAAAGTGACAAGAAAAAACAGCGTATTTATACATATCTCACTTTTCAAGTGCTTTTTCATAGGTTGAAAACTCCCCACTTTTCTAATGGCAACTTTACGGAATTAACTAAAATATTTAGCGCGAGGACGATTCGCACCTATCATATGATGTATTTGACTCATTTGCAACAATGGTAATGTTGTATTTGCTCAGTCTACTTGCTTCCCCCTTCCATATCTATTGAGATAATCAAGTTACTAGCCCCTCAACGTTGGAATGAGCATATGGATAATAAAAATATGCGGAATCAATGCATTTTAGGACAGGGCTTGTAATCTCAGCAGCCTTTGTCCAACCCAATCAATAGTCGATAAATCTCATCCTCCAATCATTCCTTTGACGTAACAAGGTAATCATGGCCTAGGGCAAATTGAACGCTCATCTTCTCAACAGTTCTCTACTATCGAACAATACTACAGCCGAACTCCTAATAAACTCTGACGACATATGTAAGTGCAGCTTATAGGTTAGCAACTGTAAACTTCAACAAATACTCGATCCTTCACGATCAAAACTCTCAAAAGTGAGAAAGTTCATATTTTCAGCTTCTGTAGTCCTTTCTAACGCCCGCACATAACAACCTGCATTTCTCTAAAACTTCGCTATTTGGTTTCCATGCCTTTCTTGCAGCATTATGGAATTACTTTAGGAACAGCCTGAAACGCCCCATAATGACATCTCATACTTTTCCTTTTCGAAGATTGTTGAGCCTAGAGCCACAAACGCAATAAAATAGTTAGTAGGGGAAGTTAAGCAGGTAGGCCGACTGAGATTGATCCTTGATGAAACAGGTATAAAGCAAAGGAGGTAAAGAGCCTTCCAGTACCTATAAGAAGCAATTGTCACTTGCCCTAGAAATGTTACGCAATTGTTATGAAATGTTTGCTATCCTCAAGTTTTCTATATTGACTCCTATTTAATTTCTTCCTTCTCATCCAGATCGTGATTTATTCATTCAGGTTGCACTCTAAAGCACACTCCTGCGCTTTATCCATCATCTATGGATGATAGATACTACCGAGAGTCACACACCGAGAAATAGCAATAGTTACAATTTCAATCATTCTGGGTGAAAGTAGCGGTAATGAGCTAGTGAAAAAGGCCGAAATGCAGTGAGGTAGCTGACCCTGACCACTGAGTGCCTGCAGGGAGTAATGATTTCCAAAAAAAATATCACAGAAAAAACAAAGAAAATGTTAGTCACTCAGGTATCATGCGATTTTTGGAAAACATACATTTCGTACAGCCTCCTGAAGTTTTGAAAAGAATGTCGAACTTCTCATCTTTTCGCTACCACCCACTTCTCCCTCTCCAGGAGTTTCCTTGTTTTTCTTCCTCTTCCGATTTTCGTTAACTTTCTCTTCACCGAACACTTCCGCCAGTGACCTGCCAATGTAGAAATAGAGACTACAATAAAAACACAGTCGTTGCTAAGCATCCCGAAAGAAAGCAAACTCACCTCTGACGGTTTTTCTTTTTTCGTCGTTGTCGTAACTTGTCAGTGCGATCGCGCTCTTCATCGGCTTTCATTTCACCTCTTATGCGTTTTTTCAGCTCTTCAGGTGCGAGAAGCTGAGCATCGGTCGACGCACTCATACCGACCTCCTCAACTCTTAGCGCTGCCATGTTCGACACCACTCGAACATCGGGACGTGCCTAGAAATGACGAGGTAGTGCATTGAAATATGATAAATAACTTAGGACAGCCGCAAAAGGCATATGCAGGTCAATGAAATAAACTTCTAAATATATTAGTGGTTGGGTGAAAATCGAAGGATAGTTTGTACTGAGCAACCTCATTTAAATGCTCATCACAACAAAACTCTGACAAACAAGTAGCGCTCTAGAACTATTTTTGAACCGACAGCGAGAGTTTGATGGTTAGACATTGATGTACTCTCAAAGCCCACTACAATAAGAATGAGGTACTAATAAGAGAAACTGATCTCGAAGAATGTCTACAAGATGTATGCTCAATGTAGAAATTTCAAAATCCGAAGAAAATCGCCGCTGATTAATAGGCATCAAGACTTGATTGAAAATTTTGAAGTCTGTTATTGCCTAAAAACAGCGGCGTATTCTGGGTGCGAAGCTTAATAATATCAGTAAAAAGTCGACTAATAACAGTAATATTATGCAAGGAAAGTATCCGGCAAAAATTCTACACTGGTCCAGATTTTCTCTCGTATGCTCAGGAGGTTTCCATGGGATTGTTAGATGAGGACACTATTCTTTTGTTTACGCATAACATAGCCTACTCCCTGTTTATCTAAGCTCGTGATGGCCGAACTGCCTCCTCATATTCCCTTTTTTCTATGAGTCTGAATGTGGCCACTCCGCTGCTGAACCCTATGAGACGCGTGCCATGTGGCCATATCGCCCTTTGTAAGCAGCTCTGTGATTGCCTCATTCCAACGCCTGCTAAACCGTAAACAATGAACTCGAAGATAATTCTCGCTTTGGCCAACTGACTGCAGTACAACGAACTAGGTACTTTGCGCGCACATACAAGAGTAGCGCAAACTTCCAAAACACACCAGAAAAAACATGAGTTGCTGCAAACTTCGCCAAACATGCTCTACGATCCCCCTCACATGAAAAGCGGAACATTATTCTCTATACGAAAACTAATGGTTTTTTAAAGAGAATCATGCATATGTTTCACGGAAAATTTTCACCTCCCCAAAATGAACAGACATATGACATTGTCTTTTGCCGTTAGCTAATCTCGTTTCTGGGATGCACCCCTTTCGACTTTCATTTAGGATCGTAGTGACGTTTACAATGCGTATGTGACCTGTGACTTTCGTGGTCAACTGATATGCAAATCCGCGCTTGAATCCTTCCGAACAAGTATGTAACCAGTTGAACGTCTGTGAAGGTGAAGGTCTAGCTTGGCCTGGGCAAATATCCAACCGGGATCCGATTCCCGACCATGCGCGCGATAGCATGCGCCAATTGCCACTACGCCCCCAGAGTAGTGCTCATAAAACAAGCAACAAGTAAGTACGTCTCGGCATGAGATTTTATCACTAACGCTTGCTAATCAAAGGCGTTTACATCAACGGCGCTCGAGCATTCTATGCCTTTTTTTAACAGAACATTTCATTAACTTTTTCTGATGTCCACTGCTGGATTGACATACTGAATACCTGACAAAGCGGTTGGCGTGAAAGCCATCGAAAATCAGGCTACAGATGACCAACGACAAAAACGTGACGACAAGGTATCCTAACTTTCCAAATCACCCAACAAATAATACCCAACAACCACTGAAGAGAACTTTTTGAATGCGGTTGTTGTCGAGGGCATATCCCATTTTCGCATTTTTCTTTTCCTCCTGTAGCAAGGTGAAGGAAAATGCTTTTGTTATTTTGCTAAGCACGTTTTTTCGCAAATTTGAAGAACAAATTCGACGTCATCTTTCCGTGAATACGTCGGTAGCGAGCAACGACAGTTGGTCAGCCTGATTGGGATCCTTCCGCAGTCAGCGGAACTTTAAACACTGAATCAAGGATACCTCTAGAAGCTACGTAAAGTACTGTTTACAGAAAAAAATTAAAAATACCGAAGCACATACTTCAGGAGGAGTGTAGTCAAAGTTGGACAACGCATCAATAAGGCGGAAAAGTTCATGCATTCGTTTCTCAATGACTTCGTGTTCCTCATTGACTGCATTGCGGGCACCAACTTCCTGCATATGAAAAATGTATTTTGTGGTTAAACAGAGGTCACAGAATCGGTCTAGGAAATGAATCTTGTGAAACTGACCCCAGCGGCTTTCTGATACTCCTTTTCATAAACCTCTGCTAAAGAGGTTTTGACAATTTCCTGTTCCTCTATTGCTTGATTTCTGTACGACTCGGTTCTCTCTTCAATACGTTTCCTAGGAACAACATCGTCGAACGCCTTGCAAAAAACAACTGTAGTGCCGAAGGAAACAGAAACAAGACTTCTCTTCTTTACTTGGTATTGCACATTTACTGTTACTAACCTTATCTTTGACTCGTTGCATAATAATATGCTCCAACTTTTGCGTGAACACTTCTGTTATTTCAGCTGCTGAAATTGTATTTTGAGTGAGTAATAAAAAAGGTGTGGTATTTTGTACTCGAACGGTGCCTGCCACCGTCCCCATCACACGCTGGGAAAGGGGAGATTCGAATTATCAGTGGAAGGCTACAACGCTACGGAATTCGAGTACAAAATCCATCACTCGAAAGTGATTGCTAGAAAGACATGCTATTTCTACACACCTTTCTTGGCTCCATGATCGAAGTTTAGGTGTGTTTCAAGTAACTCATCCTTTTCTCGATCCTGAGCGGTAACTTCACCACTAAGTTGCCATGATCGTGGCGCAAGATTTTCCTGCTCCAGTTTTGCTATTGTTTGCTTTATCTGAAAATAAATGCGATAACTTAGTTGTTGTCTCATCAACGCTCATTGAGTTGAACGTAAGAGGAGAATTCAAATACAACCTCTCACAGCAACCTCCTTTCCCAATCTAACTTATAACTTGCTGCTTCTTCATACCAGCCTTACAATACTCATTAAACGACTGGAATAGTCTTTGTTCTGTTCTTTACAAAAAACTTTAAGCCCGTCATACAATTAATACCTAACGAGACCATTACTGAACAAGCAATCATGCAAAGTCTGAATGGTATAATCCCGACGATACAACTAGCCAGATGATCTAAAGAACCTACCCTTTTGAGAGTTTTCCTTAGGCTAGACTGAGGCTGTTCTGACTCTTCTCCGTCACCTAAGAGAACTGACTCCTGTGCCATCTCAGGTTCACATTCTTGCGCTGACTCTTCGCTTCCGTCATCCTTTTCGCGATCTTCAGCATCAATTGCAAATCGCACTGACTTCTTTTTCTTGTTGGATCTGTAGAATGAATCAAGCAGCGATCATAGCATGAAGCAATGAACAGAAAACCGAGTCAGTGACTCGAAAACTAACAGCTCATTTCCATCAGCATTACGCTTCTTCTTTTGCCCCTTCTTATTCGTCAACTCATTCTTTTCATTTTTATCTTCACTGCCGAAAAAGTCTTCATAACCATAATCAACTGGAACCGCCTCAGAATCCTGGAAAGAAACGATATGTTCGAAGGTGACGATCAACCAAAGCAGAATTCAAACCTCACAACCATTGAAAGAAAATTAAAACATAAACATCAGGATGACAAAAAAAATAATAATAATAAGCTCACACAAATACTGTCCAATACGCTTGGACCATTCCCTTCCATGCGATCCTGCTGATCAAGAAAAGCAGACATCTCAGCGAGACTACAACAGGAAATCTTTTGGGTTTGTAACACAAAAAACGTAGGCACAACCTGAAAAACTCGTCGTCAACAGCTGATTTTGGATACTTCTTGCGCGCTTTACTTCTGTTTTCCATTTGTTCATCATTCTCACCCACCTTTCCCACTTCACATCGTTGCGGATCTTCCAAATCCTCGCTAAAATATTGATGATGTATCAACCAGTTGTAAGTAAGCAATGAACAAAGTCAATGTATATTAGTACAGTTGAGGCACCACAAAAAACGTTTCTAAACGAAAATTTTGTCACAATTCATAAGAGATGGTCAAAAAACTAACTTTGAATTCGGCATTCCGCGTCCCTCTTCCTCATTCTCTTCCTCCTCAGAGGACAACTCTTCCTCTTCATCGTTCCATTCCTCACCTTCATCGGATGAATTGTCATCTTTCAAATGCACATCGAATTCAAGCAAATGCTAAAAAAAAAGCTATCCGAAGAATCCAAGCAAGGCAGTTGAGATGAGCAAAAAGAGGGTTATAAAGGTAGCTGTACTAGGTAAAAGATGCCAAGGAACTGGAACAAAAAGAACGATTAATACAAACCTATTGCCTTAAACTAATCATTACCTTATCTGACTTCCAAACTACTTCGGAAAGGCACGATAATAATCACAAAGATGGATCACTATTAGCTTACATTATACACATTCGTTTAGGAGATAGCCTAGGAAAATGAGCCAACCTCTCTCTTTCGAAATTCCTTGATAATCTGCTTGCCACTGTGCGATACGAACTGCCAAAGCACCTCCAAATCCCCATTGAGAAATTCAACTGGTAGGTCACTTTTTCGACTTTCTACTCCATAAACGTGAGCCAACAAGCGGGAAACTGCTCTTTCGAATGCGTTGCGGTAGAATTTCGGCCTTAAAAATAACAAAAGATACCTTTCGAAGGTGACCCTTTGGTGAGACTTTATACACAAACAATACTCCTTCACATATATACAATCCAACGGAGCTGCTTCCACAGCAAGTGATGTGAAATGGGCTTGAGGCAATTAGCAACACGTAGTTATCTTCTGTACACACTTTTGATTTTGTCAAAAAGCAACAAAAGAACGATTCAGACCGCTGCACTTAGGTGACAACTCTGATTAGCACTTTGTCGAGTTAATTCAGAATCAGGAGTGCTTGAGTACTCTTTTGCCCATATTTTCTCTTTCCCTCATCGGTTGTTAATGCTCTCAATAGAAATAGGTCTTTTTGATTATCAATGGCTGCTTTCATACTTCTACTTGCGCGCTGGCTCGCAGTTAGATAGACCGGCTCGCAGTTAGATAGACACGTCCGTACTTTTAAATGGGGTTGGAGCAGCTTTGCTTGATAAGAAGCGGGTACCGATCGATACCGCAGAGGGCTGTTTTTTTTTTGCGTTTTGAGCGTCGGTCGCCCGTTTTTTGGTTTTTCTGGCTTTTCGTGTTTACATTCGTTTATTTTAATTCTATTCTCTTCGTGACATTGGTGTTTCCGACTTGCTCTAATGCCTTCGGTGAAATGGTTCGTCAGTTGTAACTCTTTTCCCTGTGGATCGTTGTAGCACTGTCATTGGCGTCTGTGATATGCAATCCGTCTCCATGCTTTCATTGGTCGCAATGTTCATGCCTATGGTTTCTGTCTCATCTTATAAGCTTCCAGTATTTTTCTGTGGCATTATGGGTCATCATCTGTCTGCTTATGCAAATTTTCGAGGGACACCATTCCTTGGTTAGCAAAATGAGTGAACATATGCAACACATCGAATTCTGCTGTGTCTTCCCATGCCTGCCGAAAATACAATTGGACAGTAGGAAGGTGAGAATATGCGGATTGATGGTTCTACAAGCACCATGCGTACGTTTATTTGCTACCCTAGCCAGTCTGGTTATATGTTTTGAATATCAAGACAAAGGCTTAATACCACTCTTCCATCACTATTGGCTGGTATCTATGCTACTCACACACTGGTAACAACGGTGTCCTGTCTGGGCGAGCTGATTTCATACCGTTACTTGTGATATTTCGAATTCTTGATCTGTTCTTTAGGTTCTTCGGTTTACAACAACCCGTTTTTGACTTTCTCGTTCGATATGCGTTTTTGGCTGTGGAACCGTTTTACCAGCTATTGAGACATCATTCTTCTGGAGAAACTTCTTCACCGTGATTTTTTTTTCATTTCCCGTCACTATGATTTCAACGATACTGCTGCAACCGTCGAAATCTTCGTTCTTCGACAAACATCCCAGTTGCAGATCTATGACGCCGTTTCGAAATAGTCATCACACGAATGAAACACCTACTTAACTCCTTTCAAAAGCAATATACAGTAAAAATTCAGACGTAATCGATGTGAACAAGTGAATCTTTGCAAGCAAGTCTATCTTTCTATCTTGATGATGTTTGTACTTATTTCTTCAGGCCTTTAGTCACAGCTATATTGCTGTCTTTATCGTAAAGTAGTTCTGCGCTAGCCAGTTATCATGAATTTCAGTACTTGTAGCTTTGAAGCCTTCATAGCGCGCATTACTAAATCGTTTTTGTACATATGTCGTGTGACTGCAGTGGACTCCTCGCTTCCAAATTTAAAAGGTGCGGCCTGATTAACCCCTTATAGGCGTTCCGCAGACAATAACACTCATAGCGGTCTCTACGAGCTAAGCAATGATTAACAAGCGGAAAGGGACACAGGAAATAGATAAACAAACAAGTAGCAAGTAGTGGTAAACAACGCTCTTTTGAGCTTCTAGTTGCAGCGGACGATTTCACTCTGAGACATCCTATCAACTGTCGCTCTACTCATTGTGAGCCAGCTTTCCGTTAGCAGTATCATATGATTGCAGTGGATTCTCTAGTCTTCCTTCCGAAATCACGCTATTAAGCCTTCGTCTTGATATTCAAAATATATAACCAGACTGGCTAGGGTAGCAAATAAACGTACGCATGGTGCTTGTAGAACCATCAATTCACATATTCTCACCTTCCTACTGTCCAATTGTATTTTCGGCAGGCATGGGAAGACACAGCAGAATTCGATGTGTTGCAGATGTTCACTCATTTTGCTAACCAAGGAATGGTGTCCCTCGAAAATTTGCATAAGCAGACAGATGATGACCCATAATGCCACAGAAAAATACTGGAAGCTTATAAGATGAGACAGAAACCATAGGCATGAACATTGCGACCAATGAAAGCATGGAGACGGATTGCATATCACAGACGCCAATGACAGTGCTACAACGATCCACAGGGAAAAGAGTTACAACTGACGAACCATTTCACCGAAGGCATTAGAGCGCCACTGTAAGTCGAAAACACCAATGTCACGAAGAGAATAGAATTAAAATAAACGAATGTAAACACGAAAAGCCAGAAAAACCAAAAAAACGGGCGACCGACGCTCAAAACGCAAAAAAAAACAGCCCTCTGCGGTATCGATCGGTACCCGCTTCTTATCAAGCAAAGCTGCTCCAACCCCATTTAAAAGTACGGACGTGTCTATCTAACTGCGAGCCGGCGCGCAAGTAGAAGTATGAAAGCAGCCAATATTCGACCACAAATCAAGAAGTCGATCACAACATTTTTCTAACGCAGGATCGACTACCTTCCAAAGGATGGCCTATTTGAGCCAAACCATCGTGCTCATCTCTGCTCTCTCACTAGCTGTCTCTACATTATGGAAAAAGTAAATGAGTTGAGCAGTTTGCTGTATGAATCAGCAACGCCCTGAATCGCATCATGTGAGCTCCATAGTATGCTTTGGCTTCACCACGAGGGTGGTGATGGGGCTGTTCGCACGTCGCATGATACAGAATACATATGACCCTTAGAAGGCCCATGGAATCGAAAAGATGGTCCGCCACAATCCTCTTCGTAATGCTAGAACATTAGCGATCAAACATACAACACGCTTTAACCAGTAATCAACTCCACGCCGAGAAATTAATATGAACAACGGAAGGGGCGAGTGAGGGAATACGGACAGCAACCTGACATAATCAAGCGATCCCGTGGTATGGGCGGCTTCACACTCGTGCTGGTCGATATTACAAAAGAGAAGTCGACTCCAATGTCTACTTCCTTCTGCTTTAGCCCTTCTGCGCATCTGCCGGTTTGAAGTATGAAAGCGGAGTATGAGTCGTCACAGCGCCTCTTATACCTCAGATCCTCGATCGCTCATTTAACCAGGAGGAATCAAAAGCAGAAGGTTAAAAAAATCAGCTACATCACGCTGATACACTAAAACAGTTAGTCCTGCTGATGCCAGAACTAAATTCTATTCTGAAGAAAATAGATAAACTAAGCTGAAATGAATAACAAATTAATCGGAGATCTAGTCGATAAAAGCCTTAAAAAACTCAAAAACAATCGCAAAATGCAAAAAAGAAGCAGGAAATAGAGCAACAGTGGAACTTTCAAAGAAAAATTTTGATCCTGGAAGACAAACTCGGGATAAAAAATACCTTTTGAATAGTTTCTTGAACGATTCCAGTTCAACATACGGCTCCCCCTTTTGGCTGATATCGCACGGCTTCGATATTCTCTGGAATTGTAGGCATTTGCATCGATTATATACAGGTCATAAACACAACTGAAGTGACTAATAATTAGGTGTAAATCCACCTTCGAGCTTCTCAAACGTCTCAAATTACAAAAAGAGAGATTCGAGGAGACATTGTGCGGGAAAAAAACGAGAGCAAATCTTCACAGGGAAAAATTGCAATATATTATGTCACAGAAGAGCTCCCTTAACTATTTTATATTTTGTGGGAAGGTGATGAGTATTGTTTTCGGCTTTTCAGCAAGAACAGATAAAAATTGCTGAGCCTTGTACCAAGCACTAATCATCGTATACTAAGAGGCTTCAGGAGATGGCTAGACTAGGTTAGAGCCCAAATTCCATTACAATCAAAAAAAAGTGAGAATACGCAATCGATATGATACTTCGCGCACACGGGAAAACCCCAAACCTTATCACTATACCCAACAGTGCCAGGCTCAAAACAAGAATTGAGTAACAGTTCCAAAGAATTAGGAAAAGAAAAGATTGAGAGCGCGACTTTGCAGAGCTAATAAAGGTATTCAGCGGACATTCAAAGCATCAGGTTAAAAATCATAAGTGGGAAATGAAAAAGTACTCCTACCCCGCAAATAAAAAAAAATCATACTGAGAGTTTATGAAGACCGTAAGTGTTGAATGCTTCAAGATACAAAAATAATAAAATGGAGATCAAGGAGAATGCTTCAAAACACAGTGCCGGTGCGATTAAACGGGGAAGCCATCATTGATTAACGACGTTGTGAAAAAAGAACAAGAATTCCAACTGAAAACCTAAAAATTCTTCCAACCAACAAATAGTTACTGGGTCTCGAAATAATAGAAGAAACTAGAAAGCCTATTCCTTAAAGATATTCAAATAATGATGAAGAATAGCTCGGTCTCAAGTCTGCCCAAAAAAAAAAAAAGACTTTATACAAGATAGGATATGGAACACCGCTCCCAAAACACTATTAATCAATAACTTGTTGGTATGGAGTAATAAGTTCTACTTCGCAAAACTCCTCACTACCGACGAAACCATAAACACCCTAAATCGCTCACCAAAGGAGCACGAGATTAGTTGGGGACAAAAAGATGCCCAGTAACCGTGCTTCGATGAAATCTCGTCCCATTAACCGATATAGTTACGCTCAATGTTAGGAAGGAGAACGATCAGCTATCCGGGAGTGATAAACTTGTTGGATGAATGACCGCCAGGTAATCTGGGCGAATCATTGCGCCAGTGCTCGCGTGAACTGCTGAGTGTGCACTGCAGGCTGTGGAGGCGGCGCCGCGTTTGCCGCGGACCAAACACGCTCTCGCCTCGGACGGTCGCCGGCCGTAGCAGCTGCTGACGCCTCTGGATCGAGCGCTGGGGCCACATTGTTGAAATGTTGAAAGAAGAAATAACCAACAGCACGACGCAATCGATCACGCACTTAGCAATCAGGCGGCCATCGAGTTAACATCACTCACAAACATACACATAATGCATTACATAAAAATAACGACATCGTAAAGAAAACAATTACCCTACGTTACTAATTCATAGCGAGTAAATAACTAACTTTAAAGACAAACTGCTATTAACCTTTGAAAAAAAAAAACTCAAAACCATTCACCAAAACATGGCACTGACCTGCCTAGAATGAGAACATTTTAGAAAAGAACAACTGCTCACTAGGTTTTTTAAAGTGTATTCAATTTTCAAGCCTTCGGTGGCATAGCAGCAAAACTAAATTTCTTCCCCAGCAGCGAAGATCATAATTTACCGCTTTACCAAGAATCGTAAGTTGATTATTTTCTGCCTTAAATACACATAAATAAAGCTCGACCCCTTATTTATTGAATTATATTTATATATTTAAAGATCTATGTACTCATCCTGAAGTGAACTGAAGCAAGTGATGCATGGTTGTACAAGTAAGGCTTTACTTAACTATTCAACCAAAAATCAACATCCAAATCCAGAAATGTTCAAAGTATAGGGATAAGTAGACATATAATAACAGATGAAGCAACGTCAAAAGTTCATGGTAGGCGTTCATACACCGAAGGGACTCGACTGTTGTCGAGGCGACTGGCGATTTATTTATGAAGGAAAATTAGTAAGTCGTAAAAAACATCGGACTTGAATAAAGGAAACACGCTACTACTATTAACAGCTTCGTCTATTTCTGTTTGTTCAACTAATTCATAGCTTCCTTCATTTAGATGTCCGACGTCCAGGCTTTGAAGGAATACAGGGGATCTAACAGAAAGTTGCAGATTCCGTGTTGTTTTTCGGGCTTCAAAAGAATTGTTAACAATTATATCACTTGAGGAAACCTTATTACTGATTCATTGTACTTTTTGCTTGCGCCCTATCACTTTCCTGGCCATTGTTCACAGTATATTCCATATTTCTCATTTATCAGGTTGGAGTTGTTCTGGTATTTTGAGAGCTTACTTGGTTTTCCAATTATGGTTGTATTGTTCTTTTGGAAAATTTTTAATGACATGTGCTTGCGCATGTTAATAAATCTAAATCTAAATCTAAATCTAACAGAAGTTCCCAATAGGGATATCGATTGATATCCAGCAACCAATACCTCATGATCTTATTGAATCCGAAACCTTGATACTTAGTAATCGTAACCTTATAGCAGGAACAAACCACCGCCAATTAATGAAAAATGATGTCATTTCTTTCTATAGCTGACCAATTAACTATTCATAACTTAGCGCCCTTAGCAGAGCGCCTTCAAAGTTGGACAGATTTTGCACTATGCAGGCAGTTAATTCTGTCGTACTTATAACCAGATAATATTAAGGCGGGCTTAGCTATGGGATTTTAAAGCAATCATTTGACCACTTTGAATATAGCCACATTAGCACAGAAAAAAGATTTCTTCACTAAAATAATCGAACATTATAATTGGGAATCTAGCTGCAACTATGTCTGATACTTCATATCGATCAGAAGATCTCGAGCAGTTAGCACTGAGAACAGGTGATAGGGGCCGATGAGGATCTTCGGAGAGCAAGTCTTTGGGTTCGTAGCGCCCTTCTTCTCTAATGACCCGGCAACAATCGGTCTGGACGTGGAAAGAAGAACAATGTAACCACCACTAGCAAAATGCGCTCGAAGTAGCGTTGAACTTCCGCGCATTCAATCCTCATTTTCCCATTGGAACGGGATACTCCTAGTCCATCGCGCCTGTAATCATGCTTGGATAAGAGCCTGCACGGTCTCAAAGATCGAACTCTTGACAGACGTGGACGTCGACGAACGGGAAGGAAAACAGAAGCACAAGGATGTACTGTTTCGACTACACAGCAGTCGCCGGTTGACAATTCCTTTCCTTGATAGAAAGACTCGTCACAGTCCAGTCTGCTCTGGTTAACTACTGAGACCGGATCTATACCTGATCAAAAAAAAAAAAACAGATTTTTTCAAAAGGAAACATGCTAGCAAAATGACCCAGACAAATCACAGGGAAATGTCAAAAAATTATACTCGCAAATCTACCACTTACACCTCATTTGAAGAGTGGCCAGCCAGTTCTCTTGCCATGAACCCTAAGGACTACTCACTTCGAAGTGCGTTTGAAATCAAAGTCTACTTCAACACTACCGAACCTTTGACGAGTTGATGGAGTCAGTTCTACAAACACGATTCATGCCTCCAAAGGAATAATTTGCTCATATGTTAACAAGACAGTTGCAATGTCGACAGTGGTCTTCTACTGGCCATCCTTTCAAAATATTAGGTTGATGCATAATTGTTGCGGATTTTTTTCAGCAAGTTTCACTCAAAGAAGCGATAGAAATATTTTGCAAGGAAATGTTTATATAATTACTCTGGAACTTACCCAGCCTACATCAAGCACTGCTTCCCATTGTCTAGGTAGTCGGATTCCGAAGGGCAAGAATTTTGATCCTTGAAGGCGATCCACGCTTGGGCATCAGCCATCAAGTCCTCCAAACCATCGTAGCTTCTATTCCCTAGCCAGTTTTTCAAAGAACGGTTGATGTGATAATCCATAAAAGTTTCTGCCGGTGAATATGGTGTCTTAGAAGCAGATCCCATTTCTAAGTTGTCTTTGGCTGATTTTTCCATCGCCGAGAGGTTATTGAGATCGCGGAATGACCCTGCCACCTTCCAACTTCTCTCGAAGCTGTAGGGCATAATTTTGCGAATCTGCTGATGGTTTTCAAGACATATTTTTGTAGAAAAAGTTATGGAGATCATTTCTATAGAAAACCCAAAATCAGTGTTTGAATTTTATAACGAGAGAAGACGCCGCAAAAAAATTCGCAATAATTATGCATCAACCTAATACATTGTTAGCAGTCCCGTTACGGACGCTCTAGTCACCTCGCGACTCTTATTTTCAAGGGGGCGTGCTTGTCACTTACTCCTCCCCCTTGCGAACTCATTTTGATGGATAGTCCTGGAAGAGAAGAACAGTTAAAGGAAAGATACGAGAATGGACGAGGTTTCCTACTACCAAATACTCTAGTCATAATCCATTCTCGTTTTCTCGATATCAGAACGACTCCATTGTTTAGACTTCGAAATTCTTTGTATGATGGGAAACAACTTAGAAACATGGCGTCATGCTTCAATAGCCCCTATGCCGTAGTATTGGCCCGAAAAATCTAGCACATCGCATCGAGCAATTTCTAAATTTCCGATGAGCTAGAACCCGATTGCTATTGCTATTTATCTTTGTACTTGTTGAGCTATTATACAGTACTGATCAAACGTTACTAAAAGAAAACAAAATAATGTGAAAAAGAAGGAAGAAATATGCTGGGACTTCCAAGGTGGTACTTGTCAGAATAAAAGACCCTTTGCGATAAAGTTGAGCGCACTCACATGACGATGACATGCAAGCACCAGTGCCAAGAACCACGAAAACCAGTTTTCGCGCAACAGTTCGTCGTGTTATACCGCGCCACACATAAGTGCGTCATGCTCAACGAGAAAAAAAATGAAAAATCATCAGTACCAGTCATTCGTAATCAAGACTTAACTCTAGCTATTGAAAGGATATGCTGAACACAATGAAAAACATGGAACTTGTTGTCAGGATCAATTCAAAAGCTTTTCGATGATAAGTCCATTTAAATCTGCCTCTAGCTCTGAACTGAACGCAAAAAACGTTAAAAATCATAGGAACACAGCAAACTCTAAAAAACAAAAGGAAACATACAACAATAAAACAAAACACAAAACCTACCACTACGACATTTTCAAACCGTTATAGGGGTTGCGTACTAAATCGTCAAAAAGAACTCATCCAAGAGAATAACTTTTGGACGTATTCATACTTAATGTAAAAATACGTATTAGATTGTAACTAGTGGTGGAAATTGAAGTTATTGCCTTACGCGGTCAATTCAGCTCTTCCTAAACTCTACAATCTGAGGACACAGAATTCGTTTTTGCTTTTCAGAATAACAAGTTTTCTCTTCCAAAACCAAGGTTTCCATAGCCGTACATATACAAACGAGAACCGATGCTGATCCATTTTTACAGAGCATACTTTTCATTTTCCTTACATGACTAACCTGACGATCACACAACATCGAACATTCAAGATAACGAATATTTTTCCAACCATAAGATACATGAAAATTATCCAAAAACTACAACTTTACGTTAATCTCGGTCTAGCCTTTCTTCACGTGTAGCTTCGCTAGGCGGAACTAGAATCATGCGTTACTCCAAAAGGAGATACCAATAAGAATCGTTTCATCGAAAACGAAGCAACACAACAACACTTTGGTTGGAACGGAAAAATGTGTTGATAATTGAACTCAGAGGTTTTGCGAGCTATTTCCCACAGAGATGCATCACCAGGTAACTTGTAAGCTGTTTCAGAAGCTGCTCAAGGAAGAACGTGTGAGTATGATGAAGTGAGGTTGAAAAAGTTTTGAAAAGCAGTTCCAAATTAACGAGTCTCAAGCCTTGATACTGGTAAAATAGCAGAGATATCGTAAGTAGCAAGGATAAATGTTGCCGAGAGAAAAAGCTTGTATTTATAGTGATAATGAATGTAATAATGATAATTTATAGCAATGATAAGTCGCCTTACAACAGTAAGGAGCGTACATGCAGTGCTCGGCTTGCACAGTGCCCTTGTGCGAAATAATAACAATGCACACAATTTCACGGATGAGATATTTCCTCTCACGACACAAACATAATAGAATACAAAAATTCTTAACCCGTCACATACAGGGCACCTCACAAAAGGGACCATTAAACCCCTCATTTGAGCTAACCAGATTACTAAACCGAGTGCTCGCGTTGGATTTTCAATTCTGTTATCATAGTAGCTACCGTGACCGCGCCTGTATCTTCTATTTCACATAGGGACCTATGCAAATCAAAGTCGCTTCTACTCAGGATTTGAATCGGTAATATCCCAACAGAAATCCAATTTTACACTCGAAAATCATATGCAGTCTTTATGGGTCTAACAGTAAAAGTTATAACAACCAATGAATTGGCTCTAATTTGCAACATCTGGGGCAACATTATGCCTTATACAGGTGGAGTTGCAGAAATCACCATTGGGAAAATATTGGAGTGCCTGAGCAAGAGAGCGTTACGCATTCAACAGCCGATATAGAATTTCTCAGCGCTCAGTAGCACGTACACGCCTTTTTTCAGATAGGCAGGGCTTTGAACGCGAACCACGGGATGGACAAGTAGCTTTCTGCCCGAATGGAAACAGAGAGGGCCGCAGCCAAGACCGCTATGGGCTACGTTCTATTATTCTGGTTTCCTCCGAAATGCGTGAGACTATGTTCCCGACACAACAGAAGGCACAAGTGATTCGCCCATATCTCCTTGTCGATTAAAGGCGAAAGTTGGTGGATGAAATCAGCATTATATTTCCGAAATCGACAACAGCGGGACCCATGCTAGGATGTTACCCTTTTAGAGCGCTCAAACATCGCTGCTCTGCTTCGCACTTTTTCGTATATCATCTGGTTATACCTTCTCAGTGAATGGCTAGTGACAAGGGTTGAGCAGTGATGTAGAAGAGACATACTTGAGCTCCGCAGATTCCGACAAAAATTCCAAATTCCGACAAAGTAGCATAGGAAACCAGCTTTAAGAGTCAACACACTGTAAAAACGTTCAGAATAGGAACACTTTACCTTGGCACGTGTTGCTGGACGCTGCTCATCATTCCTTACTTGCTTTCGCGAAGTTTCATGCCCAGAAGCTTCTTCAGAGGTTTCTCTCGCCGTACCTGAATGAATTTTACTTTTATTGGATCTATGTCTCTTCACAGCTGTGGTCGATATAAAACTCAGTGGATAATAGTCAGAAGGAGCGAAGTCTTGGCTAACAAGGGAAGGATCCCAAGTCGAAGTGGCCATTTGAAATGGGACCTATACTGCTAGAAGTATTTTTTGATGCTGATTTCAAATCTGCATTCAAAATCTGGCAAACGATCCTCTGAGCGAAGTTATAGAAATGGTCTCCGAAGAGCCCTCAACAGGGGAAAGCACAAATGCCATGGTCGCCGGCTGTCCAGCAGTGGCGGCTTGAAGTGGAGGTAAGCGTGACGCTTCACAGGCAAGGGGCCAAGGATCGAGTTTGGTGGGCGGCGGCTATTTTGCATCCTACAGAACTTTTTCCTCCACGTTGTAAAATCTTTTTATGTTAGTTTTACCGCCTTCAGCGACTTTTTAGTTGCTGGAGGCGAGTCAATTCCTACTTAAACCGTCTCCTACTGTTATCGATTGGTCCTTGAAAAAGGTGGGGGATTGTGGTCAGTTTTCAATAAAGGTAAGGCAAACGCGGCAAAGTGTGGCATATAAGGATGGATGTAACTCCAAAGAACAAGGAATATTTCGGTTCCTGTGATGTCCTCACAAGGAAGGAGCACAAGTTGATAGATAGTTTTTCCTCTATCTTCGGAATTCCTTTTACGAAGACCTCGATTTTGAGGGCGAAGAAGACTGCGTGATTGAGAACGAAGACGCCGATCCACTGTAGGAACCGGATGATGAAGAAGAAACAGCAAAGCAGATTTAGGGGGTCGTTGATGTTTAGTATTTTGGAAGCGTCCAAAGAGCAGGTGCAGGTTCTTCTTCCCAGGTCATTTGTTAGAGCGATGTAACAAACAAATCCAGGTGGAATGCGCTATCAGAGAAGTGATTTTTTTCATTCGTTGCGCTCATTGCGAAAAACTTTTTTGTTTTAAACGTCCGTGCTAGGTTATCGCATCCGCTTATCATAGGTAAAAGTTGTCTTACAGTTAATTTGAAATGTATAACAATGAAAATAGAATTTTTGTAATGCTGGTGGTTGTAGTAGATGTGGGACGGTTTAAGTAGGAATTGACTCGCCTCCAGCAACAAAAAGTCGCTGAAGGCGGTAAAACTAACATAAAAAGATTTTTACAACCTGGAGGAAAAAGTTCTGTAATTTGCAAAAACACCACTGCCTATCAGACCCGATCCCTGGTCCCGTGCCTATGAAGCGTCACGCTTACCTCCACTCCAAGCCGCCACTGCTGTACTGCCGGCGACCATGGCATTTGTGCTTTCCCCTGTTGAGCGCTCTTCGGAGACCACCTCCATAACTTCGTTCAGAGAATCGTTTGGCAGATTTTGAATGCAGATTTGAAATCAGCATCAAAAAATACTGCTAGCAGTATAGGTCCCATTTCAAATGGCCACTTCGACTTAGGATCCTTCCATTGTAAGTTAAGGAAACATCATGGTATGCAAGAATGCATTACGAAAGAAAGTAGAAAGATGAGTTTCTTGAGCCAGAGATGTTAGACATGTACCTTTCGATAGAAATTCAAAACAAACACTATTAGGAAACAAGGGAATATTGAAATTTCTGCTGCACAAATTAAGTGAGAAATTTAACCCGAAAACAAACAAAAAAAAAACCTACCTTCACTGGTAGAGAGCTTTTCCAAAGAACAGTCAGCGGTATCGACCATCTTCGTAGTTTCCTTCGCATTTGCAACGAAGTCGCCAGGAAAATTTGCAGAGCACTCGATTTCCTGGTTTAGTACTTGCTTTGGAGACAATATCCTCTGTTGGGTCTCAACAAACGAGTCTTCAACAGGGATTCCCTCTGTCGTCCTCTCAGTTTTGCTTTTCCCATTACATTTTATTTTGCATTCTTGTAACTGTTCAACGTCAGGCTTCCCTTTGAGAGATGCTACTTCATCCACAGCATTCATTGCAATGGACTCCTCTACTACAGGCGTCCCTTCTTTCTGCAATGAGTCCGTGACAGCTTCCTCAGGAAGGGACTGCGATGAAGCAGGTCCCGGAGATCTTATGGAGGGAGACAACTTCGTCGAACTGACACCTTTAATTGGTGATCCAGTTGGTTGCGCTGGCTGTGACCCTGTTTGATACGGCGTTTCATCGCCTGCCGATCCTTTTTCAGATGTTCGTTGAGAAGAGTCCTTGCCGTCATCCTTTGCGACCGATGCATCTGATTCAGCTGGCTTCTGAACCAAGGGAGGGGTACCTGATTCCAAATGCTCTTCAGTAGTACCATCCTGAGCAGATAATTCCTTCTGAGAGGAAACTGGACATTCCTTAGAAGAAGATTCTTCTGCGGTAGTAGTATGGTGCTTATGTGGCTCCAGAGCTAGTGACGCCTCCTTCACTCCTTCTGCAATTTCCTCGACCATCGATTTTTCTATGGGCGAATTTTCTAACAGGATATCACAGCGTTTTGAGGGAGATGTAAGATTTTTTATGCTCGTTTCCGGCTTCGAAACGTTGTTGTCACTTTGATCTAGGGACCTCTCTCCTGCAGATAAACTCTGGGTTTGTTCAACAATGTCGCTTGTTTTGGACGAAGGCTCAGATAGGGTAGGCTCATCGTGGAATTCAGGCTGAACGACTGTCAGTTTCATCATCAGCAGGAAGCTCTTGTACGACTTCAAGGGTTTTTTCCTCTTTAGGGGTAGTCACTCCAGCCCTTCTCATTGCCCGCGTTATACGACTCGGCGAAGGCGAAACCTAGAACCAAATCAACTTAACAAGGCTGAGTATGACTCGAAATACACCTTCCTTAAACAACAAGTTTTACGCCTTACCATGCTTGACGAAGCTGAACGCCTGCGTCTGGGAGTGGCAGCGACCTTTTCATTACTTGGAGTTTCCTGCATTAGAAAAAAAGACCTGAATGTAGAAATTATTCAAAAAGGAAGTAGATCCGAACTGTCATCATAGCGAACTCGATAAGACGGCACGTGAGATTTACTTCTTTTCCGAAATGAATACAAATTAACAGCAACCAATCAAGTCACCTTCATACTCTTCCTGTTCTACTTCGGTGTATCTATTTCAAACCTCATTACAGTATGAACTCAGGAGAGTTTCTGCATCATCAAGAAAAGGAACGAAGCAGGAAGCCTTCCATGGAAAGGAACAAAGCAGGACAAGCATGTTGGAATGCCTCAAGGTTTTCAATCATAGCACGAACCATCAAGATAAGGAATATTAGCAGGAAACCAAAGTTTTCGCCCCTTGCCTTTTCCCCAAAAGGCGAATGCAAAGTTCTAATGAAACCGAAGACGAGAAGAAAACAGTTGCAAAGCATGAATGGGACCATAGACAAGAACAATAACAATAAGAAACTCTATATAATAACGGGTTTCGCTTGCTGTAAGCAGAAAAACTATGTTAACATAAAGATGAAAGGATACAGCTATGTATGAGTGATTCTCGTTTTTCGCATTCACCTCCTATTCAAAATCGACGCTTGTAGAGGCTAAATGCTAGCAAAGGAGCGGTCAATCATCATGGTCGTTAAGGTGGTCACCGTAATGGGCGGAGCTTAAATCAAAAATCTGCACTCTGATTCGAAAATTATCCAAACTATACTTAAAACAAGGTAGAGGCAGAAAACGAACAGAGGTCAAATTTATGCGTAGGTGGGACACCCTTCCATGTGGGGGAAACTTATATAAAAATTAGTGTTCATATTGAAAAGGTTCTCAAAAGTGCGAGCAAAGAGATTTTCACGGTTACGTGGGGCTGCACCAAAGTGGTGAACCTAGGATTGAAGCTGCAGTACTCAAAAAGCTCTACAAACGGGAAACAGAAGTGAGAATGGCATAAGTTGAGAATTAGAGAGATTTTAACGTCTCGTGAATTTGTGACACACTAACACCCTAGTACTGCACCACCTTCACCGTGGGCTTCACCCGACGTACCTTTCCTTTGCATCGTATATGTGACAGGTGTTTAGAGGCGTTTCAGCGTGTGTATGGGTTACTGTGTCACACACTCACGGGATGATTAAATCCATCTTGTAAGTTGATACGACAACCTTTCGTAGCAAGTCAGGAGGCCTTAAAGTGGGCATGGCAAAAAACCAAAATCGAAAAAACCTTCTCAAAACCACTTATGTGATCGTTTAACACAGTCTCTCTTCTCAAGACGATGGACGTTGACTTAAGGAAGTATTGCATATTTAGTGACCAGTATTCTTTGTGGTTTCGATCGGTAGCGATCAGAAATTAAGGGCATTTGCCTATGCTTTGAGCAATTGACACGTAACGTTCAGGTCTGATGGGTGTGACACAGCAAGATTTTCGGATGGTGTCAACCGATCGATACAGGTGAGTATCGATCGGTTGTCGGTCGCTTTATAATCGATTTCCTCGACAGAGCGACAGTAACCATTCGTCAGCAAATCATCTTCGCCCGAGGGACACGAAGCATAGGATTCTTTTCGTTCATAATTTCCATCGCCCTGGTCTAGTCGTCATTACAGTATCGCATAGCGTGTCAAGCCTACCTGATAGTCCCTTCTACAGCATATCGAATTTCGGTGACTGCATCTTTATCCTGCTTCCTCAGAAGACGACGCTCTGAAGCGGATCAGCGACTTCCGCTAATAGGGAATCCATGAAACCAAGCAAGAGGTGTCCCAAATGTCCTAAATGGAGTATTCAAAGATGGGCACTGAAGTGGGCGGAGTTAGGATCAAAGATCTGCACGGCTGCTCGAGGAAGCTCCCTCATGAACGGGAAAAACGGAGCGAATCATACACGAAGGAATTCCGTGACGACCTAGAAATGTCATTCAGACGAAAGGCACAGTCAGTTTGATAAAATGGGATATGGACACACTTTAGCAGAGCAAGTTCCCATGATCCCGACACTGCCCAGGTAGAAGCGGTTGCGTCGCAGCCCTTGCGCTGGAGCACGTTATTCCAGAGTAATTTCTCAGTCTATTTATAGGACGTTGTTGGTTGCTCTTAACTTTTCTCTCTTCGACTACTATCTCAAATTCCTCATTTATTCTACATGCTCAAGCATACCCGTTAGTAAATAATAAAGAGGACGCAGAAGCCTATAGTGGAGCGCCACGACTCAGCAGCCACACTGGAATAACATGCTCCAGCGCAAGGGCTGCAACGCGGACGCTTCTTCGTGAACGGTGTCCGGATGAGGCGTTGGGTTGGGTCTATGGAAGCTAGAAATCCGTTATGTGTCCAACTTCCTCCGTTTAACTCGCAATTAAAAGTGTGTAGACCCTTATTAACTATTGTCGCGACCAATTTTATTTGTTGTTTCATTTCTTTTCATGCTAACTCATCAGCAACCTTGACCACCTCTTACATTCTTTTGAGATGTACGATGGACAGTTTTTCTCTTTTGAAACGCTAGGAGTGTTATAAATAGCTTTATCAACATCGGGGAGTGGGGGTGCTTTTATAACACACTGTTTCAAAGGCAGGAAATTGGGAATGTGCTGTGGTTATATGTGTATATTTCCCAATAATAATTTATCATTCCGACTGTGGTTCGCTCCGTTTTTCCCGTTTATGACGAAGCTTTTCTGAACAGCTGTGCAGATTTTCTATCTTAGCTTTGCCCACTTTAGCTCATTCCTCACATACCATGAAAATTTCATCTTTTTTCCCTTGCTAGCTTTTATCCGTTTCTTTTTCTCAGTCGAACCTCTTCAACCTGAATCCGTGTACCCCAATCACGCAAAAAATGTCCTCTGTTACTTTTCCAGCCTCGATCTATTCCTAGGGCCGCATTATTTGATTCCTAGCAAACCCTGGTAGTTTTTGAACCTTAATGCAGATTCTTGATCTGAAGTGCACTCATTTCGGTAGCTGTTTCACTTATAATGATAATCGACCTCTCCTCCTGCTAGCATCTATTAACTTTTTTCGGCATTTAGGATGTTGTTGAAACTGGGTTTGGAAGAGTGACTTGTTTCGCCCACCTAAACGTGGGAATTTGACCTCTTTATTTGGTATTCTCGGTAGTCTCTGCTCATTTATTCCACGAATTCTAGAATGTTTCTGGAGTTTTATAGATAATTTTCAGTGGGGGACCCTCCTCTTGGGAGCACGTCGTGCCTGTAACAGGAAGTTTCGTTTAGGTTAAGCATGCATAGCACATGCTAGATTTGTTCCCTACAGTGGGCTTATCTGGGACCGTCCTGCCAATTTTACGCTTTTCTAATTGCCTGAAAACAAAGGACATTTGCTTTCGTAGCCCAGAATTGCCGTAATTCCCGTAAATTTCTCCGTTATCATATGTTCCAAGTATATAGACTCCCCACTTATTCCAACATGGCTGAACTGTTCCAATTTAGCTCAGTATTGCGTGGTTAACGATCGCGCGCTCCTCCCACCGAGGGCAGAGTTCGGCTTCAATTATGTGTGCGAATTGTGTTCCGAGCGACTGACTTTCACTCTACGTGAATCACCTTTCCAGATTCAATTTTATGGTTGCGCCATATAGGCCGTAAGGGTAGGGGTGGTTTAGTGATTTATAATAGCTCCGTGATACCGAAGTTGATGTCTCATTGTAGAAAATAAGTGCCTAAGTCAACGCTATAACACTACAACTCAGAATAAAAAAGACTACAAAACAGACAACCTACGGCTAGTACAACTTAACTGACATTTTTGAAAAATACCGTGGAACAATAGTTGTCGTTTTCGTCAAGAACAGACATATTCGAAAACTCAGAGTCTAACTTCCCTGGACTTTTATAGAGGACATTTGTGAGATAAAATATGTTCCTCATGCTGGAGGAAGTGCGGTTACTTCTCACACCTGAACTATAGATGGCTATGGACTTTTTAACCAGCACCATAAAACTGAAAATGATGACCCATATCACAGAGATGGAGGCTACGCCTCACTTTAATCCCCTATATTCCCACAAACGTACGAAGTTGCGCTCGCGAAATGACAGGGAGTTATCTATTCCGGTCACACACGCGTACATATTTACATATACACGTACAATCCAATTTGTGCTCTTGTTTTCACTGTTTTTATATGTTTTGTTTTCTAGGTTTCATGTCAGGCATTCCAAGGGGATCACCATTTTATTCCTCCCTTCATTCATTTCCATCTCTGCTATTTAGCCACTGTAGTGACATCGAGTCTTTCATTTTCATCTGTGCTTAACAATTTAGAGATGTACTCAGCAAACCGAACGCACCGTGCAGAAACGAGAAATCGAACAAAGGATGAGTTGCGAAAAGTCATAAGTTCTATAGAAAAAGTGCGGAAGTGGGAGAAGAAATGGGTGCTGATCAAAGATACCGCTATCAAGATACAAAAATGGGTTCCTGGTATGTTACCTTCCTCTATTCTCTTTTAATGCCCGAATTCACCAGCAAAACAAGAGCTTGGGTGACAAATCATGCCGTTTCTGTGTTGAAATTTGTTCAGCAGCTGAAAAAGGAAGCTATTTGAGGTCATCTGATCTGGACAAAAGGGGAAGGAGGATGTTCCTCACTAGTGTACATTCTGCTTTAATGATCAATAACAGTTGACTGTTTTCCTCATTGCATGAAATGGGCGACTTGTTGTAATGATTATTAAGAGATTTTTCTGTATCCTACATTTTTCGAGAATTGCAAGAACTTTAGTTTTCCAAGATTTAAACGAATTCCACCAGGGGAGAGGAAACTTAATGCTTTTACTTTTATGTGGAGAACTATTTAGCCGTAAACTACCCTAATTACTTGCTTACCTTTAGAGCTGTAGAACCACTTCGGCAATCGCCATCTTTTAATACCAGTCGGGCCGCCCAGCTAACGCCGGGCGTCCCTCCTTCTAATGGGTTCGCCCGGCTACGCCGGGCGCTCCTCCTTCCTCTGAGAAATTTGCTATGCGCAAATAACACTTCGGATTCTACTTTTTCTTTGAAAGCTGTACACCCTCAGTATTAGCTTCAAACTGTGCGCGATTTTTTCTGTAAGCCATCTTTGCTGTGTCCGAATAAAACATCGCATTATATCACAAAACTTATTTAGAGAATAAGTATTCAGACTTCATCGCGGCTGAGTCTACTATGTTAGCTACCATCAATGTTCCCAGCCAACTCCTTGTGCCTTCAAGCTTCAACGGTCTGGGTCCGAACCAACAGTATTTATTCACGCCCAGTCCTTTGGGGCGGAGTTTCGTCTTGCAACCTGTCATCAGTGTTTCCACCCTGCCGCCTGTATTCCTACCAAATTTGAACGCTCTAGGTCCAAGTTAAACCCCGCCCCTTGTGGGCGGAGTCCGGTCCTGCCACCCACCATGAGTGTTTCCACCCAGCCGCCTGTATTCCTACCAAATTTGAACGCTATAGGTCCAAGTTTAAGTTTTTTCACACAAACCCCGCCCCTTGTGGGCGGAGCCCGGTCCTGCCATCCACCATAAGTGTTTCCGCCCTGCCGCCTGTATTCCTACCAAATTTGAACGCTATAGGTCCAAGTTCGAGTTTTTCACACAAACCCCGCCCCTTGTGGGCGGAGTCCGGTCCTGCCACCCACCATAAGTGTTTCCACGCTGCTGTCTGTATTCCTACCAAATTTGAACGCTCTAGGTCCAAGTTTAAGTTTTTCACACAAACCCCGCCCCTTGTGGGCGGAGCCCGGTCCTGCCACCCACCATAAGTGTTTCCACCCTGCCGCCTGTACTCCTACCAAATTTGGACCCTCTAAGCCCAAGTTCGAGTTTTTCACACAAACCCCGCCCCTTGTGGGCGGAGCCCGGTCCTGCCACCCACCATAAGTGTTTCCACCCAGCCGCCTGTACTCCTACCAAATTTGGACCCTCTAAGTCCAAGTTAAGTTTTTCACACAAACCCCGCCCCTCGTGGGCGGAGTCCGGTCCTGCCACCCACCATAAGTGTTTCCGCCCTGCCGCCTGTATTCCTACCAAATTTGAACGCTATAGGTCCAAGTTTGAGTTTTTACACAAACCCCGCCCCTTGTGGGCGGAGTCCGGTCCTGCCACCCACCATAAGTGTTTCCACCCTGCCGTCTGTAATCCTACCAAATTTGAACGCTCTAGGTCCAAGTTTAAGTTTTTCACACAAACTCCGCCCCTTGTAGGCGGAGTCCGGTCCTACCACCCACCATTAGTGTTCCCATCCTGCCCCCCTTACACCTACCAAATTTGAACTCTGTAGGTCGACGGAAACCGGAGTTATGAATTTGCGCTCAAACATTTATTTCGCACAAACCCCGCCCCCTGTGGGCGGAGTCCGGCTCCACCACCCACCATTAGTGTTCCCATCCTGCCCCCCTTACACCTACCAAATTTGAACTCTGTAGTTCGACGGGAACCGGAGTTATGAATTTGCGGCCCAAAATTTCTATCGCGCACGCCCCGCCCCCTTTGGGCGGAGTCCGGCTCCACCACCCACCATTAGTGTTCCCATCCCGCCCCCCTTACACCTACCAAATTTGAACTCTGTAGGTCGACGGAAACCGGAGTTATGAATTTGCACTCAAACATTTATTTCGCACAAACCCCGCCCCATGTGGGCGGAGTCCGGCCCCACCACCCACCATTAGTGTTTCCATCCCGCCCCCCTTACACCTACCAAATTTGAACTCTCTAGGTCGACGGGAACCGGAGTTATGAATTTCCGGTCAAACACACACACACACACACACACACACACACACACACACACACACACACACACACACACACACACACACAAACACACAGACAAACCAACAGACACACTTAGCGCGTTATATATAGTAGGATACCCCCTAGGTTCTTTTTTGCAAATGTGACTGATTAATATATTACGCCAAAAACGCTTTGAAGCATGGCATGATTATAAGACATCTCATATCAGTCTCTGGTTCTGACGAAATCGGTTCCGACTCGTTTGGAATAGTAAACGGGAGCGTACCTACCTTTATCAGATTTGCGTAATGGTTCTTCTTGCCACTATGTTGCTGTTATAGCTGTCTTATCTTTACTGAGTTTCAAGGTTTAACAATCCAATTGTTTCCTTTATAGTGACAGCCCAGATGAACATTCCCCCAAAAATTACGAAGCCTGCTATAGATGAGGACGCCAGCAATACTATACAATCTACAGAAGAGAATTCACAAGGTAAATCCTTTCAACAAATGGAGAAGATCCGAATTGCTTTTCGTATAGAGTTTATCGCCATTTTGTTTATACACTATCTGCAGATTCGGGTACAGCACCGAACGCTCCACGACTCGCACGGTTTGGTGCCAACATCAACGATGATTCTAATACAGGATTCTCTGAAGCTGGCTTTGACTCCGATTCCAATCAAACATTCGAACCGCAAAATTATCAACCAAGCACTGACCACGGTTCAACCGATTTTAGCGCTATGCGTGATGCTGAAATGGGTCATTGATGATTACTTAGTCGACCTGCCTTCGATCTCCGTAACTTTCATGGTTGTTAACTTATATACAACATTCGTTTATTCAATAATGAACAATAAAAAAATAACAGCGGCAAGATAACGATATGTACAAAATAAGTTACATTGAAAAACTGATGAGTGAAGTGACAGGCGATGTGTTCAATAGCGGCAGAAAAAACAGAAGGACAAGAAATGGTTCTCGGGAGCTGCTTCGAAAAGAACACCCTTCGGAGCGGTGCCACTCCTCTTTACTGCCCATCTTCGGCCTTCGACCGAGGACGAATTAGATGGAAATTGATTGAGGTGGTAGGTATAAGCAGCCATTTCAATGTACTGGTATGTTTGCCATATCAGCTGCGGTCCGGTCCACCACAGCGAATTTGACATTTTACCAACATTCGCGGGGTGGGGTGGGATGGTGACACGCCCATGGGGCCACGCCACTATCCTTTCGTGCGCAACTGGCTGCTTTCATAGTCCACGACCAGTCGCTCGCGAGATGGGTCCGCGACCGGTCGCGTGACTGGTCGCTCGACTGATCGCGCGATCTGCCTCGGACCGTCCTCGGCGGCACCCATAACTATGTATAGTAGGAAACGTTTTACATTGGCATCTGTTGGTATCAGGCATCATCGAACACTCTGCTGACTGTTTTCCACTACATCTCTGATGCATAATTAAATAATGTTTTTGGGCGTTAATCAATCCCATTAGAAGGCTCCCGCGCATTCGACTTCCATTCAGAATCGTGTGGCGTACTGAATGCATATGTGGCCTGTGCAATGACTTGCGATGGCCGGCCGACGTACAAGTCAGTGCTTTTCTGAACCTCCGCCCCGATCGCAATTTCCTACAATCAAACTAGAACCACATTTTCAGTATAAATGTAATGGCAGCTGCGCTTTTGAAAGGATATTTTGCTCTTGAGTGCTTAACTTTGATGCGCGATTTCCAGATATGAAACTTGAGGAGGATTCTGGGTGTAGCAGTGCCGTTTATACGGAACACGAAAATGTTTTACTGCTCTTCTCGAGTAAGACCGTAGATGAGGGGGACATGTGGTGCACGCATGAGCGTGCGTAGCTCACTGGTGTGCAAATAAAGGAAAAAAACATGGTGGCACCCACCGGTCGGTGCCATGGTCGTCAAAGGGTTAATTGAAAAAGTGGACTCGAAATTGACCTAGTGTTTTCAAATTTATATCTAACCAGAACTTGCGCGCTTCAACCTGCTTGGCATGACGCTCCAGTAGGTGTGTTGCAGTTGAATCGAAATGGTCGTTCGCGGCGAGAGCAACGTCGTACACGAAATGAAGTAGCAGGAACAAGCAGAGGCATCGCAGCGAGTAAGAAAAACGGAAACAAAAGAAGTTATAGTAGATTCAGTCAAAAAATCGCATATCGATCGAGCTGTATGAAAAACGCTAGAACTGCAATAACAAGGCAACTAGTCAGCGACTGCCGTGTGCGGCGATTACGCAAAACCGATTCAACTGCCCGTCTCCACGCTCGTTTTTTGCCTTGTATCGCACTCTCCTAAACCCACAATGGGGAAGGTCAATAGAAGTTTGAGAACGACACAAGGTACAAGAATATCAACGTCGTAACTATTACACTGAGGTTACAAAGGGGCAAGGTTCGAGATCACAAACGAAAGAGTTTTACGCTTCGGCTACTCATTTTTGTACCGTAGACGCTTAATTTTAATGGGCGGGTGATTTGAAAGGAAGCTCTGCACCTTCACCAAAAATATAGCTACGAAGGGGGGGGGGGAATTCGCCGCAACCTTATGGGTGGTGTTGATGGAGCGGAATAAGTTTAAGCTGACTTGAAACACTAATCATTTAAAATTTTCTGACTCGGGAGTTAAGGAAACCTGAAGTCTACTCAAATTAATTCCTCTCTCTCTTGGACGCTACCCATAAGACTGCGGCGAATTTTTCCACATTTTAGCTATACGTTAGTAACGCAGTAACACTTTAAAACAATACTTAATTTCGCTTGTTAATGGAAATGGTAGGACTGGTTCTTCTGGAAAGAAGAGAAGACGTGGACAAGCTCAACAATGTTGAGGAGCACCGGGTTGGTTCCTAGACGGACGAGGAAGCTACGGCGCAAAACTATTGAATAGCTGATGCGCAAAACTCGCCATTTTATTCTTCTTGGTGTAGGTACAGCTGTTCAACCACAATCATGAAGCGAAATGGTAAACAAAAGTAGATAATCGAGCTGTGACATGTCATTTTGTAAAAGAACGATGTCGTTGATCGAAGAATAGTGGAGCGTGCGCAGTGTACTGGGTTACTTTTCATTCGCTCTGGGAAGGAAACCAGTGACAAAGGAGTTCGTTGCTGACGAAGAAAGCATCGAAAAAGCAGTTTCATGAAGAAAAAGTGAGGAAAGCTCCGAAAAGAACAACTGCTATGGAGATACAGGTCGCGGAATTTGTTTGTTTAGCCGCGAAATGCATGGACTCATTCTGTCTCCTGCAAAATGGCCAATACTTCGAGATCGGTACTGGGTATCCTGTGGCCACAGGTAATCGGTAGTCGGTTGTGTTCATCTTATAGACCAAGTCACCTTGCATGAAGTATAGTTCTGAAACAAATCGAAGGATTAATTTCGTATTACACTTTCAGATTGGACATGGGTTTTGATGTAATTGAAACGTTAAAGCACATTGCCACGCATTGGAGTCTCATACTGTTGCAAGATAAGGTTCACTAGAGCACCTTGAATTCCGACTACGAGATGTCTAGGAAGCCCTGACAAGTAAGGTCTTTCAAGGCGTGGGACGCTTTTTTGAAAATGTTTCTGCATGTTGTAGGGGCATGAGTACTGAATATAGAACTATGGTCCATTTCCGCTAAATGGCCTTCTAAATGCCAAAAAAGGAGTGAAAATGGTTTCGTCAGAAATTGCCGTTTTAACCCACTAAGCGTCGTTTGTTTCATTCATGGCGTCGATTGTTCACACAGCAGAAGGCGCCAGTGGACTGCGCATTGAAATAACGTGAACGGTAGCCAAAAAAGGGAGGCACATGTTGAAACATGTTGAAAAGTGCGGGGAAGTTTCATATGTGCTCTCCACGGTTAAGTTATAGCGAAGGATGGCGTGGTGGATAGCAATGTAGACCTCAAGTTGGGATGGCTAGGCTGGGTTGATGGTTCGGATCCACGAGGCTTTGCCATTTTTGCAATTTATGCTGCCACCTCCAGGTTGGCTCCATATTGCACTAGGCCCAAAGCAATGAGCTAGAGAGGTGCAGGGGGACGACTAGGCTGGCTTGGTCGGCCCTAGTCGTATTCGATCCATAGGCGTACTTGGTAACAACGTCACTGCACCGCACAATGCATTCCTCCGCATCTCGTTCAATCCTACGACTAATACCTCTTCTAGCTGTTCCGCGTCAGATGCACTGAAAGACGAACAAATGCTGCCTTTTACGGCCCGTGGCCGCGTCTTCTGGCACGGCTGAGAAGTCGTTCGATGTAACGATGTCCATCTCGAAAGAAGGCATCGACTAAAAACGCGAACGGCGGGCCAATTGCGACCTCCTACACCGAAACCTGTGTGAAACCGAATATCATTTGCGGAAGTCGTTCGCTCTTTAGACACCTCGAGATCATCGTCGGGACCGGAACCAATGAGCAATTCAACGATGTCCCGTATGTCTTCGACGCTTTCATCAGGAGAATCGATAACGAAAATTTTCCAATTTGATTAGGAGATCTCGCGTTGTCTCCCACAAAAAAGCATCTGTAGATGAGAAACAAAAGAACGGGGCAGTTGCTCTGCGAAATCCTAATACAGTAGCCGTTTATGCTCCACTGATATTCGGTTATTTCGGTTATTCGGTTCAAACAGGTTTCGGTGTAGGTATAACGTTAAAGGCCAATGTACATACATACAGGCCACTAATTTTACCTTGACAGGTATCAGCCGTAGGAGTGAACGAGATGCAGAGGACTGCATTGTGCGGTGCAGTGGCGCTGGTACCAAGTACGCCTGTGAATCGAATACGTTAGGTGGCCGGCCATGCCAGCCTAGTCGTCCCCTTGCACCTCTCTAGCTCATTGCTTTGGCCCTGGCGCAACATGGAGCCAATCCGGAGGTGAAGCATAAAATTCAAAAACGGCAAAGCCTCGTGGATCCGAACCATCAACCCAACCTAGTCGCCCCAACTGGGGTCTACATTGCTATCTAGCTTAACCGTGGAGAGCACACATGAAACTTCCCCGCACTTTTCAACATTTTTCAACATGCGCCTCCCTTTTTTGGCTACCGTTCACGTTATTTTCAATGTAATCCACTGGCGCCTTCTGCTGTGCGGACAATCGACACCATGAATGAAACAAACGACGCTTAGTGGGTTAAAATGGCAATTTCTGACAAAATCATTTCATTCCTCTTTTGGCATTGAGAAGGCCATTTAGCGGAAATGGACCGAAGTTCTCTACTTAATGCTCATGCCCCTACACCATGCAAAAAACCATTTTCAAAAAGCGTCCCACGCCCTGAAAGATTCTCCTTGTGAGAGGCCGCGTTGTCGAATACATAAGCCATCTATCTTGAGGCTTCACTTACTTGATCATATCTAGACTCCAAGTACCAGCCCCTTGCCAGTTTAAACCACTGGATTCGGTGGTTCAAACTGGCAAGGGGCGAGTACCTCACTATTGCTCAATTAAGATTTGGATCACTATCGTTGAAATCTATCACAGTAGGGTTCTTTGGAACCGTGCGTGCTGAACATCATGATTGGAGGGTAAAACGAAGCTGTCAGTTTTCTGTTGTACCATTTCACAAGCCGTTCTGCACCAAGAACGGAGGAGACACGTTTAGATGATTGCGGCAAATTTTACGTGAATGTTTGCTGAGCAAGGCACAATTGTCACCAATTCAAAAATACCTTTGTCGCGGCTGAAGGCTGCCGTAGCGTTTTGCGGTACATGTTTCCAGTTCAAGCTAATACGACGGGCATATGAACGTTCAACCCGTCGTGAATTTACGTCAAGTTTCCAGTAGTCCCGTTCAGCCCAAAGATAAGTCGCTGGAGGTCTAAATCATATTTTCCTGTTTACAAAATACAAACAGATGGGTTTTGAGGCGGGGTCTTTTCAATGGCATGAATCTCGTGCAAAAAAACTTACTTGAAATAGTGCCACTGGTAGGCGAGACGGATTCTTTGAAGGTTTTCAGGGAGACCTAAGCTGCTAAGCGGCTGAGGACCGCTTCTAAGGCGTCGTTCTGAGTATATCCAGTACCTATTTCCTGAAATGCTCTCTCATAGTTACCTGATGTGGCTGCCGTCCCCAGACTCATGGCAAAACCTGCTGCCGAGTAATAACAAGAACAAAAAACGGAATGCAAGCTCGTTTAACATCCGTTCACTTTCTCCATATTCACTAATTCACTGTTTTCAAATATACCGGAAAAAATCCATATTTCTCCACGGATTTCCACTGCAGCGTCGATTTTCTCCGGTAGGTCAGGAAAAACATTCGAGATCAGATGCGGACCGTAGATCTCCCGACCGTTGCTGATCACTCGCCAGAGCCATTTATCCTGAAATTTTATGTCCCTACTCTTCTATCTCCTATCAGCTACAAATTTTCTTCGTTTCGGGTGAAAAGCCTAGCATCCCATACGAGGGCACTCGCTGTTGAAGTGGTACGGTCCTACCCGAAAATTCTTGTTCCTTGTTTATGATCAAGCTGTGTCGAGGATGAACCACAAGCATTTCATGGGGGACGCGGTAAGTTCAAAACGTTTCACTTTACACAGGGCCATGTTTAATAGGTTCGATGCTAAGATGAACTCCTGACGAAAGGATAAAAGGCTTCACATCAAGGTCCGCGGAACAGAATGGAATTAGCAGGACTGAAGGACGTGGGAGTTTACCTAATCAAACGACGTCATTCGTCAGTCACTGCAACTCAAAAGGCTACTCGCAATCGTGGAAGATTTGTCATGAGCAATGAACACGAAAGCCAGTCACTAGCGAGCTGCAATGTTCACCGACTAGTGCTTGTGCTTGAGAATTTATGTAGAGACGCGATTAAGGAAGCAGCACTTTCAGGTGAAGCCGCCTAACCTGGGGAGGCACGCACAACACTCAAACTTTCGTCAGTCACTGCAACTCAAATAACATTGGAGAACGTCGCTACTTCCATTTTGATCTCTTCAAAGAAGTATTGCCCTTGTGAGACTTTCAAACGCGTACTGCGGCGAAATAACAGCAGTGTTAGTGCTGATAAGCCATGACATAAAAGCCATTGAGGAGGTGTAGGCAAGTAGGGTCTCGATAGTGTAAGGGATAAGAGCACACGCTCGGATAGCACAAGTACGGGGAGTCCACGCCCACCGACGTTGTGAGACTTTCGAATCACGTGCTGCGGCGAAATAATAGCAGTTAAGAAAATAGCATGTCAAAACAAGTTATATTGCACGACTTGCCTGGTATCTGTAATCTTTTCAAGAATTGTCCCCAATGTTCGATAGATCGATAGATAATATAATAGAATGAAGGGCAGCTCTGTGAATTTATAGTGTATAGCAAACTCCAGGCCTTACGTTATGTTATCAGTAATGGTTTTCGTCTAGGTTGAAGAGAAACATGTTCAACATTAGCGAATTGCAGTTTAAATGCTATAAGTACACATGATATGCTTTTGATTAACAAATTAAATTTTCATGTGATTTTATGAAGTAAGAAAAAAGTTACAAATGAGGAAGCGTTCACGGAAGACTTTTGATCGCTACTGTACGAGGTATAGTACATGGGCAGATCCCAACAGATTTATATTCAAGCCTCTTTTATCTGACTGCTAACTAATTTAGGACTAGGATCAGCCACTCTATATCGTAGATTGAAAAGCAACGGGTCTGTCATGTCCTTCACATACTCAATACTATGGAGAAAGTAGCGTCTGCTGACTATACTCAGATGGCAGCGTTGACAGGCGATCTACGGACACCCTTGTCACATACAGTGCGTTTCTGTAGTATACGTCCACCCCTCATCACAACAAAAAAATTTCTCAAAGGGGTGATCCAAACTAGTAGCATGCATTAAGGAATTCGCTGCATTAGAATACAATGGGAAATAGGTTTTCAGTTTTTCAAGTTCACAAGGGAACATTTTATAAGCATTTTTTCGAATTTCGACCCTTTCATAGTGTACGTCCACTTTAAATAAAAGTTTATTTATACAAACACAACGGTGTACTTCATGAATATCAGTAATCAATTGGTGCACCCTGTTTGAATGAGAGCCCTATGAGTCGATGCGGCATGCTCATTGTTAAGTTGCTGAGAACTGAAGGGTCAATGTCTCTCCACGCCTCCGTGACCGCAATTCGTAGATCGTTGATGGTGGAAAACTGCCTGCCGTTGGCGTACACCCGTCGCACAATTATACCCCATAGGTTCTTCATTGGGTTCAGATCAGGACTGCACGCTGGCCACTCCATAACATCAACTTTCTGTTGCTGAAACCATGCAGATGTTGACCTGCCAGCATGAAAACTTGCTTTGTCCTGCTGGAAGACCAACTTTTGCCGTCGCCTGCGGCTCAGAAACGGCAATAACTTGGATTCCAAAACCTGCTGGTACTATTGCGAATCCATTCGACAGGATACAAATCCGAGCTCTAGCTTGCTATCCCGGCAGTAAGCTCCCCAAACCATCAGCGAACCGCCACCGAAGTTGCGCCTGCTGAACTGCACTGGGTCCTTCCTCAGATCACGCCAATAACATCTTGCTCCATCGGGCCCGTCGAGGTTGAACTTCTATTCGTCGGAGAAGACCACCTGAAGACTTTAAATTAAATTACAGTGCACGAGCTATACCTAGCTTCACGACTGCACCTGTTTCCAATCCGTCGTCGCATTCTTTTGAGCAAAGCCGAGGCGAGCCATCTCCGGCGAGTTGGTTAGACGTGGCGCCTTCCTTATAACTTCTCTTACAATGTTGCCACTGCGTTTGATAGCTCTCCACACGGTTGTTTTCGACGCAGAGAGTTTCAAGTCTGCACGGATCTGGTTGACGCTGATGGTACTGTTCGAGGCTTTCCTCCGTATTTCTCGTTCATCTCTGCTGGACAACTTGCGTTGACGTCCTCGGGCACCTCCTTTGTCGCAGGCTTCAGGATCTCTGAAATAAGAGCAGACCACGCAATGAGTCCTGCCGATTTGAGCGCCGATTGCTGAGTCCGGACTCGTGGAAAGCTCGAATTTGAGCCTTTTCTTCTGCAGACAGACGATCTCTTACAAAAGACAACAGTAGAGGAAACGGAAAGAGCTCGGAAAAAGATGACTTCTGGTAAAGCAACCGACAGCCAACGTGTGTAAGTCACGGCGCTTGAACAATGCAGCACGAGAGTATTACCATTTCGATTGAAAGAAGAAGAATAGCTCTACAGACTGCTTGAGCTACTGTCCTATTTTCCTGATGTTTCACAATGAAAAAAAATTTCCGGAAATTTATAGAACTCATTAAGCTCTCCACCAGTCAGTGTGGCTTTCACAGTGCTTGCTGTATTGCATCGGCTACAGCAACAATCTATGCAGAAGAACATTTTGAGAAATAGAAAGCAGTCTATATGACCCTTCTAGACCTGGAGAAGGCCATCTATTACGTTCCGAGTGAAGTTATATAGTATCCTTTGGTTCCTGAAGAACTCACTAAATCTCTCATACTCTGTTCAAACCCAACGAATAGAGTACAAACACCAGAAAACACCTCATCCAAGTTCCCCATCTCCGTCGAGTTACACCGAGGCTCTGCACTTTCCTCACTACATATCGTTGTCGTCATGTATGCCATTACAAGACCTTCAGAAGCCAGCGCCATGAATAGTTCTTTATGCCAACGACGTGGTACTCGCGTATGAAGACAAAAATGTACTTTCTACTGTAATAAGGCTTAGTCATTTGAAAGGACCACCAGACTAAACATTTGAAAGGACCAATCGCGACTCGGTTGATTGCAGACGTAAATAGCACCTAGCCAGTGAATGCGATGATCACGGACCGGCATATATCATTTGATAGTAAGTAACTATCATTCCAGTAACTAGCTGGACCGCCAGTTACTGGAATGATGTTTACATTCTCGATCAAGGCTAAGATAAAGAACAAGGAGCCAGTGACAGAAAGCTAACTCACCTTGAATACAATAAATTCTCCTCGAAACGTCGTGATTGCGTCTGCTTCTGATGCACACGGATGTGGCCTTGAATTTGATAGGTATCAACTTGATTTACGACAAAAACTAAACAAGTTTGCTTTTCTAGTTTTGCTCGAATGTGATAGGAAGACCCGCCACATCACGACTACAGACAACTACTACTCTACTTATCCCTTTCTCATTCATTGCTTATTATAAAGTAGTGGATGAGAGAGCGATGCAAGAGGTGGATCAATCAACTCAGCGAATCCATTCGTTGAGTCTGACCATGGAAGGATGATTGGGAAGCTAACATGACTCACCTAACGTCCTTCTGGCGGTCGGTATCCTGTGGACTGCGTTGGCTTGCTTCCCTATCCAAATTGCCATCTGTTTCGTGCCTGCTCACAACTAACCTTTCGTTGTCCCTTTCTTTTCTTGGTGGCGGACCTTAGAAAGCTATTTGACTATACTAGTACATATCTTTAACAACTGGGTCAACTAATGTGTCGATGTGCTTGTTTGAATGCGGATGTCGGTGTATGTGTGTTTGACGGGAATTCTTAACTCTTGTTCTTTTAAATCAGGAGCGATTAGATTTTCAAGAGATACAGGGGTATTGTTACAATTGTCGCAGATAGCGGGAGCTGGTTACAGCATCACAAGATAGCTGATAAAGTGCAACAAAAGGCAATAGCCGTTGGATCTCTCGGTCAGAAAACGATCACAACTGATAACGATGATAAGCGTCATTAGAATGAAGGACCCATAAGGTAGACTATGCACTTTGTTTGGGTCTTGGCACAATGACATTATACTTGAATCGTAAAAGTTGGTATCAGTGTAAAAGCAGCGATAAGAGCTGACGAGGAGCCTCAAGTCAAGAACCGCTGGGCTGCTATCCCCAAAAAAACTTGAAATATGTTGATGGTACAGTTTACGATAAAAATGGTTTCTTAGATTTCTCTTCAGGATTAGCCACTGGTCCACAAGGGTAACAGAAAGGAGGATGTCGGGCCCAAAAAGCAAGAGCTAGGGCATAAAAGAAGCCTCATTCTCGGATGCCACGCCCCCTAATTTAAATACAGTAAAAGTTTTCGGCCAACTTTAAATTGCCGTAACTTTTTCCCAGTGGAGCAAATCACATGAAATTTTGATATGTACAGCCTTATCCACATACTAATGGGGAAGCGTTTGTTGGCTGTGCTGAAAGCAATTTTGTGACGTCTGCAGTTATTCCGGCATTATGTGCGTTTTTCTTTTCTTCTGTGTTCGGCATTAGTGCTCGTACCCTTGAGACATGGCAAAAAGGAAAGGACTCCTAGAAAGACCACCATTCGTATTTCCAGTTGATTTTTTGTTCAAGCCCTTTTGGATATCTGGAACACGATCAGATTGCAGGTTAATAGTGGTAAATATTCACGCTATATCAATGCTACACATATTGAAATCTCGCTTGGTTAGATCCAGTAGGAAAGGAGTTACGACTGAAAAGTACGAGTGAAGAAGCATTTGGCCGATACTTTTGAGCGCTACTGTATGTGCCCCCTCGTACACAATGGCGCTGTCAGGACCGAAAACGGTCTGCATGGATAGGGCGTTAGATGGACCCAAAGATGTACGCCACGCATGCCACGCCTATAGCGGACGAGTTCCAGGTGTTGTGGACGCTGCACTATCCAAATGACTCTTTTGGCTTGATGTAGTCAGCTCTTTGCGCAACTGCAACAACTGAAATCTCGCCGAAAAACCCTCCTATGTTTTTCCGAAATGGTAATCTCGTATAACCCCTATTTTCACTACTTTGGAAAAGCCTTATTTTTCGCAGAATCGGCGAATTTTCTTGACTCTTAATTCTTGACCTCCGATGCACTGTTCCCAATGACATTCTCGCTTTTCGACTTCAAAAGTGAACTCAAAATCATCATGAACTGTGCCTTCAAGATCGAACACTCCAGTTGTATTCGGATTAATGGTGTAGTATGTTGTGCAACGTACCATAGAGGCTCTGAATGGTATAGATATCTTCTCGAGTGAATTGTTGCCCTTCGACAAGAATGGGATACATGATACTGTTCACATCGCCGACGTGTGGCAGACCAAGGGCATGCCCTATTTCGTGAATAGCAGTTGCAAATAGTAGATCAGCTAAAAAGAAATCCAATTCAGGAATGAAGAAACGGTGATATTTTTTGTTCACGGAATTTATATTAAAAAGGAAACTAACGAGCCCATGGCACGTCGTCGTTGAAATGGATATCGCCAATGAGACGAGATGGATCTTCATTAGGTTCGAACTCTACGCTCCGCGGACGGAAGGCATGTGCAAGTACTTGTGTTGTGAATGGATATTCACAATGATGCGAGCCGACCTGGAGATCAAAGATCAGCTTCCAAACTGTTGTAACACTGAACTCTTGGACTAATTGCGCATCTTACTGGTTGATGTCTTCCCTGTTAAAGTAGTACTCCCCCTACTGTTCCATTCGGAACAACCTTCGTGTCACTATTCACACTGAGCTTGTTCAGTGGGTTAATGAATCTGCTGTACGTATTTAGACAATGAACTAAGTATTTTTCGAACCAGATACTGAAATTACAGTGGCTTTATATGGAATTAAAAGCGATACCACGAAACGGATAGGGTTCAACTGTCACAAAAAACAGAACGGTGTCGATGCTCTGTGAGATGAAAACACGAAAATTAGATGCATGGCTTTCGATGACACCAAATCATCGGTCCTCATGAAGTATTGCTTTAGAAGGGTCTCCCACATCTTGTTTTCCGTTTCTTCCAAGTAATGGTAAGCGAGTCAAGAATGACTCGAGCCAATTTTTCTCAGTGAGTAAGAATTATGAAGATTCCTCCACAGAACATACTGCCATAGGAAACTGTTACAGCTCCGGGATGACGACAATTGACATATGCACCAAAGGACGAAGCTTTTATAGTCAAATATCACACATCAATGACTAACATTGTGAATGTATAGAAAATGTGGTTTATCCCTAGTCAAGCCCATAAAAACTAGCATACGACAACACATCCTCCTAGACGAATTGGTGAGAGTGAAAAAGAAACAGAAAAATAACGACAATACTCATCTGATAACAAATGCCCCACTCTTGAGTGCCCAGGACTTGAGACTTGGCTTGACCTGATGTCGGCTCGGCGGTCGGGATCGTCGTTCTTCTGTGGGCTCGGTGATAGAACAGTTGCGTTCGAAATGTCGTTTTCCTTTGCTGACGACCTTTCATCGGGAACAGGCGTGGTGGTTTGATTCGGCACCGTCGGGTTTGCAAAATGTAGCAGTGAATCAACGGTATCCAATGGTGTATCTTGTGCTTCTTTAGGTATTCGGAAACGAAAGTGGTTCGCACGACGTCTCTTCACTGCCTCTTTGCTCAGCACATCATATGCAGCATGTCAATGACGAGAGAGATCTTTTGTGGGGATCCAATTTCTTTCCCCTCTTCGAGAACCCATAACCCAGCCAGCATCTTCTGGCTCAAAAAGATTGTGGACGAGTGCCGTGGTAGCGGTTGACTGATCTTCCATGTTCTTGCCTCGTTCCGCAGTTATGTGTCAAGGTATAGTAAGCGGTGTGAGTGGAGTCGGAGCTGATGTCCCAGGGAGTTCTCAGCTGGTGATCGCCCCTCAAGAGAGGTATGCACGGGGTGCTCCGATAGAGAAGAGGGATTTCTGTACAGCCTCCGTAGTTGTTTTGGAGTTTTTTAGCCTTTCTAATGCACGTTCAAAATTGTCCACGAATCTTTCGGCTAAATTTTGGGTGATAGGGAGGGGAGCGAGGGCGGGTGGTACCATTTGCTCTGCAGAATTCCGTGAATTCAATTGAGGTGAACTGACTTACTTCATCAGAAACTACAGGGTGGGCCAAAATTATGATTACAGCGCGCGCTGACGCTCATAACGAATTTTTTCTGTGGTAATAGCATTTCGTTCGCTTTCTTCCATTTCACGAGGTAGATTACATTGTTTCCTTCCTGATGATACTGAACTCTTGATAGATTTTGAAAATAATGTAAGCGTAATTACCCCGTGAATAAATCGTCACTTTGCATTTACAAGCGCTTTTGGCACGGTGCATCTACAGACGACTCAGCGTAACAAGGCAGGGGGTACATTCAACCATAAGACGCTTTCGGGAGTTGGGAACAACCACAGATAGGAGTGGTAATCCTAAGAGGCCTGCGTTTATATTTAGTGGGAGTTTTAATGAAGCAGGGCGCAGGTCTGCGTAGCAGCGAAGTTCATTCTGAGCCCAAAATGACTAAATGACTGGATATCTCATGAAGTTTTCTGCGCGAAATCGTGAAGCATCATCTGCACGACAAGACCTTCATACGATCAGAAAGTGATTTCCCCAGTGAGCAGATTAAAAAGAAAAGAAATGTTGGCTCACCAAAGCTGCCCCGACGCATACAAAAAATTGTCGTACGGAATTCCTGTTCACCGGCGGAAAGATATCCGCAGTGAAAAAGGTGCACTATAAGCAGGGCTACAAGGTTTGCATAAAGCTGAAAGAAATGGAAGTGATGCAGCGCTAGGCTTGCTCACTTTCTGCGATATCATTTGCGAGCGTCACAGCCGAGGCAAAAGCACCGATTATTTTTGTAAAATAAGGAGTGAAAGTTGATTTGGAAACCTGTTCGATCTCTTCGTGCGCAATAGGACACTTTGGCGATTCAAACCGGACATATTGTCAAGATGATGTTCCTGACTGCAGATCAGAAATTGTCTAGAAATTCCGTAAAAAGGGTTCCCTGACTTCATAACCTGCGATCAATGACCACTCTGGAGCCCTGACCTAAATCCCATGGATGTCTCAGTGTGGTCAGCCTTTGAGATGAGAGCATCCGCTAGCCCAAACATGAAGTGAAATAATCTCGAAAATACCTTGCAAAAAGCTGGGATCAACTCGATGACCTTAGCTGCGTGCCACCGCTGATGTTGTCCATCATCGTCTCTGGGGTTGGGTGAAAGCAGAAAGCAACAGATCCCACTCTCAATGTACTATTTTGATAAGAGATTAGTGATAGACACTTCAATGAATTTAGCTTGCTGTTTTAGCTTTCTGTTCGTTTTCGGGGACGTGATGTCTGTGTAATCATAATTCTGGCCCACCCTGTAGAATCCGAACTGTGCAAATAGCCTGCTGAGTTGCCGTGTAGTAACTTTGCTTGTGGTTGGATGACTCCGAACTCTGATGACTGACTCAATGACTTCTCGCCATTTTGAGTAGGCACCCACGACCGTGAGAAATATTTTTCTAGGTACTGGTTCAGCGCAATCCACACGTATACGTGACCATAGTTTATCTTGCTTCAGCCACGTGAAGAGTTAAGTTTTGACTGGTGCTTTGGCAGCTTCTTGACAGCTAGCGCATTTCGTAACAAAATCTTCGTTGTCGTTTGTAATGATTGTCCAGTATACATAAGAACGAGCAAGACTCGTCATCCTTGACATACCGGGACAACGGACATACGGGACATACCGGTACCGTGCAACAGGGCATGCACACGTTTCTGGAACTCAGACGAGACCACAATCCTTGGTCCGAAAAGAAGGTAGCCGTTTTGTAGTGTGAAAGAATGACGGAGTGCGAACTAACTTTTATCTTCGGCCGAGGCTTCTTCGGCCATTTGTCTTAGCGAACATACTGAACTACACCTTTGACACCCTCTTCTGCTACCAGATTCGTATCGATGGGAACATGTGTTATAACAGCCTTAAATTTGAGCTCTGCCTTTTGTGAAGCGGCTGCAATAACGATGTCTTCGGTTTGTACCGCTTGCTCAGAAATCAGACGCGACAAGGCATCAGCCTGTTTAAAATCTGAAATTTTCCTGTACTCAATTTTGAAGTCTTACACTCAAAGTATCAATGTCTATCGCACAATACGATTGGCTGTATATGCTGGTGAGCCTTTCTTGCTTACAATTATTGGTAGTAGAAGTTTATGGTCTGTAAGAAGGTCGTGTTCGGTCAATGAGCGTTCTAGCAAACATCTGTGAAACTGCGGACTGCGTAGACCGATGCAAGACCTTCTTTTTCGATTTGACCATATTTCTTTTCTGCTCGTGTGAGGTCTTGGCTGGCGTGGCTAATTGCCATCTATGAACCATTTAAAAAGCGGTGAAGGGCCGCGGCTCCAATGCCGTAGTCGGAAGCTTCAACTGCGACAATCAGGTCTCGCTTGGAGTTATAGTGAGTGAGCAGAAGTGGAGTAGTCAGGAGTCCGCTATCATCGAGTCGATGATTTGTTGAAATATGCCTGGAGCTGATTTCACCTCGAAAAGTAGACGGTTGTAGCGGAAAAGACCACGATGGGTATTGACTGTGACTAACTCTCTAGGTCTCCATCTACTTCCACCTCTAAGTATGCAACGGCTAGGTCGATTTGTGAGAACAGCTGGCCACTGTTGAGCTTTGTGAAGATTTCTTCTGTTGCGGGCAGTGGATGTTGATGGAGTGAAGGTGAATCATTCAGTCCAGCAGAAAAATTCGGACATAATCGAATATATACATTGCTTTACTTCACAACAACTAATGGTGCTACCCAGTGAGAATGATCAACTTCTTTCAGAACTCTCTCCTGAACTAGGCTGTAGATTTCTACATTAACGGTTGGCTGGTAGGCAAATGGCACACGTCTCTTTTCAGGGAATACTGGTTGAGCCCCTTCAAGAACAGTTTCCCCTTAATTTTGGTGCAGCGTCCAAATCCTGGAACAAGTACAGGGTGCGCCATAAATATGGTAACAAAATAATTTGGCTACAGAAACAGCAGATTACATTGATACATAGTGAATTTATGTGAACTGTTTCCTATGCATCTACGAAACGAACTCACGGTCCTCTTTTACTGCATTAGGTCATGAAGTCGAAAAAAACTAGGGCTGCGAGTCAACTAAACAAAGACAAGTACATGATGAATGCTTTGGCTGACAACGCTCTTATTGAAATCGATAGTGCACCTATCAAGAAGACCTCGCCTGACGTTTATCTCGGACGTTCCACGATTATGGACAAAGACATGAGGAAAGGGCTGGTAAGACAACAGAGAGCTTCATGGACAGCTTTCAGACCTTCGTAAAAAGTCACCAATTGGCTGATCCAGAACTTCGCGCTAATTGTTCGATTCTACAGTGTTCCCTGTGCTCCGTTGTGGGTGGAGGCTTGGGTGACCAGTGCATCCACATCAAAAACTCTAAGCATAAGTCACAAAGCACTCGAGCGATTTCTTTTGATTTTCAACCACCTCAGTCAATATCGAGCCGGACTCCGCAGCTCCAATATGCGCAGGATGTCTTGACTCCGCGATCCGTTGGAATACATGAAAATGCTAAACATCAGTGGACCGGTCATATCATGAGAAGATATGACGACAGATGGACAAGAAGAGCCGTCGAGTGGGCTTCCATAGAATATTCACGATCGAAGGGTAGGCCTGCTGAGATAGGAGAGGTGCTCGTCATCGTCATCTTCTTCGGTTGGTCCTGAATCTACCGTGAACGGTAGCGTACACACTCTTTTGCGGAACTACGAAGTCACCGAACGTTAGATGTTACCATCGAGATCGCAATGTTGTATTTATAACACAGGAAATCGAACAAAGAAAGAGTGGGCTTGAGTCTTCGACTACTCTCAATCCATCCTTGGTTTGTTGAATTATGTTGAGCATGAACCCAATACTATTTTGCTGTCCTAAGAAAGGCTGAAATTCGCTTTGACCCATGTTCTCGAGTTAGAAATCGTTCACGACTGCTCTAATGATGAACTGTCAAGTGCTGGCACGGTCCTATGTGAATGGGAGGATTACGAGTAAGATGAAGTTCAAAGAAAAATTGGCGCGGGACAACATGTTTTCGCAAACACGAGGCTCATAAATTAGGACGTTTTGTTTCATGCTCGAGAATCGAAACAAGTCTCTTTTGCTGAATCTGGTACAGTGAGTGATCGAAACGTTCGTGTTACTGCATGGGTAACACAGCAAAAGATCATGTATCACAAGATAAAATATCCCTACGTGCTATAGCATTGGAAACTAGTCACTAACAGTAAAATATGACGAAGGAGCAACAAAATTCATGAAACTATTTACCTATTTAGCTAACATTTCAAGGGTTGGGAAATATAGGATAAATGACTTAGCTTAGCTGCTCTCTTATTCGCTGCAGAAATCACTCGTTTTTTTATAGAACGATATCGAAGCTGCTTATAACTTTGTAATAAGCTATAATAGAGCAAATGAGGCTTTATTGGTGGCCTCAAGCAAACGATCACCGTTAGTCTACACCAGAATTATTTTCAATTTTGACGCTTCACAATTTTGACCCGGTCCAAAGGTGATGAATAATTCGAGAGATTTTCTATAGAACAACAATCCTTAGGCGAGTTTCAGATGTGTCACGAGTTGATTTGTTCCGTGGATTTCCGAAGCGCACTATGAATTTTCCGCTCATCGGCGCTCTTTCAAGACGATGATATTTGGAGATGCTCGACTGAGACCGGTGAAACCTCCTCTGATTGACGTATGACCGAGGTCAGTGAAACTACAATTGAGTTGACTTTAAAAATTATTTGATTTCGAGTTTCTTCAAACTATCTCGAAAAGGCTTCATCGCATCAACCAAACACAACTGAACGCTGTTTTGATCAGCGACATGTGGTAATATCATCCATTGCAATACTTTCTTTGATGTTGTTCGGTTTGTAAAAAGCTTCTTTCACAGCAACCTAACAATAATGGCCCATCTTCCCTTGATACGAGATGATGTGCTGTAGCCTTTAGTTCCAAAATGTGCTTATCCCCAACACCTTCGCACGAGATCTGAAATCGCCATGGTCCTTTAACTCATCATCGTACCTCCGACTAGCTACCCAACAATGATCTGGCGACGAGAAGTGGCATTGTTCGTCAATCACTCCTACAGCAACAGCGGTTCAGCTCCACAGATCCAGGATATCCGACGATCTAAGCCCAACTTCATCCCTTAGCGACTCTTCTGAGCGTTGGTAGATTTTAAGAGAAGCTGCCTACTGAGAACTCTACCTATCAACTCGACTATAAGGTCAAATTCTGCTGTGTACAATTCGACCAATTAGCCAGGAAGTTGGAAGAGCAACGAGCCGAGTTACCACCTTTATAATGATACCCACACCACTAGAAATTTTAGGAAAATCGAAAGCTTTTGGCTGGACAGGTCCTCCCTTGAGCCCAGATCTTGGACCAGTGGTTTACCACATCTCCGCCAGCAAGGCCAGTACCTAGAAATCTCTCGCTAGCAGGCATGATTTTCAAATCTGCATCCAAACTTTTATAACTAGAACAGAGTGGGGTTCTATGAGAAAGTTACTGTACAACTGTGCATGGTTTGACATCACGTTATAAATGACAATTTTCATTCACTTTTGGACCGTAAGTCTAAAAAACGATAAAGATATAAGGAAAAGCACCCCTGGAAATCATGTGCCAACTTAATAGATTGTTTCCAGGGTTTTACAGCTTCAGGCATTTCTTTACCCAGTTTAAAGTAGCGAAGATCTACATGTATTGTATATTAGAACTTTTTTACCTGAATCTGTTTCAAAAAAACAAGTGGAATGACGAAGCAGCTAAGAAAGCCAAATCGCACTCGCACTACTCATGGGTCAACCTCAGTTCAAAACGAAAAAGTTTCCAATCAGTTTCACTTCACACAAATTTTATGAGACGACGAAAACTTTGAGCATAATGTTTTATGGGATAACGGAAACGGTGGACGAAACATTATCTGGTGAGACAACGACTGATCACATCTGTCGACATTATTCGATATCTCTTTTATGAGATTTGGTAGCCTCCATCGTTCAGGGTTATTTTTCTCGAAGAGTTGTAGATTGTTTTTGAAAGGGCTACGGAGAATGTATTCGGAACTTGATCAACCTTCTCTTCAAACTGAACCTTTCGCTCCACGTCGAAGAAAACCATTTCATTTTGCCAGTGAGAAATAATCTTTCTTTTTAATATGATCATCTCTTAGCAAAAACTTTGGAGCAACATTTTCAGAAATATTGACCTGTCGAAGCTTACCCCGAATTTTATGTCTAGAACCGGATCGTGAGCCCTCCGGAAATCTAGATCAGCATGCTTCTCCCATTCTTTGAATGCCTTCGATAGCACTGCGTCCACCGCACCAGCAGAAAGACGACGTGACCATGTGGTTACTCTGAAAGCTCAAAAGAAGGTATTGATTTTGAAGATTAGCTCTGTTCTCTATTACAGTAAATTCCTAACTCGAATAAGCAATGATTCTGTAAATGTACCGCAATCTTACACTCAGGCTGAGGCCGCTGAGAGGGGCTGCTAGCTCTGCTGGCTGTCGATGCAGTGCGACTTCTGTTCCCATCTAGCCGAATAAATTTCGGCCCCGCGTCCGATGTAAACTATACTCCTATTGATTGCTTTCAGGAAGCGACTACCATCAACATTTCCGGAAACTTCCAGAAACGTTTCGCCAATGGTCTCTGTCAATTCTGAGAAAATTCTATTTGATTCGAGGAGCCGCAGCCTTTGTTACGGTATGGGGTCAGTAAAACTGCCAAGCACGAATATGGGTCTATTAAAATTTTCAAAAAGGATAAATATAGGAAAAGGATGCAAATTAAATGTCATTGCAGAAGACAGATAATAACTAACGGGAAACTTTAACAGCTTTACCTAGGTACTTCTATACAAAGTTGCTGACGAAAAGATGCCATAGGGTACGGTGGCTCGACTTACTCAAGGAGGTTGTGATGACAGTAAACATCGAACAACCGACTGAGCAAGCAGAGTTCACGGTCCCAAAGTGAAGACACATCCGATGGGCGGCAGAACAGCGAACAGCTCACGGAAAGAGTGCAATAGAGATCAGCAGAGGAGGTTGGCTTATAGTCTGAACATCGAGGAGGTGGGGTGTGTGCGTGCGAGCCGAGGGGGCGGCCAGAGCTTTGTTGGCGTGGACAGCCGCCACTGTACCTAGAAGATTACCGAGAGAATCAGAGAAACATCAGTGTAGCAACTATCCGTCTAAAAGAGACGTGAAACCACGGTCAACCAAAAAACCTCGAGAGGTGACGATGGCTTACAAGTCTTGTTCCAGCTAGTAGCTCATCAATTCCTTCAACCCATCTCGAGAAAGCAACAGGAAAAAATTGTGGGAATATTTTCAGAGAAATGTTTCATGGAAAATTATGAGGGCCCCGATTAGAAACGACAGGGTTTTTCTACTTTTGTAGTATGTACTACGGAATGGTCTCCGAAATTCCCTGATCAATCGTTTACCGCTGATGGGCGCCCACTAAGAATTCAGGAAAAAAATCGAGGTAGTCTCTCACGAGTTAGTGGTAAACTGGTAGACTTGAATCACGGTAAACAAAGCAGGAGCTCAGCAACAAACCTAAATTCAATATCGCAATGGAAGCATGATAAACCTTGATTATTGGAAACGCGGCAAGCTTCTTAACCTTTCGGCGCAGGAGGAAGTCGAGGGAATCAGTAATAAAACTATGTGTATCTATGATTAGCTGAAACATGCATGCCGAAATCCCAAATGTTGCTCAATATCTTCACTGTTTGGTCATACACTTTTATTCCCTGGTTATTAAAGTCGTACCGACCAGCAATACCGACCTACGACTACGACTGACTGCACTAAGATGGACTTTGGAAAACGCGGCATTAATAAGTCAGCGATGAGGTTTGTACCAGTCAACAATTTGTAAAAACCTTACATTACTGATCAGAATTCCTTGAGAGAATGACCAATCTAGCGAGTGTAACTCGGACGTTCCGAACTTTAATTTAAACTGACATCTGTCAATCAATTGAGGTGTAGAGTGCTGAGATCTGAGCCAAACCAACAAATGTAAAGATATCACGGACATTCACAGGCAGAGTATCGCGTGAGCAGATGAGTTCCCGAAAATCATCTCCTGTGGTTTGAGGTACCTGCACCAGCAGTACCTTGCTCACTACGTTCGACCCATGGCTCGGAATCATTGCATATTACGCTGATAAATGAGCAATAGAGTGTTGTGTTCTAAGAACTTCAATTCGGTATAGACCACATATTCGAATTCATTCCAGACGGGTGTGCATTGTCTGCACAATGAGGAAAGGGTGTAACCCATGCTTGATGCACAATGAACCGCGGGTTTAGCCGATGTTGTTCCTGTAGAGTAATGGTAACATAGCACTAATCAATCGGCTGGTTTGGATTCGAATTTTTTTTTCAGAAAAGGAGACGGATAAACTCTCAGTCGCTGCAACAATTTCGCAAAAGACTGTGATAACTATAGCCTATCTCATAAGGCCCACAAAGCTCAATCCCAAGAATTCTGCCCGTTAAGATGCGGCACATTCTCAAGGACCATGCCATGGTATGACCGAGAGATTCTGAGACGAGTCCCAGTAAAGGTACCGGTCAGTGCCCTTACAATGTGCAGCTGAACGATTGTAATTTCATTACTGGATCATATCCAACAACTTCAAGATTTCCGCAGTGATACCACAATGATCTTGACATTCTTTCTGAATGCTTCGTTTGGGTAGCTACATTGCGTTCCAACTAACAATAATAGAAAAGGCACACTAGACGTTCACATACAAAGTAGGATGGCAATCCTCAAGGCTTTCAATAAATGCTGTGGGAATGCAAAGGCTGGATATGATCAGCACCATACAACGCCAGTAGTTGGCCTCAGCTGCCAACCACCAATATACCAAGAGTGTCTGAACAGAAACACTGAATTCGCCGACGAAGGGCCTATAACAGACAACTTTGTAGGCCACACATGGTAATACCTTCTAGAGGAGTCGACAAATGATGACTATCCACTTCATTCATTGTTCACTTAAAGCGGAACAGATGGAAAATTTCGATGGAACTGAATCCATTCGAATCTCAGAATGATATCTTCTTGGGGTCTCTCACCCTTTCAAGCAACTATACACAACTTGGCTACAACGAAAGAATAGAGTAGCTGAGCAGTCAATTTCAATTTCAAAATGGCAATCAACTAGTCGATCCGGAGTGATGAGAGTGGCTAAACTCTGCCTTTGCAGGGGTTCGGTTCGCATATCAACTCTCGAGCTGCATCCTTCAGATCCCATCCTCACCCTGTTTCTCAGCGACTACAATAAACTCTAACAAAGCATCCTTACATGAGAATTATCTCTTGAATTTTTTCTGGGTACGGGAAACTTTACTATGATAAAATTTCCTACTTCTTAAACATATCCGTACCATGAGTATCTTATGCTACTATGTGCTAGGACAGGTGGGCCAAAATCATCAATAAAACAGCCGAAGGGAGCAAACTCTCAAAAAGATTTCACCATTTCTACAAAAATGAGCAGTGGTGTCACATTGCCCACAGAGTTTCCACGAGCAAACAATATTTGAATGTTCTTCGCGCGTGACTGTAATGAAGTGATAATGCTTCGATTGATCAATTGTAATGTCTGAGACTTCAGCATCCACAAAAGTTTTTCTCGATGATGGAGCTTTCTAAGAACTTGAAATTCCTATTTGCTCTTGGTGGATATAGCAAGAAACGAAAGAACGAATATAGCAAAATTCCCGCCGTCAGCAGCCTGTTTGCCCGCAACACATCCAAGATTTCAACAAAATGAGACTTATTTCAGCATTTTTCATTTATTCAATGCCTCTTACAGAAAGAAAACGCTCTTACAGGGGGATAAATGAGGAAGGATGAGCAGCCGCGGGTGATGCTTTTAGACTTCGCTTCAGACGAATGTCATCTAACCTCGTATTTTAATTGCTTTCACTTAAGTTATTCTGTGAAATAGTCAAAACACAGTTGAAAATGGGCTCGCTTAAACTCCGAACAGCTCGACAAGTATAGTCGAATATCGGCTCCAATACATTAACAAGATGCCATTCGGCACTTATGAACCTCTCCTTGGTTTCGGTTCCTCTTTGCCGATCAGGGTTGTATTACTCTAAGTTTGACCCATGTGACAATTAGTGAATAGGATGAATTGGACGGCTGGACATTGGTTTTAAACTGTACAATATATTATAAATCGACGCTTTTTTTGGATAAAATACCCAATAATCGGTTGTTGCAACTCCTTCGAAATCCACCTTGCGTTGCACACCCCGAGTGGATTTCTGCAACTTGCCCATCGCTGAGCCAAGGGTTTCCAACACTTTTTTCTTTCGCTGAGCGATAAAATAACTCGGTCGGTAGAGGTGAGGTCGGGCTCGGATACCACTTCATTCGTCCTGCGGAGTGACCTGATCGCTGAAAGGCGGCAGATATGGCAGATACGTAAATCGAACGCTCAACCACACTACGTCTCAATCCATCATGTGCTGTGGAGTACCGTAACCAGAGAAGATTCCTACGTGTAGCTGAAAGTGTAGCTATTTTTTCGAAGGCAGAGCTCTCCATACGTGGGCAGCAACCCTCAATCTTTAAGTTGAAAAATCCTTCAGGACAGTCTTCTTTGTTCCACAGTTTTACTCAACTTCAACGTATTATTCCATTGGCCTACTACGGTTACTATAAAAATGCAAACGTTCCCATGGTGAACAAGAGACAGCTTTAAGACTCTATACTATAAACTGCATGTGATGAATAAGGTATGGGCTGGAATACGTGTGCCATGAGTGAGCAGACAAAAAGCAGAGAAAAATTGAAGAGCATCGAGAAGACACTTTTCTATTCCCAAGAGTGCCACCTTAGAACATTTGACTAGAACAAACTGCTGAGTTACCTTAATTACAAGGCTATGGAGGATGAGACTCAAAGCTCTTTCCGAAATCTATTCTTAAGCGAAAAAGCAAGACCGGCTAGGCCCGATTCTATTCCATAAAGCAACCGGAAGGAGAAAATGGCGAGTTTTCGAAAAGGAATTGTCTAAGGCTCTCTGTCAGACAAAGGAGAAGGGCATCTGGATCAGGTCAGAACAGCAGGACAGGTAAAATACCTGCACGAGGTCCTCAACTAGTCTTTGAATCTGACAGCCGATCTTAAAACTAATCTGGGATCCTATTGCAGTACTCAAAGTCTTGTTTCATCCTATCCTCAACTGCATACGTCACGCCCTGCCTTTGCATATGTTCGGGAGAAAGCTGGTTTTGTTTCGTTGGACAACTTACGAGAGTCCCATTGTGCTACTCCTTCATCAATTCCAAAAAACACTTGATACGGCTCAATAGTACAATTGGCACCACGTAGTACTCAATACCGTCAACACTTTCGATGTTCCTATCCAACACCGGCATCAGTTTGCAAAAATAATCGTTGTTGCCGGTGTGCCGGATACAAATGGGGTTGTTTTCCAGAACTGTCTTCTATGTTCTTGAGTTGATAGTGTCCTAGAAATATTTGGTCAGAGGAAGAAAGACTGAAGGCTACATAGGGGGAAATGGAACGGGCAGTGTGCGCAACGATACGATACGCAAGCTGGCAGTCCGTAGAATGGCAGGTTAGGATGCGTGACGATCATTTAAGAAATTAATATCTCATTAGCCCAGCACGTTGCTCGCCAGAGTAACAACTGCTGGAATTGTATAATGCCCTATTAGTTATCCTCGTCGACCGAGAAGGCCCCCAACAGGAAAAGTAGTACAGCGAAGAAGCCGTTCAGCCACAGGTGGCGGCAAATTGTAACTTTTGGCATTAATGTGGGCTACGAGGCTGATGTGGCCGTAAGTGAAGGACAGATTACAAGGACTTCCAGGTTGGTTGACACTCGGCTGCAGAAGTTTACTGATGAATGACGAGTGTGCAGAGCTGAACCCTTCATGATAGGCCAATCATGTTCCCGCAACTTCTCGTTTTTCGATGAGGGCTCAGTTTTTTGGGGACCGAAGTCGTTTCTATTCAGTGAGAAGCTGTTTAGAATAAATCAACGTAAAGTTCGCTATCCTAGAACTAAAAAGAAAACATTCGAGACAAAAGACTTGCCATTACAATTGTGCACTTAATGATCGATTCATTTAGAATCCTCCCAAGACTGATCCCTTCCAAAATCGAGTTAACCACATTAGCGACCCTTTTCTTTGTACCATTCCTGTCACCGTCATTCCTCTTATCGTTCCTCGATATTCTCAAAAGAAGAGAGAACTTCCATTTCACTAAGCTTCGCAAGTAATCTCGAACTATGAAGTTTGAGCGTTTCCACCGCTGACGTAGAATAACTACTTCAAGTGTTCATAGAAAAGTATTTTCTCAAAGCAGTTAAGTTGCCGAACCCAGCAGATGTCTAACAGAATCCGATCACATTATGATAGGCTAGCCTATCTTTCGCTTTGCCAATGTCCGAGTGTGTGTGTTTTCGAGAGACTCGCTGAGTAGGTCTGTTCTGCGTATAGCAGTGGGGCGGCGATTACAACCAGAATCGCCAAGTAATAAACAGCTGCGAAACAGCTGTGGAGCGATGGCGAGACTTTTTGCCAGCACCCAAACCAACAAATGACCCTTGGAAAACTTGTCGAGAAGAGAAAGCATTGAAGAAGCAGGCCGGGGAGAAACAAGTGCCACAGCACGCTGCGGAAGGATACCCTCAGATGGGGGGAATTGTGTAACCTGTTAGAGGATATAAAACACTAAGTTGAAAGTAGCTGATACAGCCGATCACTATACAAAAGCTAGACCTTCCTGTTCACTTCCAAAACCTTTAAATTGGAACAAAGTTACTGATAGAGACTGATTGCGTCTTCGAATATCCGAGAAAAAGAGAGCCGGTATTGACCAGATTTATGGAGTTATTGCCTGTGACCTGGTAAAATTCCGAAGTTGCAAGCTACAATTCCACTGGACTTCCGGTGAGACTTCTTCTTTAAGAAGCGTTAACCCAGCGTAAAGAATCAAAACCGTATCCGTACTGAAGGAACGACCAATAAAATAGACAATCATTGCCTATTTCTTGAATCTGAAGATATGAAATTCCTCCAGCGGCGATCATGCGATGCGTGGTTGAAATAGCGCCACATGTCAGTACACCACCCTCGCCCATCAGATGAATAAGCATAAAAAAGAGTTGACATGCATGGTGTTTCAACGTTGTAGCTCAAGACAGATTTTAAAGCTAAGTTCACCCATGCACTCTTCATTTACGACCGCACCGCTTTCGCAGAACGTCCGATTTTTGTGACCAATACTCCTGAAAACACCGTAATCCAATCGCCAATAGTTGATCGTGGTTCAAAGCACTGGGCACTTGCAAAAACGAATTACATTACTGCGGCTCATTAATCTGGAGAGCTATGGATAAGCGATGAACAGCAAGTTACAGAACGATCAATTCCTAGTTTTAATGTTGTGTAGTCCTCCTGCCCGCTAAAAATTTGTTTCTTTCGCTAAGTATGCAAATACCTCGCCATTGACAGAAATTTCCATTTTCTAAACGCGGAGTCGCCTTCTTCCACATTCTGAAGACATTCTTTACATGTCTTTATTCGGAGATGTGTTTCAGCTTTCCAAGGTCAAATCCAGCCTTCCAGAGAAAAATAACGTTGAAGTCAAGCTCCAAAGCTAGGCGGGGCGGATGCGTTGAATAACCGTGGAATCCACGGAAGACTATGTCGCCCTGTTTTTTCTTATTCCTTCACAACACCCTTCATTGCGTTCTTTCTTTCGAACGCAGCACACAAGTGAAATGCAGCCGAGCAAGCTCTACTCTCAGATATCTTTTGGAAATAAAAACTTCAAGAATGCGAGATTTTTCAGGGGCTCTATTTTTTTTTCTCAGGTCTCGCTTGTCGCCTAAACCTTCGTTTCCTACTCTCACCTTCCCCCTATTCAAAATGTGTATGTCCTAAAACCAAAAATGACAAATAATCAGTTTAATTGACCAGTCCAATTACCTTGAGTGATTGTCGTAGATACGGAAATATCTAAATGAATGAGATCTTTGAGGTTAAAGCACGTACACCCTCCTAAACATGAGGGAGATCCAATCAAGTTTTCTGTTCAGAGAAGTTCTGAGCGAAAACCCTTATCCTCGTCCCAGAATTGTCCCGTCCAAATAAGTATTCTACTCATAGATCTACATGATTTGGACGACTTTCTTCTCAAAGATTTCTCGTAAAGTTAAGGAACCTAGCAAAAATCAATTCAGATAGGGAGGACTTCTAATCGCTCATTTGGCGTCAGAAGTAGAAAGTCGCCTCTAGAAAAATAAATGCATACATATGTGTAAAGGTGGCTCCATACTTTTAACAAAGATACTCTTTATGGTCCTCTAAGCTATCTGAGTTGCTATCTATTATTGCAAATAACCATAAAACTTACAAAAAAGTGAACTTGTTCATTTTCCATCTAGGATACGGTAGTGATCGCCTTTGTCGAAATCTGAATTTCCTAGGTTCAACAGAAAGTTCACCACAAAACCAGAGCAGTTTGTTACCGCATTGTCGGTTCGTCTTTTACTCCACATCGTGGCTTAGCCATAAGCTCCGCAGTCCGCTGGTCCATGATACCGGTCTGTGGTATACCAAACATCCGTTGAAATCGCTTCAACGCTGAGGATATCGCTTCCGCTGTCAGTTGGGATTCGGCGCCTCTGGTCGTCAAGTACCCGAATTGACGCAAATATTCGATCTGAACAAGAACCATTATGATGACGAAAACTAGGTACTTCCAGACTGCTGTTGAAAGGGTAGAAACAAAACAGAAATTGACATTACCGATACCATGAATTTGACCGGGCCTAAAGGATGAGTCACACTCCTACCCTAGAGATAGGACCTAATTCAGTAGGACTGACTGCTTTTAGGCTATTCAACAAGTCGGGGCTGGATGAGCTATTCGACAATATGGGAAAGAGCAAAGAGGAGGGAAGAAGAGCATTGGCCTGACATCGGTCGACTGGGTCGACTGTGTAATCATCAGTTCAGATATACATTTGTATGACGAATCTAAAGCGGAATGAAGTGCATTGCTTTCCGCTCAAGACACCGAATCATGGTCAGAAATCTTGTCATTTTCCGTACTACAAGAAGGCTGAGGTGGTGCAGTAGCAAGTGGAGCACTATCACAAGGGATGGTCCGGGGATCGAAACCTGGAGCGATGTCCGCCCAGGCAGAAAAAGTATTCCATTACTCCAAGATAGAGATGGAATGAGAGACTTGTACACCGGCTGGCCATTGCGAGACATTATATAGACCACATCCGCATTAAACTCCACTAAAATTCTAAATGGAACTCGTATGGAGGGACGCGTCACAACAGCGGGTTGATAAACGTCGAAGGAAAAACTCCATCTAGAGCAGGGCATCCTGTCAGATAATATAGGTGGGTGCGGTGAGAAACGTGCTCGCTGATACTGTTCATATAGATTCCCTAACCAATATGAATTGTTTTGCGACGTCGTTGGCTAGGAGCATAACTTCTTCCGTTTTGTCCGAACGTGAAACTTATTTTGTCCGTTCCAATCACAGGGTGACTAACCCTTCAACAATCAGAAGAGGTAAGGTGAGAAAACCTTTACACGCTTACCAGTTGTCAGCAGGCATCATTTGTCTGCTTACTCTTTTCTATTAGATCTATGATGCAAATTTTCTATAACTGAATTCAAGCAAAAATTTCAGTCTGAATGTGTCTGTATCTTTGAGGGACTTACGATTATTGCCTGAAAGGTGACCTTTACCCCTCGGAAGTTTATAAGGTTGGCATTCAGTTACTACCTGGCTCACCTGCCCCACGAGGTTGTCGGTATACTCGTGGGCCGAAGCCCAGGTAAGTCCCTCTGATCGAGGCACCTTGCCAACTGGTGGAGGTGGCGGACTTGGATGCCACACGACCACTATAGGTTAGAGGGGTCTCCTTGGTACGTTTGAATGCCAACTACAATTTTTAGTTATCCGTCAATTTTCGAGAGTTACTAAGCGTTTTTGGTTGTTCACGATGACTGTTATCGCTCTCTCTATACTCCATAGTTAGGGCCCGTGAAGTGTCACGCACGAATAAATAAATAAATAAATGTTCATGAGAACTATGCACATGACAGAACCCTGAGTACTTTTCAGATGCGTGGTTTCCAGAAATGAAAGTTAAATGGAGTTTTGCCTGGGTGAAGAGCACTATGAATACGGAATATGAAAAATGTTCCTGAATTCTTCCTGGGTGAAATCGCAGATATGCGGATGTCGACAAGTGATGCACGCGGTGCGCGGGGTTGAAAACTTCGCAAGCTTTGTTTTGAATAAAAAGAGCAATCAAAGAGGTAGCAAGTTAGTAAAGTATAGTAGTATTAACTGAAGTAGGCCCATCGTTGCCAGCGACTCACACCCAACATTCAAGAGGTATCTGGGCATCAGGCCGCTTCTTTTCTTCAACAAGTGCGAATGAAATGCTGTTCAGGCCTTGGCTTTGGTAACTGACTCAATGTAGAAGCGACTGCCACCAACGTGGGCGTTCAGCTGGAAAAATAGTTTAAATCGCACGCTTATAGACTAGGCAAATACGGCGGTTGAGTGTTGCATTCTCTTCAGAACACTGTCAAACGACTCGTGTAGCATGGGGGGAACATGATTATAACCGATGGTTGTCATCTCGTAATTGTGTGCTGCCATTCATTTGCCGATATTACCGTCGACAAACTGGTGATACACTTCAGTAGGGACGATCTTTTTTTCAGAGCAAAGTCGTCAAAAGATCACGCCCCAAAATTCTATAGCCACGATGATTAAACGCTGGAACAACGTGACACTATAAAAGTCATTTCTGTCGGCCCCTCATATGCATCCTTTCAAATGAATCCTACCACTTTAAGGCTAGATGTCCTGTCCCCCTGTGTTACGTCAACAGTCAATTTCGTTTCAAAAGTGGCTGACGACTTCAGTGACAGAGAAGGTTTTCACTGCAGGCACAATTTCGGTCATGAATTTTTGCCTCTGTTGATCGGAGAACCTACACACCTATCTCCCTGACCGTCTTGAATTCTTCAAGCACAATTCAGTCAAAGCCGGGCTCAGCCGAGATGCAGTTCTCGTAGGGAGGTTCAACAGTGATCCGGTTTCTGCGTTCCACCGTTCGACGCTTGATTTCATCTAGCCGCTTTTCATGCGCAGACTGAACATTGTGGGACTTTCTCGACTTTTCCTTGGGTCCGTAATTCCTTAATTGGAGAATGAAAACTACATCAAGATACTACATTCGGAGAACGCCATGCCCCACATGTGTTGACACAATCCGAGCGCCGGTTTTCCTTTTAAAGTGCCAACTTTGAAAATTAATTTTGACAGTTCCTGCACGTTCACCTGAATTGTGGATCATTTACTTTTCCCCGACCTACGCCTATCTTACCCTCCGTTGACATTCGACCTCAATTACTTTGCTAGTGCTTTCCTTTGCTCGGATCATTTTCCCCCGAACTTTAGAACACTTGCTTTTGTCTAACCATCCTAAACAATGGAAAAATCTGTTTGGGGGCTTCCTCATACAGTACGGAATTCAATGGCGAACACACACAGAGGCACAGTGCCCTGTTAAAATGGTTTCTCTACGAAAACATAGTCCAGAACGATTGCTTGGTCAGATAGCGTTGTATTTTCAAATGTTCCGAGGGCATTTGAATTGTGAGTAAAACCTCGAGGCGACTTGGGTGGTTCTATTGCTTCCTTCTGTTCCACATTGCGCTCATCTGGCAATAATCTGAATGTGTCAAGTTCATTGCTAACACCGACTTCTACTCCGTTCTGGTCTCGAATGGAATTCGAAATCTTCAAACATACAGCGTTGATGACTCCAAATACTTGGAGCAATGCGATTGTTATAACTTTGCGATTGTGCACTCAAAACAAGTCAGCATAGCAATCTGTACTGTTGCACGGACAGCAAAACATCAAACCCTGTAGCTGCCGTGAAGAGGTGAGCGTACTCAGCACAACACTGAAACCCGGAAAGTTTTTGGTTAGAACCCAAAAGTCCGAAATTCTCAACGCACTCCCTCTATCCAAATGTTTTTCAGGACGTCAAATATATTTTGCTACACACATTACTGAATTTTCCCAAACTTGGCAAAATTTTCTTTAGTTAACATTAAAACGTTAATAAATCTGTATCTAGCAGTGCTCTCACCATTCAACAATGACGATCAAGCCACTTCGAGGCAAGCAGCTTTGTCCAAAAATGAAATACCAGGAGAATCGAGCGAATCAGGTAGGTCCCATTAATGGTCGTGCTTCTCACAGTAAGGGCGCTGCTTTCAAGGAATTCGCACCTTTCCGCTTTCTTTCGGTTAACATTTCACAATAGCGCCATGAAGTTGGTGTTAAAAAGGCAAATTTTTTCTACAATTAGGCAGACATGCAAGAACAGAGAAAAACAAACTTTCTGCTCCGAATTTATGCCAAATACAGCAGACAGGTTTTTTTACTTAAAGGCACAGTTCACGATAAAAATGGTTTCTGAGATTTCCCCATAGTATGAATTCGAGACTCCCCCTTACACCATACCTGTCGTTATAAGGTCGAAAAACATCCTGGATAGGGCACAATAAGGGGCCAGAGATTGTATCGTGTGAATGCCACACCCATCGTGGACGAGTTTCAACGGCTTTGTAGAGTCTGCACCATCTCAGGAGACTCCCATGTAGGAAGTTCAAACAACTTGTCATAACCCATGGGGACAGTGAAAGACAGTTTCGGACGATTTCGGCTTTATGTAGTCATTTCTTTAAGCAATGGGAGCAAGTTGAACATCCCTATTACCATCACGGTGATCTCGTACAACGTCCTCTTATACTACTTTTAAAAATCCTTGGAGTAGGCGGATTTTCTCACTTTTTTCGCCAACGATGTACTCTACATCAACCCTTCCACTTTTCTACCTAAAAAGGGTATCTCAAAATTATCGTGAACTTTGCCTTCATGGGCGGATAATTAATATCGCACGCTATGTAAAAATTTGCAGCTGTAAAAGTGAGGCACAATCCAATAACATCTTGCAGCATTATGTGAAATGAGGCCATCTTGTGACCTAGTTGGCAGGAAGGTATTCTTATTTTTGTTTCAGACACCTTATACACCCAGCTTGATCTTCTATTATCTGTTTTTTGTTAAATTTTCGAGTGCACATCTGCTACATTTAGTACTAAGTTAGTCTTTTTTTGAACTTTGTGCGTGTGCAAAAAGTTGTGCTTCTTCTATGTATCGGACACATACAACTGCAAATAAATGAGAAAACACTACTACTGATGTAATCACGGCGGGCCACCGCCCAAGCGCAGTGGGTCATGCCGATCTACACACAGGCGGGAGGCTACCCGCCTGAGGCATGACCCATCCGCAATAAAGGGGGGGGGGGGGGGAAAGTAGCCTCCCAAGACTCGTGCGCCAAGCAGCCTTCAGACTCCTCCACCGAGGAGACACCAGCCTTCTCCGCCACAATCACAGTTCAGCCGCCACGCCACGCCGATATTCGATGGTTTGCTGTTGTTTTTATGTTGCCGTTTTTAGATAATGTTTCAAAACATAATGGTCCTCAAGCAGTAAAGGGGTCAACAAAGTCCTTAAGCCAGTGACCACGCTAGTCACTGGTAGTACATGGGGGTCGAACCAATCTAAGGGCCGTTAACAACTTTTACTGCTGAACACGGCAGAAGTAGGTAGCGGATCAGAGCTTCCCTGGTCGCTACAGTCAGCCTCACTGCTCATCGAAGGAGGAAGACATCTGTAGGCTAAGAAAGGAGTGTAAACAAGGAACACTCAAAAGGGGGATACGGTAAAAAGATACCGGATAACCAATAAAAGCATGATTGTCTGCAGGGAACAGCGAGCCCCAATGCAAAGAGATATGGTCGACGAAGACATCAATGAGGTATTGATGGAGGAGCGGCAGAATGCGCCGCCAGAGGCTACAGGGTTTGCGTTCCAATGCCGAAAGTATCTCCATGGAAAGTTGTGGAAACTGGTCGGGTTGTGTGAAGATCGCACGAAAAGCGAGACAAAGAGCACATTCGATGCTAGCCAAAGCAGAAATAGATAAGGAACTAAAAAGTAGCCTAGAGAAAGAGTGGGCTCCAGTGGGGAGGGAATCGGAAAACTTGAGAATGAGATCGTTCATGTTCCTGCAGTTCCGAGGGAGTTAATAAGGGGAACACAGACACTCTCACACAGAGAGGAATAGAGTCTGAGGAAGAGTGGAGGAGTATATAAAATCGGTGGAAAAGGATGAAGAGCTGGTAAGGGAGCTATGCGAAATGTTTGAAACAGACATTTTCCACCTCAAAAACGCGATCGAAGGAAGATGCAGAAAGCCACACAGTGAGACGACCCCGGTGGGTAAGCAAGTAAAATAGTTCAAATCATGAGTGCTGACTCAAGAAACACTACGTTCCAGGAGACAGCCTCTCCGACTGGTCCTACACCTGCATGCAGTTGGCAGAAACATGCAACGACCCAAAGATTGACCGTGGCACACGTGAACACGGGTATGGATGCAAATATGCATTTGGTAAATTACCTAAGGGCCATGGCATGTGCTGATCCGGGAGTCTATAAAGATTCGCGGGGGTGAAAACTTCCAAGGGTTTCTGAGGAAGTTTAAGCGAAAATATGGAGGTGTTATATCTTGTGAGGAAACATTGACCGAGATATTATGTGATGACCATTTAGCGGGAAGAGCTAAAAACGTATTTACCTCACTTCTAATGTAAGCGCAATAAGGGAAGGAGGTCTAGAAATAGTGACCAGCGAGATGGCGGGGTTATAGCGTGTGACTCAACAGGGAGTAGAACGAGAGCGCTGACCGAGCTGAAAAATTTAAGAACAAGGCCTGGTCAGGAGGTTGCAGAATTCTGCGTAGTCCTAGAGAAAATAGGCAAGCTGGCGTATCCAGAGAGAGCACCGGAGGACAGGTCAGTGGAATACGCTCAAATTCCTCTGGATAATTTGAGCGATTGGCCAAATAATGGGAGCCCTTCACAGGGTAGAACCCAATAGAGCGTACGAGGAGATAAAGCAATTAGCACTCAGTATAGAGCACGCAAAGATAGTGCTGGGAGCTGAAAGAAAGAGCCGACCATCTTGGAGAACCAGGTACACACAGTATCGAAGTGGCAGGAAGCAAAAGACAGCTGATTCCACCGTGAGAGATCGATGAATTTCGATCATATGGGAGATGGGGGGCAAGAGTCTCGCCCAAGAAACTGTCAATTTACCCAGTTCTGGTCATCTAAAGCGAGAAAGGGACAGTCAGAAAGAGCAGAGCAAAAAGTGTTGACACTGCTCAAGATTTCTTCATTTTGCGAGAGAGTGCCCTATAGGAGCAGCTCATGAATTATAGAAGAATGTCGTAGCCTGAGAATGACCACCCGAGAAGAGGACACGGGAGTGAGTGATCTCATTGGCGCCCAAATGGTGATGGAAATAAACCCTCTTCAAGAGAGCAATAAGGCTTTAATAGACACGGGGTCAATGATCAGTGTAATCCCGATAGGAGTATTTGCAAAAGCACAAGAGAGGGGATTCGACGTCGACACATCGTCAGTATTGCCAAAAGCCAAGCTCAGACCGCTATTTGACGCCTCAAACAACAGAATGAATTTTGAGGGCGCAGTATATGTATATTCAGGTGGACACAAAGAGTGGGCATTCATGATACCGTTCCTCATTAGCCCCACAAAAGAAGTCGATATTGTAATAGGAACTAATGCGTTAAGCAGACTAGGAGTATGTAGTCAATAAAAGAGAGTGTAAACCAAAGGAAGAATTGAATGAAGCCAATAAAGGAAATCGTGTGGTTGTGATGAGACGCCTTTACATGCCACCACATAAAATGAGCCTGGTCCCACATAAATGCGAAGCTGACTTAAGAAATGATAAGGAAAGTGTTATATGGATTTGTAAGCGAGGAGTTTAACCAGGACTACATTTGGCCAAGGATCGACAGACCACGATTCAAATAATGAATACTGGAAAGGATCCGCCGCTTTCGAAAGATAGAGCAATTTCAGACGAGCCTGTGGGAACAGCACATGTCAGTGGTCGCAAGGACAGAGGGCCAAAGTTAATAGTTCGGAGATCTAATTTCAGAGGGTCAGTGCTTCTGAGCCCCGCGACCGTACTTGGGAGTCGGTGCGGCCAAGATTTTGCAATTATCGGTACGAGAAAGCCCAAGGGATCAATCCCCCTGAGATGGAACGATCGTCGGGGACGACGACTACGCGGAGGGCGTGTGGAATAGGAGGCTAAGATAAAGACGGGCCACCCCCAAGCGCGGTGGATCATGCTGATCTACACACGGGCAGGACATTAGGCGGGAGGCACCCACTATATAAGGTGGGGGAAAAGTAGCCTCCTCAGACTCATTCGCCGAGCAGCCTCCAGCCTTTTCCGCCACCACCACAGTTCAGCCGCCACCATCCACAGTTCGCGCAGCACATCACCGGTATTGAATAGCTTGTTGTTTTTTTGTGTTGCCGTTTCTGGATAAGGTTTTAAAACAGCCGTGTCCTGGAGCAGGAAAGGGATCAACAAAGTCCTTGAGCCAGTGACCACCCTAGTCGCTGGTCGTACACACGGATTGGTTGAGAAGTGTGAATGGAAGACGACAGATAGAGGTTGCTTTGCTTCCCTTTTAGCAGTATGTTATGTAGTCCCATCAAGTCCCAAAGTGGGCGGCACTTTTTACATGAGTTCACAACTAGCTTCCTGAAATCAGAAGGTCAGAAAAGAATTGTTGGAGTGAGCAAAGTTTGAGGAATACTGTGCATGATTGAGCAACAAAGCTCCGCTTATGGTTTTTTTTCGAAAAGAAGATTTTTCAGCAAAAATTTATAACCTTGTTCAAAATTTTAGAAACCTAACTATGCATCCTTACTACACTGGTGTGCAAAACTTAGGGACGAGATGGATAATGTAACATAAAACACTGAGGAGTAGGTGAAAATAAATGAAAGTGTGGGATTATATTGGCAGACCTATGACGGTTATGCATAGGAAGTTAGCTATCCTTTCGTGCAGGAATAGTTTAAATAAAGCGAGAAATATGGCTACCCGCACAAATCGGGGCAGCTGATAGGTACGAAACTAGTTTTTTCCGTCAATATGCTAGTAGCTACCAAGTACTGCGGTTTTATCCTTCTATACATCATGTCCCGCAGACATCGTCTGGATGACTTGGCACATGGAAGGATCATCGAGAATATCGAAAAAGGTCGAACCATGGCGAGTGCAGCTCAGGAACCTGGTATCGCTCACAGCGTTGTTCCACGTGCACGGAGAGCACTCCGAACCTCTGATACTGCTGCACGAAGGAGAGGAGGTGGTCGACCAAGAACAACTACACTAAGGTATGACCGCTACATTGTGCAGCAGGCAAGAAGAGATCCACGTCAGTCAGCTTCTTTGATTGCAATGTCATCTAACAGGATTTTAAAGCAAGCTATCCTACGCACCACAGTGGCACGACGACTGCACGGTTGCGGTCTCTTCGTCCGACTACCACTACGTAGTCTTCCTTTGACCCTTGCGAATCGGCGAGACCGTTTAGGATGGTGCTAGGAGCATAGCGAACAGACCGATGAGAAATGAGGCCTTTTGCTTTTTTCGGACAGGAGCAGATTCAGTCTGAGTAGTGATTCTGGACGCAGCTTCATGGCTAGATGTGGGAACATGCACGTCTCTCAGAAATGTTGTGGAACTTAATCGTTCTGGAGATCGTGGTGTTATGGTATGGGGAGGCATCATGCTTCGTAACCGTACTCACCTCCAGATTTTTGAGCGTGGAACCCTTAACAGTCGGTGTTACTGTGAAAAGGAACCCCTCCCTAATGTGTATCTTTTCAGGGCTGCAGTGAGCCCTGAATTCGTTTTTATGGATAACAATGCGCGACCGCATCGAACAGCTCAGGTGGAAGAGCTCTTGACACGAGAGGTTATCCAGCGAATGGAGTGGCTTGCCCGTTCCGACGGCCTGAATCCCATCGAGCACGTGCAGGATGCAATGGGTAGAGGCATTACAGCACGTCCAAATGCACCACTGACCGTCCATCAATTGTGAGTTGCGCTGATAGAGGAATGGAATGCCCTACTACAATACCTCATTTCCAACCTCGTGGAAAGTATGGGATCGCGTTGCAGAGCATTTACTGTTGTCCGCGGTGATCACACACACCATTAGATACCGCATCGCTTTTTTTTGAAGTACTAGGGTAAGTTGTGAGGAACTATGTGTAGACGGTACCTATCAATAAAAATGTCTTATTTGCTCTTCCTATTCCGATTTTATGCCAGTTGCTTCCTGTGCGAAACCGTAATGATCCTCTATTGGTATAGTATAAATTTCATCGAGCTCTGTCGTTTGGCAGAGGTACAGTGATCGAAAGTTGCTTTCGTCCCTAAGTTTTGCACACCAGTGTATATATAAAGCGCTCTGTCTGTCTGTCTGTCTGTCTGTTTGTACGGAAATTCGATATACCTAAAGAAACACCTGGGGAAGCTGGGTCAAGTTTAGAATGAGTTGAGCATAGGGAAAGTGCAACAGAGCACACGTGAGCCTAGCGGAGCTCCGCCCCCAAGGGGCGGGGCATGCGCCTGAATTGGGCGGGGTCATGGGCGAATTCTTCTAATTCGGTCTCATTACATTCCAGACACCGGGAAAAAATGTGCGAAGGTGAGGGATGGGTCAACATTTAAGATAAAGGAAACTTACCGGCGGTGGGCGGAGCGTTCTCGCAGTGGGCGGTACTTTCCATAGAGATTCATAACTCGATTTAACGAAGGCGTCGAGGCCAGGAAAAAAATAAAAAGAGTGAGCAAGGCCTTATGCGTGCTGAGCATGCATAAGTATAGCGAAGCCCCGCCCACGAGGGGCGGGGCGTGCGTTGAGGTGAAGGCTGCTTTTCAAAATGAGTGTAACTTCGTTCGGAAAAGTTATAGAATGCGGAAAAAGTTAGAGGTAATGGGACAAATGTGGTCAAATTCCGAAAGTGGGCGGGGTTGGCACCAAAGTGGGCGGGGCCTAGATCAAAAATTCATAACTCTGTTAAGAAACGTTCCGGGATGCGGCAAAAAAGTGGTAAGGTGTAAAAGAACAAATGTGGTCAAATCCCGGAAGTGGGCGGGGTTGGCACCAAAGTGGGCGGGGCTTAGATCAAAAATTTATAACTCTGTTCAGAAACGTTCTGGGATGCGGGAAAAAAGTGGTAAGAGGAATTGGAACAAATGTAGTTAAGTCCTCGAAGGGGGCGGAGCTGGCACATGGAAGCGGGGCTAGAACCAAAAATTAATCTTCTCAAAAACTTTCTGGAATGCGGAAAAAATGGTTTAGAGCGGTCAAAAGAAAGGTGGTCAAGTTTATTGTGGGAAGGGTTTGCACTAGGGTGGACGGAACTATGATCAACCACTAATAACTGTGCTCAAATATATCGAGCGTGATGCTCTCAGCAGTTCAGCGTTCGAATCTAGAGAGAACTATCTTATTCTGATTATCCAACATTCCGCTGAATGACTCCATCGTGGATAAGTGGCCGTCGACATATACTGCGCGCGTTAGCGTGCATAGCCAAACTGGTAAACCATAAATGTCTGTCTCTTTGTCTGATTGTAAACATCTTATGTGGCGCCTTCCGAAAAATGAACTGGAGCAACTCAACCTCGTCGAAAAAAATGGGAAATGAGCCAAGCTACTTGTTAGCAAGTGACCCAATCTGGTCTTCGCTTTGAGAGACTGGGCGTGGGCAAAAATTCTCAATTTGAGCCTAGGGCGCTCAAATTCGGTAGGGACGCAGACGGCAAGATAGAAACACTAATGACGTGTGGCATGTGCAGGATCCGCCTACTAGGGGCGGCGCGTGCGCAAAGACTACTCCCTTAAAGCTAGAGCGTTCAAATTTAGAAGGGATGCATGCGACAAGATGGGAGCATTAATTCCAAGTGGCATAGACTGCGCCTACTGCAGGCGGAGCGTACACAAAATTATTATTTGGACCTGAGGCATCCCATTTTGCCAGAGATGTAGGCGGCAAGCAACAGCATGTGGGAGGTGTGGACTCCATAAGTAGGGAGGAGAGAATCGAAAATCTAGAATCGACATTCATGTCAGGATCTTCTAGATCATGCACCGCTGAATCACAGTTTGGCTCCCTTCGCACACGTAAGCGTTAGTGAGTAGTAGAATTCACGCTATGGTGATGTTGATCAGATACGCTTCCAATGTAGTTGACCGGTCGATCCTAACTTTGTTTTCTTTTATCCTACAGTGTTCCACCTCTATGTTTGTTGTAGAGATACGAAGGAAATGTAACTGTAAATTTAGCGATCGATAAAAGCAACAACTTTGATTACTCCCGATTCATACTACTCAATATGGGGTTGCTACTAAATACTCATATTTTCAAGAAGAAGAAAGCAGTAGTAATGATAGGCCTCAGTAAGAGATTCCAACCCTAACACAGAAGGAGAAAAGGCTGGCGTTAGACGGACAATCTGACGGAGGAAGGAAGAAGGAAGAAACAAGAAGAAAGAAGAATAAGGAAGAAAAAAGAAGAAGAAAGAAGGGAAAGAAGAAAAAAGAAGAAGAAAGAAGAAGAAGGAAGAAGAAGGAGGAAGGAGGCGTTGGGGGGTGAATCGTGCTACGTGTGGGGGTGTCCGATTTGGCCATTCTTACCTCAAGTCACAGCAATAGAAAGTGATTCTGTGTTCCTTTCTTATATTTTGATATTCCATACTATGCTCCAAAGCAAAATTCTAGGACTTTCCAGTCATGTGATGATTTACACTTATCTATTTACCCTTCGCGTACGAAGCTGTAGTTAGGTAGTTATCGAGGAAGTGGCGGAATGGAGCCCCTTCTTTGTGTTCCATTTTATCTGCCCGCCTGGAGTCGCGGATGAGTTCATTCTTCACGCGTTATGTTGAACACAGAAAGCCCCGGTACATTAACATCTAAATTACTGCGTTCAGAACTAAAGACAGGGACAGACAGGAGCTGGGGGAACGTCCGCCTGCCAAAAGAGAAGCAACCACGAACGATTACATCGGAAGTGTGCATCAAAGATCTGAGGATGCATGCCAGGAAGATCAAGAACGACATCATCGGACTGACCGAAACGAGAAAGCATCGCTCGTTGCACGCGTCATTCGAGACTGGGAAGAGTGTTCCTTGAAATATGCGATAGTTAGAAAGTCGGCGGCGCAGGGCACCTCGTCAAAACGCACTTGGCCGTGAACATAGACAAAGCAAGGAGCTTTTATATCACCTGGAAATACTCTAAAGAGAGAACCATACTTTCTGAAAAGTTCATCGTCGGAGAATTTGACGCCAAAATGGGTCCTAGAAAGAACGGCTAAAGAGGTGTATAGAGGTACTCTGCAATGAGCAGGATGAAAATCTATCCGATTTTATCATGCTGATCCACACTATCTTGGGTAATATGCACTTCCAGAATACGCAATGCCTCTCATTTGCGATGAACATGAGAGTTTCTGGAATCCGTTGTGGATAAAATTGATGGCTAGTAAAAGATGCCCACGGTAGCGCTAGAGCTAGTAGCCAAGGGACTGGCGAAGCTGCCGGGACCAGAGAGAGCTTCCACAAAGCTCGCAGCTCGCCGGAGCCCATCCAAATTGAAAGACCAGGATGCTCTCCCTTCATTCGTCGTCCTGACAAAACAGCAACTGCATTACTAATGGCAATGGATAAGGTCATCTAAGACTCCGCGCTTACTTCTTCAATGTCCTTTCTTCTTATTGTTAAACCTACGACTCAGAGACATCTACTCTGCGAAAGCAGAATAAGCATTCTCTCATAACTTCATACAATGTGATGAGGAAAGGGCGATGCTCGGAATTTTCCACACAGGAGACAAGTGTGGAGAGTGATCCGGAATTCCGAATTTATACACAAAAGTTCTCAAAGAAAGGAATGTCTTGCCCCGTGTCTCACGATGGACCACTCTGGCTCGCAATAGGGACGAATAGAGACGCCACTGGCGCCCGATGGAGGAAAGCAACGATAAACGGGACGACAGGTGATACAGGTGAATCGAGTTGTTAAGCAGCGATGAACTACACTGCTCTTCTAAAAGCCCCGAGTAAAACCCAATCGGAATAGAAAAATAATGAAATTACGCATATCGCTTGAATTTTATCTTAGTTCAAGGCCACTTTGAAGATTCCAAAGTGATTCCATATACTCCTTCATGTTAGCCATTCTTGTAAAACAGATCAGAGTAAAATTTGCAGATTCTTTATCACTCATTCAACAGTCGTTCGGTTGCGAAAGCCGAGATGGGAAATGCTAAGTGAGGCTATTGGAGCTGATGGAGTGGAGGTAGTATGTGTGAGATTCGAGTACCAAATGACAGGTTGGACCTGCCCAGGTCAACCCAATTTTTCAATTTCTACAGTGTCAATTTTCTAGTATACCGATAATTTCACGGGGCAACTTATTATCACACAAAACTTCGGTTTCTGTAATCACTTTGCTCAGAAGTCTGCTTAATAGCCATTTCTGGAAACAAAAACCGATGACCATGATCGATGACTACTGATCATCTTTGAAAATGTCGAAGTTTCCATAATTAATTATATTAAGGATAAAGGTTTTCTCGTTGATCAATCCCGTGTGAGGGACGCTCCTTGGCACTCGACTTCCATTCAAAATCGTAGTGGCGTAATGAGTACGTGTGTGGCCTATACAATGACTTGCGGTGGCCAGCCGATGTACAAGTCAGTGCTTTTATGCTCCCACACGAGTCTGGTATCAATTAACCGACCCCAGAAGGACAGAAGGCTTGGTTGGCCCAGACGGATATCGACCTGGGATCCGAACCCGTGACCATGCGTGTGTGAAGTGCGCCCTTACCACTATACCACCTCAGCCCAATTAGTTATATAATCATCATAATAATCATTGTAAAGTTCCATAGCATTTGTTGTGTATGCTAATTGCTCTTTTATTCCAGCTTAGCCATTTGAATCGATTCAGGACATCAACGATTATGGATGAAAGGCCTTCACGTACTATCCATATTACTTTCGAGCTATTGGGCTAAATTGGTATTTTTTGGGTGCTGAAATATGACTAGCAGATGGATCCCCTTTGACTGTTATACAACCACCTCATTCTCTACTGAGTAGGTTACTTCCAGCATAGCAAATAGAGATCTTGTCTCAGAAACGCTTTTAAGAGCATTTCTGCCTCTTGATGTGTAACAAGAAAAAAGAGCAGAAAAAAGAGAAGGGGAGATTCGGTCGAAAATCGATCAAATGGATTTACTCTTTAGAAAAATCGACAACGATACAACAATTAGCAGAAAGTCATGCTCTTTAAAGAATGTCTTTGTCGGAAAGAACCAGTACGTTTTGCTCTCAATGGAGAGATTGAGATTCACCCAGAAGTCCCGAACAAAGAATAGAACTTCTTGTTCACGGTTCATTGAATGTTATGTGGGAGGAGTTGCGTTGAGTGCGTATGTATACTTGTATAAGCTTGTGTATTTGCATGTGCAAGTGAGGGTATTGTATGTGTACATCTTGTTTGTACTTTTTGTAAGCCCACAAATACACGAATACCCTCTTAACCGAAAAGTACCCAAAGAACCCAGGAGCTATGAAGAAGTAAAGAAGATCTGCGAGAGAATCACGTCACAATACTAAGGATAGATACCAACCAATCAGTCACTTATTTATTCTACCCCAATCAATACCGACTTTATTGAATTGGCTGGCCATTCATTACTTCCTTTTTTAGCCGAAAGTAGGAAAGATCTATGCAAGGAACCCGAATGGCTGGGAAACGAAGAAAAAAAGAAAACGAAGAAAGAAGGTATTGCGCTGAAGGAAGTTGTTCAGAATATGTTATATGCAGAGCACCCTGGAGAAAATCACTTCGCCGGCCTTCAGATGAAAGCAAAATAAACAACGACGTAATTGAAATGAAACACATCCGACCGCGGAAAAAAATTCGCTTCACTCTTCTTCCAGAAATGCGCTTCCGTTGAGATTTCTCATCAAATTAAAAATTAGATACACTCAGAAAGTTATAGTTTAAAGTCGAAGAGTCGTGGAATCATTGGAAACGCGAATCGTGAAGTAGCTAACAGAGAAAGTAAATGTAAAAAAAGGAATTTGTTGAAAAAGGTGAGGTTTCTGATGGTAATGACTGGAAGACTGCTTCTCTCTGTATCTATTCCACAATTGAGCACACCACCATTAGCAAGACTGACATGTGTTTACTCCGCAGCAGCAGTTCCTTCCAACAACTTTGCAATTCCTTACACCCCCGATTCCAAACAATAGTTTATTGAGTAAGTCGATGTTCCAGATCTCAAGCTCCTTGTTCTGTAGCCCAATATCCCATCTATTACAAGCTATTCGAAACATTTTTTTTCTGAATGATCGAATTTCCTGAGAGCTTGAAAGATCTTTTTCAAATAAAACTTCAGAGCTTTATAGAAAAGTCTTACTTCGTCCAATGCGATGCAAACACCGAGCGCGGAGCAAAGAATTGCCATGGCCAGGCGTTGAGACATTTCTGTCAAGCATGGACGATTTTGTCCAATGGCCAAACCTTAAACGAGGAAAAGTCAGTTTATGCAAGGGAAGCATCGTCGCGACGGAGCGGCAAGCGAAAAACACATTCACGTCTAGATGACAGGAGAAGTCCAGAGTGCGGTCGCTTCAAGACAAGATCGCCACACGTATTTTCGGATAGTAGGAACAGCATTTCTTTTGATAAAATGAGGAAAAATGATGCTGGACGAAAGCATTCTGGATCAGAACTGGAGTGGAACTGTTCAGTGAATGAGTGTTTTTGGAATGGGTCCACGCATATATGGATTTACACATTTGGTAATACACTTTCTCGAAGCTGTTATACATCTGATAGAGGTGGTTTGGAAGAAGTTCAGCATACTTTCTCCTAAAAGGCACAGCTTACGATAAAAGTGGCTTCTGAGATAGGTAAATCTGTGGTCCCCTTTTATACCATATGTGACATTATCACGTCGAAAAAGTGCCTAAACAGGGCTTTATAAAGGCTCAAGGATAGCCGGATCTGTATGCGCCGACGAGTTTCAATGGCCTTCCAGAGGCTACACCATCCACAAGGGTACCCATGTAGGAGGTCCAAAACTTGTCTTGACTCACAGCAACAATGATAGGCAATTTCAGGATATAGCTTGACGCAGTCAGCTCTATGCGCAACTGCAACAACTCAAATCTCGTCCGAATACCGCTTCCATGTTATTTCCGTCATGGTAATCTTGTACAACCTCTTTTTTCACTACTTTTGAGAAGCCTTATTTTTCGCAGAATTTTCTCACTTCCCTCACCACCGATGCACTATTCCCAACCAATACTACAGCTTTTCGACTTGAAAGGCCTTTGAAGACCCAGTTCAAGATAAAAAGGATTCCCGATATTTCCAATTAGACCGAACTAATGGTCTACAAATATGCCATATGAGCGCTACTGGGTCGAAGGATAGAAATCAGTAAGGGTTTAAAGACCGGCTTCTACGACGCCCACACCCAAAGCCGTAGGAGTTTCAAAGGCATACTAGAGGCGGCACCCTTCACGAAGAACCTTCATTTGGGAAATCCACACAACTAGTCGTTGCCCATGGTGGAAGCGAAGTGCAATTTTTGGCATCTACGGCTCAATGTACTAGCTTTTACGCAATCGAATGAAATTTCGTCCGGCACCCGTCATTCCACGACATGAAAATCTCCTACAATCTTCTATTCTCGCTACAATCAAAAACTGCGTATTTCTCGAATTTTTCGGATGCTCTCCTGAAAGGGCACCCCATCGTGGAATGCGCCTTTAAGCATAGTACCAGATTCGTTACGTTCAATAGAGCCATCGACTTGTCTACAGCATTCATGTAAGAACGGAACATCTCTTCTCTTTTGCATGTAAGTAGGCCGAATGCATCTCTGACTCCCTAGCGGCAGCATTTTAAATTTGGCACTGTCATTGGCTGCTTTCATAGTCCACGATTTGGCCCGCGATCGGTCGCTGCGACTGGTCGCGGGCCAAATCGTGGACTATGAACGCAGCCATTCACTTAGGCAATAGGAGGCTCTTACTCCCAAACAACAGTCCTTTTCAACGGCTTCGTGTTAACTAGACGCCATGGACTGTTCTTCTCACATCGCTGTAGACCTTCTAATCTGCTGTGAAATGGCACCCCTCAAACCTGCCGTTGATGAATGTTCAAACCTTGAGAATATTGGGGATTTCCCCCTTCCAACTGGGATCACCACAGAAAGAAATGATGCCTGAATTATCAGGGTGAAAAGGTGAGCGCTGTTGATACTAGGTGAAAACCCCCAGAACATCTCTGAGTTTCAGCAAATTGCGTGATGTCCCGTAACCGACCTCCTCAATATGGAAAAGCTCAGTTTCATGTGCTCGTTGCTGACTATAATTATGAAACCCCTTCTGCAGTAGCCTTTCAAATCCCTACCCTTGGAAATCGCTCCAAATAATTTCGTTTTATGCTGTTAGAAAAAGTAATCAAGCTATGGAGGAGGGCGTTTTCCCTAGAGCCACAGTGAATCCACGACACAGTTCATAAGATGACGCCTTTTCTCTCGAAATTAATCACGCAAAGGCCCCCCGCTAAATCTGATATATGTAGATAGTTTTCGTATCGTCACTTGGTAGGATCCCGGCACATTGCCCTTTATCTGCCAGAGAGCTTCGGAACAGCAGGACAATAATGAATCATCATCTCAATAAGAAAAGATTGGGAAAAATTGGTCGTTGGTGCTTGGGCTCCACATGCGTTGACCCCTAAACCTTCGCACACGATCCGCTACCGCCATGTTCCTTTCTATCTGCTCTTCTACATACTACTCTAAATACTTATTAACAACCCTCGGCTGAATATTCATCATGACTAGTGGTGCTGAAAAGCTGGCACTGCTCAGCAACCATACCGCAAGTGACAATGACTCATTCCCAGCGATTTTTTGATAGCCAGCCCGAACCATCCAAAAAGCGTGTGTTGGTGGAATACAAAAAGAGTTGTGCCCTGGGAACTCTCCTTAACAATGCTACACGGAATAGTGTCAGCACGTCGACGGCGTAGCCAGCAAGTTTCGTTTCATTTATTGGGCTATTGATCAAGCGATATACAATGGTAGGTTCGGGATAACATCAGAGTTACAATAGGAGTAGAATGAAAAATTATTTCCTATTCACAATTTACATGAAGGACAAAAAGAAAGACGGTAAAACGGGGGGGGGGGGGGAAAGCAGTTGGGATGGGCTGTCCTAAAGAGGAAGGGCAGGTGGCCTTAGTAGGTCCGCCAACTTCTAGAGGGCACGGAAATATAGGTAGCTATGGGGTAGGGGGCTGTTTAGGGGAAAAAGGATATGCAATAGCAATAGTCAAAAAAATGTGAGTAAAAAGATGAATACATCAGATCACCAAATACAATTGTACAAGAGTAAGATTGGTGAGCAAGTTGAAGTGAGAACAATCAAGCTCACCTTTTTTAATGACAACTTCGACCTCATATTTCTAACGAAGACCAAGAAAAAACGAGGGCTAAAACATAGACTCAAAAATGACATCAAATCTTTTACCGATCACAACGTCGTGGAGTTCTACCGGGGAGGTATCGAACGAGTACTCAAGCGTAGGCAGGCAGCATGTCGTAGAGAACAATGGGGCATAATGTGTTGAATAAATGTGTCCGAGAAGGATCAAAAAACTTTGAAAATTACCCAGAGTGGTCCGGAACTTATTTTACGACCTAACAAAGGATAAAGCCTTGGGGCATTAATCAATCAATCATCTGAGGGATGCGCATTCGACTTCCATTCAGAATCGTAGGGGCATATTGAATGCGTATGTAGCTCATACAATAACTTGCGGTGGCCAGCCGATTTATAGGACATTGCTTTTATCCTCCCAAACGAGTTTGGTACAATTAGCCGACCCCGGAGGGATGGAAACTTGGTAGGCCTAGGCGGATATCGATCCGGGATCCGAACCCTACCTTACGACCTAGTAATAAATCTGATGATTGATGGAATACAGAGGTTGAAACAGTGCTTCGTACAACTAACAGTTATAGCGTTCAACAGACAAATTCAATAGGCCGTAACAGAGACCTACTGAAAGCTTTATGACAATGAGACGAGCTCTGCATCCAGTTCACAAATGAAAGTTGGCTGTTTGGTTGGCCATATTTCATTCAAAACTTTTCATGTTCATAAATATTGGTTAGTGTTGGAAAAAGAAGGAAAACGTTGATGAGAAGGATGCAGCAGATATAAAGAACTCGGTCATGGAACCATTTTCTAAGCTGCTCAAGGACTAACAGACAATTAGGGTGACCGTTGAGAGCAATGTGAACAAAACAAGCCGGTAGGCAGACATTAGTAATAGAACGACTTATCACAGGATGTTATTAGGCTCTGATAAGCTTGTCGCTCTTGTAACCCGTTGAGTCATCAAAAGTAGCAAGAACCCGTTAGTGACTAACGTAGTGCTACTATATGCTACTGTACAAAAATACGTTACAGCGAGAAATGAATAAACGACTCAGCAAATTATCAAAGACAGCTGCACGACGAAGTGCTCTGTCATCAACAGGACCTATTCGAGGTGAAGGAGATAAAGTCGTTGAAAGCTTTCTCGAAGATAAGAGATTGGTTTCATGCATTCCTGGCACCTGTGATAATTTAGCGGGTTGAGGACGAAATGGACTGTTGTAGATCTTTTATGAGTCCTCCTACTGCGTAGTGGACTATTGTCCAGTGAGCACGCAAGCACTAGCCGTTCCATTGCCCTCCTCTTTCAACCCGCTCACTCTTTGCACTCACTTCTCTTCTCACTCAATGATCAACGGAACGCGGGTCTAAAACGTTGTAAAACGCCTCGTTGAAAAAAACTAGAAGTGGCCAACGAGGGCAGCCATCGTTCACGCATTGCACGGAGTGCATTCGAAAAAAATTGTGGCTACATCGGCAAAAAAACAGGGCCGCTGCGAGTAATCTCCCAACGGTGCTGGGAAAGACAAAGCAAGGGCAAATCGTTGATTAATAAACGGAGTAGATGTCTAGGGGAAAGATTAATCATATAAACAGCTTCACTGAGATACTAATATCGGAACATTCCGTAAGGTATTGGTATATGTACTTTTTAAACGATCTTCAAATAGCGACTCGACTTTAATCCGGAATCGCAGCGGCATCTCATCGTCAGAATGAAGTTGAGTAGTACTATTCAAGAAAAACTAATTGGTGTCTATGTTTCAACGTATTCATCCCCGAGGCAAATTTCAGTTAGATATTTGAAAACGTCTTTAGGACGATGAGTAAAATTGGGTTTCGTAGCGCACAAAAGCAGCGTTATATCCACTTCCCTCTTATACCGTTTCCATTCGTGAACCTTTACGTCATTACGGTAACTGTTCTCTCGATTTCATTCCGTAGCAGTCTCATCTCCTGGAGAGCTGGTTAACAATGAGGCGACGTGAAACGACACAAGCGGTGAATTTCTGATTCATCAGCGCAGTGCATCTGCCCTTAAACAGCTTGCAGGTACAGGGATTTATGTTTCTATTGCGCTGAGTTATTTATAGCATCTTTTCGCAAGCGTATTTATGAGCGAACGTGTGAGTTGAGAATTTGCTAACGTTTCGTCGCTGGTATCCTGCATGACAGCCCAATCAAAAGCCTGCGTTCGAGAGGCTGGAACATACATAAATGATGGGCTTGCCCCCAGGGTGACACTAGAGAAAAGTCTTTGTCCTCACCTATGTAGCATGATTGACTATCCGAGATACACCGCATGTAAGGGCATAGTAAGCCTTCCTGGGGGCGAAAATGTGACAGAAATCAAAGCCATATACCTAAACTAGAGAAAAATTTCATTACAACAGCTTTGGGTCGGGAAATATTGCTAGTATCTCAGTATCTCTCTCGAACGGTGAAGCAGTACTAGTGGCAATATGCAGTTCATTACATTCCTGCACAAGCACTTCATCAAAAGCCTCTATCTAATGAGGCAAGTTAAGAAAGGCAAAAGGAGAAAGGATAAAGTTCTTGGCGTTAATCAATTTCGCCCGAGGAATACGCCCCGCACTCAACGCACGCATTTATATTCAGAATCACGGTGGTGTACTGAATTCGTATGTGGCCTATACAATGACTAGCGGTGGCCAGCCGATCTGCAAGTCAGTGTTTTTCTCGACGAGTCTGGTACCAAGTGACCGACTTCGAAGAGTTTTAGGGGTCGGTTGGTCTAGTTGGACACCTATCCAGGATTGGAAGTCTGACAGTGCGCCACTTGCCACTACACCACCCTGCCCTAATCCAAGAGAATCAATACAAAAGGACCGCCTACCATAAATTCGTTTCCCTTAAGAATTAATCAATTGGTTTCATTATCAACAACATCGACAAGAAACGTAACATTCTGAATACTGATACAGTCATGTGAAGAAGGGATTGAGTTTCCAAGTGACCGAAGGCTCTCAAGAACCTCAGTAACGTCTGCCACTACACAGAGAAAGGATAGAGGGGAACTTTGAACAGCAAAATTAGCAGCTTTCTTGTGAATTTGAAAAAGTCACCGCAATCCCCGGCGACACTTCGCCACTTACAAGATTATTATGGCACACATCTACTTTTCGACCACGGTACTGCATCCCTATGGACAATGGAAAAGGTCACGTGCAATTTTAGATCCATCTTCCCAACAGCCATGTCCGCCCTCTTACCTACCGCCCAACGCAAAACTAATACGTTGCCTCTTCAGTTCTAACTTTCAATGACAAAATGTAACTTATCGAAGTCGAGTCGTACAACAGCCGTTCTCGATATCGTGAGACCTCAGAAGATCTGAATCCCTAAGTCTTGGTTTGTCCAAATTGAATTTCTTACAGTTGGACAGATAGGAAGTAGAGAGCCACGATCCTATCACTTGTTCAAATGGAACGAACCTAGTTCATGAAGACAACAAGGATTGTGTTGTTGCATAAGAAGGGGACCTAGGTTATATAGGCAACTATCTCTCGATTCACCAGCTGTCTGAAATATACAAACCCCACGCCGAGGATTCGTCAATAAAAGTGTTAGAACCCTTGAAGAAGGACATCTCCGAGAAAAAACAGAGTCGCGAAACGGGTTTACTATGAAATTCTCATGCTCGTGAAACTCTTTAAAGTGTCGCAGGAATACTAGGGATCGTTATGAGTCACGCTCAACGATTCATTGAAGTTCTTTGACTGTTGGGGGAAAACGAGAGCTCCGGGCACCGAGGTGTTTCCTCTCAGTATATATGCTTACTGGCTTTACAACAATTTTCGGAGTATCATCATTTCATAATGGAGAGACCATCGACTACGTGAAGAGAGGAGTTTGATGAGGCAATGCGATATCACGCGAGCTTTTCACTGCTGCTCTTGGAAACTTCATGAGTCAGTTAAATGGGGTGAATACACGGCCGCTCACAACTCGTCGATAGCCTTATGGACAGGCTGACAACTTCATCCCAGTGGAAACGAATGAATCGCTTCTTGTCTCTCATTGAAACGATGAGGGTCATCGCGTTATCGGACATCCTTCAATTACACCCCGTTAAGACATGGTGTTGGTAATAAGACATAGTGCATATTGAGCAGGAACAATGAAGGCTAGCTGAATTCCACAGCTCTTGTCGGAAATAGTTCACAGCCAAACCTAACGTAGACGACGTTTATGAGAGATGGACTTGTTCCTGATGCTCAGTGGGACGGTCATCTTTGAATACAGCGGCTGCATGTTCCTGTGAGGAAATCAAAATGATGGACAACCTAGCTCCTTTGCTGAACAGAAGGAAGTAAGAAGCGCGGGGAGCACTTTAAATCAGTGACGGAATACCATATAAGACAAAAACCCATCTTCTTAATTCTGCTGTTCTCACTGTCTTGATTGAAGTCCCGGAGACTCGATAAAAGTGGGTTGCTGCTGCACTAAAAATCGAAGGTCAGATAGGTCGGACACGATTCTTTTCAACTGTTCGATTGGGCAGGCGGTTGCTAATTAAACGCTGTTGGATGTCAAAAGAATTCTTCGACGAAATTATGAACAGGCTGGAACGTCCATCCAAGTAGAAACGAATGTTTCGCTTCTTGTCTCTCATAGAACGGTCAAGAGGGTCAATGAACTATACAGTCCCGCACAAGGACAAGGGGACTTTACCAGGGCCCAATTGAGGATCTTGACGGCCAACGACACTAGATGTGGTACATGTGGACGTTTTATTAGGTTGATGCATAATTATTGCGTCTTTTTTCGCGGCTCTTTTTCGCTTGGAAGAATTTGACTTTCGAGTTCGGGTTTTTTCTAGAAATGATCTACTTGGTTTCCTCTACAAGAATATACTCGAAAAACCATCCGTATATCCGCGAAATTAGGCTTTACTACTTCGAGAATGATTGGAAGGTGGCGCACTCATTCCGCGTTCTCAGTAACTTTTCAGCGATCGTTCATTAGGTGATCCAGTGAAAGTACACATGATGTCCTGGTGGTCAAACACGGTCAAATACGGTCAAACATTTTGATATTTTCCATTTCCCTGCATTTTACCTGCCTCTATATATTAGGTTGATGAATAATTGTTGCGGATTTTTTCAGCAAATTTTACCTAAAGAAATTACAGAAATACTAAGCAAAGACATATTCAAATAATTACTCTGGAACTTACTTACCATCTACGTCAAGCACTGCTTCCCATTGATTAGTTAGTCGGATCCCAAAAGCGAAGAAGTTTTGATCCTTACGGGCGATCCACGCCTTAACATCGGCCATCAAGTCACCCAAATCGACGTAACTTCTATTCTCGAGCCATTTTTTCGGTGAACGGTTGACGAGATAATCCATAAAAGTTCCTGCTGGTAAATATGGCAGATTTAAAGGCAAATCCCATTTCTTGGTTGGTTCTGGCTCATTGTTCGATCGCCGAAAAGTTACTGAGATCGCGGAATGACTGTGCCACCTTCCAATCTTTCCCGAAGCAGTAGAGCCTCATTTCGCGAATATGCGGATGGCTTGCTAGGTGAATTCTTGTAGAGGAAATCAAGTAGATCATTTCCAGCAAAAAACAGACTCCATATTCAACTTCTATCGAGGGAAAAAAAGCCGCGAAAAAATCCGCAATAATTATGCATCAACCTAATACATTTGCATCCACAAGCGGAACTCCACATAATGTTAAAAAGCGTACAAAATTACATGGCAGGGTCTTCTACCAGAGGACCTTGCTCACCATTAGATCCCCCAAATTCCACATTACCAGCTAAGCCTCATAATATGCTTCGTGCTGATGAAAGAAAAGTACTGGCACTACATCGTGCTCGGCTCTGCTCTTCACGATTGTATTAAAATGGCTCTTTAACCCGCAAGTAATGTAAGCTTCGCAACATGCAAAAGTAATCCGATCAGCCCCGTACGACTTGCCAAAATCTATTAGCATTCGCCATCACTTAACGGAATATTAAGGTATCGCTTATCCAGATGATTGCTCCGAACGACATCTGTCGCCATTGTGGTTTTTTGCTTTTTCGCCGTAGCAAGGTTTTCACATCACACTACGCGTTCTCTCTCCCGACTTGAGAGATTTAGTTTAAAATTCCGCGATATCTACGTGGATACCAAGTGAGGAGGTGGAAGGACATTTCATTTTCTGTCGAGCCAGCTCATTCTATAAGTCGATTATTTACCTTTTTCTCTTTAACAGAAAAGATAGAAAACAACAACATGTTCAGTCATTCGACAGAAACCCTGAGAGAGCTTGACGTTCTTTAGAACATGGGGAAGGAAAAGGCAATAGCAAGATCACTAAGGGATTGAGCATAGTTGTCCAATTGAATGCCTTTCGTTTCGACATCAAACAAATGTGTTTTTGCACCATCAAAAACTTCAGAAGTAAAGTTGCGGTTCAAGGGCTCCACATGCATGAAGAGTGCTGAAGCAGGAATAGATGACGCCACTTCCGAAGGCACTCGTGCAAGATCCAAAAAATTCTCACTTTAACGGAATTAGAAACAAAACAGATTCACCCATAAACACCCGACATTCATAGAAATGATTTGTTCATCGGCTATCACCCGTAGGTAAGCATTAAGGCTAAGAACACATACTATGATGGATGAGGGTGAGGAAATTCCAAGATGAGAACCCAAAACCGATAGAAAGAGATTTATTTACTTGTCACTGCTTTTTTGTTGGATGTGTATTCCACGTAGCGCTTTGAAATATCATGGAAACAAAGGTGTCGAATACGAAGAAGCAGTTGTATTCACCTCAGAAAAAAGCGGTCGAAGTTGTAAAAGAGCCATCAAGAGTAGGAGCATGAGTTGTAGTTACAGGCCTTGTCGCAGAGTGGAAACTTATGAAGAAGGATAGAAAAACTGCAGTCAATTCACTTGCTGCGATATAATTCCTGACAGCTTCGAAACATTCGTTTTTGGAATCGAATTATTCCTTGACTTTCTAGAACTCGGCAGAAATAAAAAGTTGTCACGTATCAAAAGCAATTAATCCCATTTTAGAACAGCTGCATACGACGGCTGTTTGGAATCGCCTTAATAGTTCGGCTGCAAACCTGGTATACACACTTGCACTTAGCCGAAAGGTCAACTGGCTTTCATACTCTCCATTTCCCCTAAGTGAGCTAAGTGATAATCAGAATATCATGAGGATTTTGTAGCAGGAAGGTCGTCACTTCTGTTTACGTTGAAGTGAGTCACAACAAAACTATGTGCGACCAGAGTGCGGCAATGAAGATTAATTGGTCTCCAGGCGTTCTAATCAGGAGCAGGAGCCTTTCAGAAGTGAACTCCAGATATAAGTGCTGACTTTTACGATTTACGTCCTTGTTCCCACTTGAGTCTTTAGTTCCTGGAGGATTTTGAATTTCGGAAACAAGTCAAATGCTATTTCTGATCCACAGAAGGCATGGGAAACTTCTGATTTAGGAGATATAGGACTCAGAAACTTCTCAGCACTCGGTGAGTATTCCTGCTTCGTTTCTCAGAAATGAAAAACTAAGATTTGCAGGAGGAGTGTAGGTGGCTAAAAAACAGCTAGCGTAAAGGTCAAAAACGAGTTTAAAAGAGAAACTGTTGGCAATTCAGTTCGACCTGGCAAGTACACCTTTTTGCTGGCACTCGTCCTCGCGCGCAGGCCCTTCCTTATCAAAGGGTTCGCTTGTTTTTCATTCAACAGCAGATGATACAGCAGGGAACGTTGCTCAGGCTTGCAGGGACCCATATGGAATCGTATATGAGGCGGCCCCATAAAAACCTCCGCGTACATTCGATAACAAGATCACCGAATGTAAGCGTTTAGCATAAGCTCTCTCTAGACGTTTTGGTATTATACGATATAATCGTTGGTTTCCTGGAAAAGAGCTAAATATTGCGCATACATGAAGCTTTGGGATGGGCATGTCTGAGAAAGATTCAAATTAGATGAAGATATCTTCGTCTTTTTCCACAAATTCATAAGTGAATAGTTTGCGGCCCACTTTATGGTCGCACCAAACGTCAAATGTTCAGTGCTCCGGATATATTGAAGGCTCCTGGAATAGCCCAGCAATAAAGGTCTCAATTTCTCCAACAGTTGAATGTGTGCTACGGACCATGACAAGGATAAGAGCATTGACTATTACATTGAAAATCGCTCATAGAACCGAAACTTCATCGACCTTGGCGTTCCCCTCATTTTCAGTGTGGGGTTTCGGACTAAAAAGGGCAATAGCAAACTGGAATTGTACGAACAAGTGAGGACATCACTCTAAATGTGGCAATGCTCACTTGGGCTGCCAATCAACGGGATTTTTCAGACTACTCCCCTAAAGCAAGTCTTGAGGACAGCCCATTACATTTCCCATCTCCCTTTCTTCACTTCTATGTCCGCTCATTTGTCCTTATTTCAAACTTTTAGTTATTGAACTTGAAGTACAACAACTTGGATCAAGGTGTGCATACCTTTCGAGGATTATTAACAAAGAAATTTTCAAGGCGTTGTCATGAATATCATCTAAGGGACTTCATAGTTACAGCCGAAAGCAGGACTGTTGTGTGAGGCTCATCAATACAGATCAATTGGTTTTACAAGAAAGAGAAAATGAGGGTAGATGGAGGAAATTAAAAAAGGAGAGGGCCAGAATCGACAGCGGCAAGAAGTAAATGGAAGACGATCCTAGGCACATGCGAGTTCTGTGGAGAATCGAATGATCGACAGAGCGGGTGCTCGGAAAATGCCAATGTGGGATAAACACTAAAACCAAGGAGTTCATCAGGAGCTCTCCTGCTCCACTGAACAACTCGCCTATTTCCCAATGTAGGCCGACCGGAAGCAAAAAAGGCTTCATTGCGAAATATGTGCAGCGTTGTGCGTTCGTTGATGCGCTCATCGTGGAGTGCCGTCTTCCTGGGTATTCCCCACGAGTGCCGGTCGGAACCAGTCGTTGATGTCGTCGCCCAGCGCAGGGCTATAATATGCCCAATTCGCAGTTTTCATACATGGACGCGGCCAGATATTGAGGGTGAAATGCTAATTCCCAGTGGATTCAGATTTATTTGTACCTTATACCTTACCTATGAGTGAGTATAGCCTTACCGTGAAGGATCAATGACCTTCTAGCTTCTAACAGAACAATGTGTTATAATTGCCCTAAGCGATTTTCCAGGAAAACAAATTGAACGGCCACCTATCTTCTGATTTCTAAAACATTCACCAAAGAAAGAGCTTGTGATGCTTGCTTGTGATTAGCTTGTTATTAGCATTTACCATACATGGCCTGAGTCATTTTTTGTTGAAATTCTGTACGTTTTTGTGCAATGCAGCAGAAGTCGTTAGGTTGCTTCCAGAAATAAATCTTGGCTCTGGAACTACGTCATTTCCACTTTGATTGGCATTACTCAACCCTTGCGAAATACGCTATGCGATTAATCCCTCGTTCAAATGTGAAGTAATTGTGTATGTGCTCCTGGGAATTGAAACGATTGGATGGGGGAGTAAGGAGAAGAATGATCTTGATAATCCCATTTAATATGGTTGCACTGAAAAAGGCTGGCAAACCATGTCATTCTCATTATGTACAATAACTGGTAACTTCTTCGTCTCATTTTAACAATCAAAACACTTCTTCCTGACATGTGTTTTGACATAACCTGATTTAAAAGCTTTTTCAAACCATACTACATTTTTCGCTTTTATTTCATCGTGAATCACTCATCCCATTGTCAAATCCCAGACTCACGCGATGAGTGTGGTGTTCAGTTTGCGAGAATGAGCACATCAATTCAAAATCTATTTTTAAATGATTAACTTGTAGTTCTAGTAAAAGACGCGTTGTCGAGATTGTCTTCGAAAGAAATCACTTCTAAAAAACCGGCAGGGCTTATCGGCCAATCAAATAATGGGATGTGTAGGAGAAGCTCTGACCAAGTAAATAGCACGTCGTCGGCTAATTTCTTGTCAAGGGAAACAGACTGATTTTGTCGGAGGCTCTACTAATTTTTACTGTCTCGGATTTTTTACTCGTAAGTCTTGAATTCAAACCCAACCATAACTATTCCTGAGACAAAATGCAAGCCTGTTACATTGGATTCATGCTGATCATCGCAGATTGATGGGATGGCCTGACATGGACCTATTTGTAGCACAGTGTGTGGGACAGCTAGATCAGGGCCAAAGAACTCAGTCCAATTTTTTTCGTACTGATACAGATGTCGTACTTACAAATAAGCAAAAGACCAGCATATTTCGACCATGATTGGCTTGTCCATTGTTTCTGCAAAAGACAGCACTAGCATGCGAAGTCCCATTAAGCTGTTCCGCCGATGCCAATTTTAATGTTTCGAAAATGGCAAGATCGACAGCAATGCAAGTGCACTGCTTACAGCTTTTAGGTAATAAGAGGGGTGGGGGGAGCTGGAGAACATGCCCTGTCTGGTGCTCCAAGAAGTTTCGAATTCCTTATTCTTTTATGCAGCCTAGGTCTCGAGGGAAATGGTATCCCTCTCGATCAGAAAGTGTTAGGCGTTCTCACAAACGAGTCAGTCTTAGCATTTCTCAAAAATTTCCTTCCCTGACACTCTCGCATTACAAAAAAGCTAACAAACATGCGATCGCATAGGACCAGGATGCCCGACTAAGAGTACATTTATTCGTCTGCCTTGGTATATAGCTGCAATTCTACGAAGATTACATAATGGCTTCGAACCCCTTGACGAGTGTACATGTTGCAATCCATACATAATTTTTACACCAGTTCGAATACAACACGAATTGCGCAAATCCCAACGACAAAGTATTCTCAATTTCTGTCATAGTCGTTCCATAGATACACATACTTCTACAAATCGGATCGACAGCGAGTTTCATAGCGAAGTACCAATAACATACACTAAAAATAAAATATAGCTAAATACATGAGATTATAGAAGGAATGCAATGAATCGTGTCCGTCGAGCGGGGAGCCACTGAACCACTCTGGCTCACGGTAGGGCGCTCGTTCGAGGAAATCGATGATGAACGGGACGATGGGTGATGCAGGTGATCAATGAAAATTTATGAGAGACCAATGACGTCTTCAAAAAGCATTCGCACATGAGTCCTTTTAATCGTTCGCTCATGGACTCTCTCGCTGTTGTAGTAGAAGCCGACCGGAGAAGAAGAGTACAGCTGCTAGAATCCCAATACATATCGTAGCGAATACCACACTGTAATAGGGGAATAGAATTATATTGTATTCTACTGTACCGTGTAAATCGTATGTAAACTGTTATGAGAGCAGCGAAGGTTATAAGAAATGAAACTTGAAGAAAAAAAAACCAACATAGTGATGTTTACATGAATCAGGCAAAAATTCTATAGAAATTTTATTCGATCTAGAATAGGCAGCAGAAGAGCAAAAAAATCTCAAGTAAGGAGAGCATGTTAAAAAATATGCAAACGATAAAAGATCGCTCGCTCCACCTCTTCATAGTCAACAAAGGCAAGTTACGCTGTTCATCCTGCTATATGTAACGCGCTAGTCTCTTGTCGGTGTGTGTATTGGACCGTAAATTATGTTCCATTTAAGTGGACCTGAAGCGTGCAAATTTAGTAGGAGTACAGGTGGCAGGATAGGAACACTTGCGGTGTGTGGCAAGACTGGACTCCGCCAACAGGGGCGGAGCTTGCGGGGATTAGATGTTTGACTGTAAATTCGTAACTCCTATACTCCTGGAATAGAACGTCCATATTTGGAAAGGGTGCAGGCGGCGAACCACTCTTAACACGAGAAGGAAAACAGTCTGGCCTCCGCCGGACGATCCTCCCGGTAACAATATATGCGCTCCTGACCTGACTCCCTTCATCGTCTTCAGAGACTTCAACACTGTCACCGACCAGCGAAATCGTTATTATTCTTCGACGGCACGCATCTCTCCCTCTATTTCTTTTTCCACTTTACGCCAACCATTTTTTCCCATATTCGTTGATACGAATATAGGAACAATCGGGAGGGGGGTCATGTGAAGGAAAATAGTATCATCGGTGTGTTGGCTATGAATGCTGACCCATCATCCAGCAGTCCGTGCAGTAGTCAACCCTTCGTTGAATTCTTAATCAGGACCATTGCAGATGCGAATAATGTATGCATTTACTTCAGTGGCTTGAGGTAACAAAGCGAAGGCCCGGGGGTAGGAGAGCCCATAGAGTATGGTATGTATAACTCCTAACTAATATTGCATGTGCATGGCTTGTCCAATCCTTATGTAGTCTGCACTTGAGAAGCTACGTGCAGCTACACTGACAAGGTACCTATTTGCCAGAAAAAAAATCTCTGCTTGAAAAGAAATACTCCCAAATTATATGGTTGCTTAATAGTTGTTTAGAAGAACTCCGATTTTTGATCAGTCTTGGTGCATGTGCATGAGATGACCAAGGGCAATGTTCCGGCTACCGCCTCTGCATCCTTCCCTTATTTTGTGTTGTCCCTAATTTTATACTGTAAGCTAACCTACATTAATTATAGAGTAGGTGGTGCCAGACCCTCATGTCAATATGTTCACCATGACCTCTTCCTTCAATCATTTTCCTTTGTCTATAAAACGAAAATACGTGAATATCTACAGGGAGAAGGAAGATAGAAAATGTGGCGTGGGATGATAGCAGCGAATAGTGGAAAAGGCGGAATTACTGTTCGCTATCGAGTGTTTAACCACAGTCGAGGAAAAATTTAGTTGCAGGTAGTAGGATGCTGTACTGTTAGACACATTTTCCAGTTTTGACTTAATGTTTTGTTAACTGCTGTTTTAACGCCGCAGTGCGCGAAGCGAAAGTCTCACAAGGTTGGCGATTTGTGGGCAAAACTCTAGTCTCGGACTAGACTCGAACCCGTACTTGTCCTTTCCGGGGACCGTGCTCTTATCCCTTACACTACCGAGACCCCGCTTGCCCTCGCCTTCTTAATGGCTTATATGCCATAGCCTATCAGCACTCACACGTACAACGTGTTGAGCCGGTCGGCCAATATCAGCACAGAACCGTTTAAGCTGTAAGCTTTACCAGTTGTAAAATAATAATTATATAAGTTTAGTTAAGTATAGTGTGAGTGCGGATAAGCTATGGCATATAAGCCATTAAGAAGGCGAAGGCAAGCGGGGTCTCGGTAGTGTAAGGGATAAGAGCACGGTCCCCGGAAAGGACAAGTAGGGGTTCGAGTCCCGTCCGAGACTGAAGTTTTGTTCACAAATCGCCAACCTTGTGAGACATTTTCCAGTGTTTCAATTCAAATGAATTGATCTCATGGAAATCTCAGCTGATATAAAAGAGAACAAGAAACAAAAAAAATTAACACCCTGACGACAATTTAGCCCTTATGTTTACTACACTTTTTCGGCCGCATAGGACGGTGTAGTCCTCATGTTAACAACAGCTTTTTTATTTCTCTATATTCAAAAACAATAGCCATGCAACAATAGCAAAATGAAAATCAATCTGTGTCAATCAAGTTCTGTGTGATTTATCAAATCATCAATGCAAAAATAATGGTGACATTGATTAAAACGAAAATTCACTCTTGTGTTAGATAAAGCGTAAAAAACGTCAGGCACGTTGGCTGAAATTTGAACAGTCTGCGATCACATTCATTCTGTCTTGGCTTTGGGATCTACTTACTACTTACTTCCTCCAAGTTATGCTTCATCGACGAAGTAGGAATAAAAAAGGAACACCGGCTGCCCATAGTGTCCCGACAAAATTCTAATTGAAATCGCTCTTTTTAAATCCTGTTATGTCCTTGTACAGCTTCCACGCATTGACAATGGCGATTTGGGTGATCGGATGGAAGGGAGCCCTTCTCCACCATTTCCATGTCACCCTTACGAATGGGATATACAAGGCCATTTGGCTGCATTGATCTACAAAACCTTTCATAGTATTGTGGTCGTCCTTTACTATAGGTTTCACGTATTTTACAAATACTGGCGCCATTCTTTGTGGAAATTGGCAATATGTCCCACTTGTCATTCCATTTCAATGCCATGATCCCTTTTGCGATTTGGTGAAGCAAAGACTTCACCTTTTTTCAGCTTCCTATCCTTATCGTTTTTGATAAACCTCACGATTTTTTCTCGATGTACCAGTCAGGCCGGTCTTTTCTGCTAGTAGTTTTTCGGCGAGACTTGCACTTGAACAAAAGTTGTCCGTGCAGGAAGGACTTCTTTGGACCAGAAACTCTTCCATCGGTTCGAGAATTATCAGGACTGCTAACAGACAATTTCGTTGTGCCGAGTATTGTGAGGATCTTTCCCGGCTTTCAGAAAGGGGCTAGTGACTTTTGATACAGACGTTATACGTTTATAGTATTCCATGCATTGTTCGTTGTTCAAATCCAAAAATGAGATATTTTGGAAAGACGGTCAATAGCATTTTTGACTGTTATCGATCAGATACAAAGTTCGTAAAAGCTACTCTAAGCGATTGTTGGTCATGATTAAGCTCATGATTGAATGAACATCAAGTGCTGGTTCTGGATACGAATGCCCCATCATATGGGCATTCGTATCCAGAACCAGCACTTGATGTTCATTCAACCATGAGCTGGGCATTTTCACCAAATCCATTTGAAGACACATTCAGAAAACTCATGCACTCCTCTTTTGCCGGTTTCCGTGTATTTTTTTTGACCGTAGCAGCTTTTGCATTTTTATACCGGCTGGTTTCTGCTGTGAACTGATCCATAACATTGTTGTCGGACAAACATTCGAAGTAATTGATCGGTTTTCCACATCATCCTGTACGCCGTAGTCCTCATTAAGAACGAATCTATCGCATTCTTCAACCTTATTTGACCAGGAATAGACACTGCCTCCATATTCCGAACTATGTACTAGTAACAGATCCTTTCCCTGATGCCAAAAGAAGCACCCAAGTTGCTTCATCCTCATCTTCTGCTTCTTCTCATCAGAATCGATCAGTAGCAGACTAAAATTCATGCTCTGCACAAAATCATCGTTAGCTGTGAACTAAGTTTGGAAATTCTGATAAAATTGGAGAAGGAACTACCGAAATATCAAATAAATATGATAAAAAATTGGACCATGTAGTCCACATGTGGGATGCAGTCGCGAGTGGAGTCCCCCGCGGCGCTCTTCCGTCGAAGCGTATTTGTCGTCAATGTGTTAATGAATATAAACAATCCAGAAATTGGCCAAAAGATTAATAAATTAGCGATGACTAGTCGAAACTTTACGAAGCTATAAGAAAGTATTCATCACTTACACTGCCCATGTTTCGAAATGAAAGCAGCATTGATACGGATTATCGTCGCAACAGGCATAGTAGTGAAGGAAGGAGTCGCGTGGACAGCTGTAAAAGCTCATATCTCGTGGTAAATCTTGTGGCACTCTATCTGGAGTATTAAAATTTTGATGGTATTCAGATGAACAGGTTTTAATTCGGTAATGGGGACACAAAAGATAACACCGAATGCAAGAGGAGGCAAGAGTATGCAAGCGCCGCTTCATCCGTTGCGTTCTTCTTATCGACGGTAGAATCTGACATCTCAGAGTGTCATCTGGGGAACGTGGATAGTTGGCATCTGGTCCTGATAGTAACAGACAAGTACTGATGTTAATGGTGCCAGAATGCAGAAACCCCTAGATCCACTTCCTGTCCTCAGCACTGTCATTGTACAGTTATGACAGAAGCATGTGAAGGATCGAGATCGTGGATAGTCAGTGAAAGAAAGTGGATCAGAAGGGTTTTCAGAACAAAAAGTATACATGAAGTTGTATACGCCTATAAACAATAGTTGCAAAGCTTGCCAGAGTTTTAGAAACTTCATCCTTCTATTGGGTTGCTCGGGATAAACATGGGTTTTTCGCAGCGTTTTTTTTTCAAACCCCTGGTTCTTAGAAATTTGAACGTTCTTCAGTTGGTTCACGTCACAACTACATGTTTGCAACTAAAACAAACAAACTTCATTACCATCTGTGTTTTCAGTAACGTTTGAACATGATCTGTCACACCAAGCAATTTCGACACATTTTACAATTTTTTATTTCTACTTTTGCAAAATAGCTCCTTATGTATTCCATGTATGTGCAAAACATGAGGTGACATTGCCTAATCACAGAGCGCATATAAAACTGGTTCGCAACTTTCGTTTTGGCAATTTTCCACTTAAAAGGGGGCTGACCGTCGCTGATTTTGATTTTGCTGAGGAGACGAACGTATTCATGGGAATAGTTAACAATATTACCGAAAATTGGACTAATAAAAAAGCTCGACGGTCAGGTGCCACATGAGCCGAGGAAGTAACACTCGACGCCGCTAGATAGTGTCTACGATTTGAGATCAAATGTAAGAAAATCATCCATTGTTGAACCGAATGGTGGCTTTCGATTGAAGTCGCCATGATTATGGTAATTGTACTCACGGGCGATGAACCTTCTCGAACAAAGTCTAAAGCTGATTTTCATTGTTGGATTCACAAGGATGTGGTAGCCATGTAGACGTAAAGGACCCGGACTGACAGCTCGATGCTCTACCTATTGAAATTTGATAAAGAAATTAACAGAAGCCCTCTGAAATAGCGAGTCGCAAAGGACTAGTGTTGTACATATTAGGACTTGACAGGAGGCATATATTTTTGGTGAGTAGGCAAAAATTAATGAAACTTGTTTCAAAACGAACTTTGCATCCATTATGTAGCTCTGTTCTCGCGCCATCCGATACCAATTATTTTGGTCATTGCAATATTCAATGAGCGAACACCTTCGTCGAAAATGTGTGTATTAACTCTTATGCGGTACAGTTTTTTGCATAAAAAACAAAAACTTTTCAAAAAAAAAAACAAAAACAAAAAGTCAAAGAAAAGCAAGGAAGTTCTTGAGGGATGGTGAACATTAGTCGAACGAGGTTTGCTCATAAAAAGGAATTTTTTTGAGACGTCCAATCATATTATACTTATAAATCATATTATCCTCATTAATATTACTAATAATAATAACTGACTTAATGATTATCTTCCGAATAACCACGTTTCGAACAAGGAAATATCACATTTGTGATCGTTGTAGTTTTCACTTTGTATTTATTATATTTCATCAATTTGAGTAGGTGCCCACAAGCGAGAAACAATAGGAGTGAAATTTAGCTAAGTAATACGTAGAATTCAAAAATTCAAAGGCATTCCAGCGGAGGCGAAAGGGCATTTTGACATATTCGAACGTTTATATAGTTTGTTTATTCCGGATACGTTGTTATAGGAATATTGGCAAGGTCTTGACCTATTTCATTCAACTCGGAAGATCATGTGATTGATACCTATAAATGTGTTTGTTTGCTACCTGTAGGTATCACTCACGTTTCTCCAAGCCTAAAATCGAGTGCTGGCAACGGCCCATAGGGCGCGAACGGGCAAGACCACACCGATGGTGTTGCCGTGACGACTTCTGCTACTGCTAGTAGTAGAGCAGTAAAGAGTATCATAGTTGAAACTGTGGATCAAGATCAATCTGGAACCGGCATAGCATTCACAGTATCGACGACGAATTAACGCAAATACCGGAAAGTGACACAATCCGTGAACGTTAGCCATTTTCGTCTGCTCCCAACGCTGCGCCCCTATCTGCCTGGCCCTTACAAGGGAGGAGGCTTTCGGAATGGGTAGAGGGAGAACCTTACTAATGAGGGGAGGTGAACCACACCCCTGAAACCCTCAAAAAGCAATGATCAATGCCCAGGATATATTACCTCGAATTACGAACATTACCTTTCATATTTCACTTCGATTGAGCAGCTCAGAAGGGTAATTTGATTTATGTACTACCAAAACCCATAGTCATAATCGGTTGATTGCCAAAATTCAGCGCCGATGTTTACAATAAAAATCGTTAGCATTAATGGCTAAATCCAATTCCGGCACCCCATCGTGAGTCTTCGCTTGAAAGAGCAGTGCGACGATTAGTGGCAAGTTCATATTGGTTTGACTTACTGTACCACGGCTTCGTTGAATTTCCGTCGAGACCTGATTAGGCAACTTTTTTTCCCTATGAAGAGACCCTGAAGTATAGGAAAAACTTATCTGATAGGAGGTTAAATCTTGTCGCTTTATGTCTCCTCGTAGTTTTTGGAGTCTGCAAAGGAATGCAGGGATGAACGGTTGAACTCACAAAACTTATAATGCACCGATAAATATGACTTCCGTTCAAAGTAAATTCAGGAAAGCAGTAGAAGGCTCATATCGATAAGGTCGTTCCTACAATTAGAGACAATAGACATATGTGCGGTGCCAAGCGAGATTTCAGTGAGGCAACACCGCCAGGGATAGCGATTATTATGGCGATTACTGAGCGAGAACAAGTCCTTCGTATTACCGGTTTCCCACCAATAACTGAACAACCTGCTGTGATGGATTGCAATGGTAATCACCTGAAACGTTTTTCTGTGCGCTTTGTTTTAAATGTTTCACCATTTTCCAGATTTTTCCTTATTTTTCTCTAAAGGATTGTTGGCAAGTTCCGTTTTCATACTCAGACGTCGTCATTTACTCATACCAAAGCAACATTCGAACTGAAATTGCCATTACTCCTACACAGCCATCACAAAATTCTAAACAGCATATTACATCTCGCATGCAGAATGACCATCTTTCGCTTCAATGCCAACATCCAAACTCATTCGGATCTTTTCAAGAATGCGCGCAATCACTTTCATCCCACGCTTCTACAAGAGAACTTTCTTTCAGAAGTTCCTAGGACCAGTGTTTGAAATCGCAGGCTTTTTGCTCCAGACTCGTCAATACAGCAAAATCCGAAGGATTGAGATAGGGGAATTTGAAGGTCAAAACTGCTTCGCCCCAAAAACCCGGAAGCGTGGTTTCACAACATTGCAGCATCTTCTTTGCGCTGTTAGCTGGTGCACAACCGTGTGGAAGGTTCAACTGACGTCCATCGCGTTCCTTTCCGCCCAAGCTATCACCGCTTCCTTCAGCCCAGAAGCGCATAAGTTGATTTTTTTATTGCCCGTCACACTTCATGTAGGTCCCCCTGCAGTGGGCCTCACAAGCATCAATCGCGAATTATGGCGAACTCTCTGCGCGTCGTCCCTTTCGCTTTTATGAGACAGTGCAACACCACTGACGGCTGCTAGTTTATCAGAAGTATGGGGCAGTCGGTCCCTTAGCAGCGGTATCCGACCATCGTTGAGTCTTCAAGGCAGTTTAGGATCTTACGTCTAGCATTCATCACGTTCACTTGGAAGATTTTCTCCATCGGAGGTGACTGCCATTTTTATACCCTTTTGCACTTCAAAGTAGAAGGGGTAGGGGGAGGTAGGGAGAGGAGCCGGTTCTTTACGTACACTATCCAAGATGTCTACTTCTTCATTTTACTGTGTTAAGCCGCTTAGAATCTTACACAGACCAGTACTCATAGGCCATACATTCTGGAATTTGCTCCTTTAGTGATCGTATGCGTCGTTGATTTAACTCCCTTTTCGAAAAAAAAAAGAATGGAGAGATATGTCTAGAACGTCTAATCCATCTGTCTAGCGATAAAGAAGCGTCCGTTGTGTTAGGATAAAACCGATCTAATCTGTGAGATCGGGACGAGTTCCACCAAATCGCTCCCAACTATCGGCTCGTATGACTTCCCTGACATGCAATATCTCTACCCATGCCTCAGCTTAGAGGATCAGTAATCAGTAGTCAGTCAGTAATCGCCATGGTCATCATAATATCGAACGACGTATCGGTCACACCTGATTTTCAGGCCCTTCTTTCAAACAACGTCGTCCCTGATCTTCTTTCGTTGACGAAGCTCAAAACTTCGGATTCCCTTCTGAACTTATGTGTGTGTGGAAACTTTGAGAAGAGTCCTTTCCACACCGTGTTGAATGCGCTGGCGGCATTTTCATCTTGTTTTCGTAGAGTCCAAGTCTCCGAGGCATACGTCGAAAGGAACGCAGTGTCGGAAAAGTGAGGGTCGGATGTTCTCTGTCCTCTTCACTACACCCTCGATATTTTTGAATACTCCCCTAACCGCGCTTCTCTTCTGCTCACTTTCGGAGCTAGATCGTTCATAATATTGAAGACCTTCAAATCAGTAACTTTCTATTCTTATCCAGCAGCACAACTTTGCTGATTTTCAAAGTGGGCACCTCGCATTCAGACAGGTGACGCCTGAAGAGCCTTGCTAGGGTTCTGAAGTTAACTGGTGTGAAGCTTTTCAGATGTTCTGTTTTGATGACATCGGGATCGGACGCCTTCATCAAATAATGGCATCTTCGAATTTCTCGGATAAAAACTGAAGGAACTCCTTAAAGGCACGGTTCACGATAAAAATGGTATCGGACATTTGCACATGGTACGAATTCGGAGCCCCCTCTGATACCACCTGTGCCAAAACGAGGTCGAAAAACGGTCTGGATAGGGCACAATAAGGGGCCGGAGAGTGAAGCACGGTCAGCCTCCGCCCCTCACTAGGCTGACTACGAAATCTAAATGCCGTTCACCATTTTCGCATTGGAGCGAAGTTGGTGAAAAATCGATAAGCTGATTGGCAGATTGCCATGCACGGTCAGCTGGTCGAACGTCTCGTACTGGTACTAGTTTTCGGCTGTATTTCTAGTGTACGACTATTATTCTGCGCTATTCTCTTCTAATTAATTATTCTCTGCCGTACCTTACCTTCTCGTCCCGGCGAATTGATTCTGCAGCATATATCAGCTTAATAGCAGCAGAAGAATGAATAGCTTTAACGAATAAGCCGTAATCAGCTGATTTGGTGTGTTGTGTGCAATTGCAGACACTGCGATTCGCGTTTGTCTGACTCGCCCGAAAATACCCTTATTGCCGTTTTTCCGCCAACCCCCCTTTTCCCTTGTTTTTTGGAGCTTTCTATTTCTTTTTATTCAAAGTTTTTCGCCTAATCTCTTTTACCATTGCACTATTGTAGGCCGTATCTAATATTTTTCGTCAAAAACCAGATACCCCAAAATTACCGTGAACTGTGCCTTTAACAATCATGCTTAAGGATTTAGGTAGGCAGGCAAACCCAGGTGCTCGAGAGCTGCGAGTAGAGGCCGTTGACTGTCTTCTCCATTGTCCCTGATGTGATGATGTGCAGTAACTGCTCCGTCAAGACGACGAGGGGAAGTCATTTTCGACTTGCGGTTGGAGAAGGATTTGCGATCACCCTTCTCAGTCTTTCGGCTACGGCTATTGCTTTCTTCTCCTTCAGATCTTACTTATCGCTTTTCTGCATAGCTATATTCATGTAGCAAGTTTGGAAATTGGTTCGGAGTAGCTTGCAGCTCGCATAATTCCATCCACGCCAACATAACACCTTATGACAATTTTAGTCTCTCTGCTTCCCTAACACAATCGTGAAGATGTTCGACGAGCCAGTTGGAACCTTGACCTGAAACCAGTTGAATCCGACAAGTTGAATGTTATTGAATTTAACTATGCAAAGCGCTCTAAAGCATTTAGAATCTTTCACATCCTTATAATATATGGATGATTTACTATTTATACATAATCTGAATGAAAGGGATATAAATAAACTGCCTAAAGAGGTTTATAAAGTAATCTTAGAGTTAAAGAAAACCCACAATACAGAATATAATATTCATTGATATACACAATGATAAGATAGATACTTAACTCATAAGAGGACTGAGGATTTTAATTTCAAGAGTTATCAGATTTCTACATTTTGATACGAGTATATACGAAGAAATTGAAGGTTCTGTTATATATATACCGAAGTTTTGAGAATTGTTCAGACAACGCATTCATAGAATGCTAATGATCAATACCACGCATTCATAGAATGCTTGAAATAGTGACAAATATACTAGTGGTTAATAGTTATAGGAAAAGCCTCGCTATCTCAAGTATATTGGAACGTTTGTATAGATATAAGTTTACATGTTACAAATATGCTATTAATAGCGATTTTAGGCAATTACACGAGTTAAGAATTTATTGAACACTTAGTTGATAGCTTTGTACATTGAACTGTAACTCTGGTTTCCTTAACTTTTCGTTTTAAAACGAAATATCTTCAGAAAAGAGCCCCATTCAACTGTACATTGATTTACATATGGCTCTTGGTTATTGTACATTTGGAACTCTAGGATTTTAGGATTCTCATTACAATTGTTGCTTCGACCAACCCTACTTGTTTTTATATTTATTCAATGCGTTAACGTGTTTGCTATAGTATTCTATTGTTTGCTTTTGTTTTCCTTCGAAACTTGTAATTTTCTGTGATAACCTAGTCCCAACTCACTGTTTAGCCTCGGGGACTAGCGTATCAACAAGATTCGTCTGAGCTGGAGGTGACGAATCAAGTTCAATTAATCTTCTACTCACCACCTCACCCTTTTTTCTATTTCTGTTTCTCCTTTTTTGTACTGGTATAGTAGCAACATTAACTTATTAGTATTTTTTCTTATTTTGGACCAGCATCCATCAATGAATGCTTGAAACCCGTTCTTGGCGGTAGACTTAATCCGATTTCAGTTCAAGCTATCGTTCCGAGGATGTAACCTCATGCCACCGGTGGTGATTACAGTTTACCTGTAATCAATTATGGCCTCGACTGACGATTCATGATATTTCTGCTCTTTGTCATATGGTTATTTTGCATTTAGTTATTAATGTGGATTGTATGTTATATAAGTGACTGTTTAAGAGCAAGAAACACCCCTATTAAATTATAGTAAAACTTAACAACTAACAAAACGTCATTAACGTATTTTAGCATTCAGCTACTTGATTTCCTTCCTTTATTGAATCAGAGTTCTAATCTACTTCTTAAATACGCTGTCAACTATCAAAGTCTCCACATTCCATCCTGGATATTTTGGAGTTCGTTGGGTCATCGCATTGCATTCGTTTCCTGCCTCTAAAAATGGACAAGTTCAATTGTAATATATTCAGACTCAACGACTATAACTTACTTGGCCGCTTGTGTGTGATATATCCACATTCTTTCTTACATTCAGTGTGTCTTCCGAAGTATAAGCTCCCTATTGGGTTGCGTTGCTCTGAATGGCTCGGTCATCAACATGCTATTCATAACATCATATCCTTTTCTAAGTACTTCGAAATTTTTACCTTATTAAAAAGTAGCTCGTTTTTCGCTAGCATGTTCCTTATAAGAGTCTTTCCCAATCGGTATAACCTCACCCTAGTTCTATGGCTAGGTCGGTAGATTTGAACTTCTATAATTTGCACAATTACTTTATATTATAAGGTTAAATTATCATATTTTACCTTTAATTCCAACGTTGCGGTGCGAATTGTTATGTAGGCTTTGTTTATGAACATTTCTGTATGTCCAATTTATTCTGACCGCAGTAGATTCAGATTTTTTTAAGCAGGTATAGACTGTAATTCGGATACTCAAATGTTTTGACAATTTCATTTCTCAGATATATGATAATACTTAAGAGATTATACCTTAAATCAGTTAGATCGCTTATTTTCAAAGTTTTTCCTCAGTAAAGCACTATATTGCAAGAGTGTATCCGGTTGTACCCATTTAAATTCGATTTCCCAAATTGCAAATAAAAGTCATAAAATGGACTAGACATTTCGGCCTTAAATCGTCATTTAATGACATTTTAATATCACGCTCTCATAGTTGCAGCCAAAAGCTAACTAAAGGATTACAGTATCGTTCCTTTTCCCATGCATTCTGCCCCAATTTAAAGATGTTTCCCTTGTTCGGGACACCTTTAATGCAAGCTTTAGGTTATTTATATTTTTACTTTTCTATTATTTTTTCCTTTAGGTTCTAATTCCTCTATTTTGTATAGTTACATACTTAGTTACCCTCGAGGGAGCAGTTCACAACTTTTGAGTTGAATTCTACTTCGTTCGAACTTCATGGAAGCATTAGAATCTTTCATTGCTTTGGAACTACAGTAGATTTATAAATTCCTGCTGATTCTCCATACGCTTCTCTAGAGACGGATTAGGAATAGAAAATCCGGATATCTACAACCATAAGGATAAGGCTCTTGAAATAAAATACTATTGGTTTTTAATATTAAACATGATCCTAGTTATTGCAAAATAGGGCTATATTAGTATTCACAAATAATGCTAAGCAGTAATGCAAAAATGTGTAAGAAAATGTTAATTAAAGCATAGCAAAAATAAGGTAGCATTATTAGTACACGTAAAAGCACTTATCTCATTAACTGCTTTTAAAAAAGTCTGGTGAAACAGTGTCATCGGCCTTGTTTTTTCAGCTTCTTACGATCCTAAAATTAATTTCAATATTCAATAAACTTAACTTTCTAATATAATACCTTGATTTACGTAACTTACCCTGTGTACACTAATTGCGAGTTAGAAATCCTTCTTTCTGTAGGCAAATAAACATCAATGGCTGAAATTGTGCGTTATGTTAAGTAAAGTATTGTAATTGACAGTCTTACACAGTAGTTTCACAAACAAAAACGAATCAGTAACAGTATCTAACTTACTTCGAAAAATATAGATTTAAGTATACTATACTACTAGTATACTATAAGTATAAATTATAGCATATTTATTTGTTTATTTCCATACGTCAAAATGACATGCCAACCCAAAACATGGGCGTATATAATTACCGAAAACCAGGCCGGTAAAGGAAGAGGAGCGAGGAATGAAAAGAAAACTGAAAAAAAAAACAAAAAATGAACAAACACCAAAGACTGCAAGAATCGACTCAGAAATCAGTTTGGATAGTTAGGGAAGCCCAAAAAGAATCTTGAAAGAGGTAGTTAAAGCGGGTAACTACAGCAATAACAGAACACCAGTATTACACAAAGAGCCCCAGTATTGCGTGAGAGGCAACATGAGCAGGAGGCAGTATCCGTATAAGTGGAACCAAATCATGAGAGTCGAGAGATAACAACTCAATAATAGATAGAAGAAGCGAAACAAAGAGATAGACGAGCTTCTCTCGAAAAGCAACGCAGTGTCTCCTAGAAAGCACCAGCATCAGCCGGCTATGGTGCTTTTCGCCACTACGGGTCATAGAGACTTGCCAAACTCTGACACACGGGTATACCGGCCGACCTATATACAAACTATAGTAACCTGAGTCAACAAACTAGTAAATTTCTACTTCAAAGTGTGTATGGGTTTGGTTATTTGTTGAAGGGACAGTAAGCTATCCTTTGGACTATTGACCAAACTTGTACAAATAACTATACATTGCGTATTCTAATTCTACTTATATTCAATAGAATACATCTTAAAACCACTTTATTGTAAAAATAAGAACAGTAGTAAAGTCCAAGCTAGGTAATGCACATCAAATCAGCTTTTGAAATTATCAAATTACACTTTACCACATAATAAGTCTATTTAGTAATTGACCTTACATTTTGCCTGCTCTAGATCTCTAGAGAACCCATTTCTTCATATACACACTTAGCCAAATGGCACACTAACTGCCGAATGAGTCGGAATGGCTGAAATTACATATGAGGCTCCGCCCTCATATGGTTTTGCGCCCTAGCGGCGCGATTGGCGCCCATGCGGCACGTACTGCTACGAAATCCAAAAAACCCTATTTGATTTTGAAATCTACGGCGAAACGTATGTTTTGAATTTCGACAGTACGACGGAAAAGGATAAAGCGCGAGGGGTTGACAGAATCGCAGCATGCCAAATATTAATACCATATTATGATGTACGATTATTACCTGGAGCAGACGACTTTTCCGCATCAACGATTGATTAGTTTTCGCGCAGTAATCCCTCGTCATACCTAAAAGTAATAGGGCTCGCGAAAATAGATCTGGATTCGAGGAGAATGAACGTGGGGCATCCCTCCTCAACAGTAGGCGCTAGAGCACAGAGGAGGGATTGCCGGTTATACGGACCTGTGATCGTGCTTGGGAAGGTTTTATAGCCAGCTCCACGAGGGGGAAGCATCGGAGTGAGTAAAGGAAGTTGGGATGGGGACAAACTGCTAAATGAGCCGGAATGGCTGAAATTACATATGAGGCTCCACTCTCATATGGTTTCGCGCCCTAGCGGCGCGATTATTTGATTCTGAAATCTACGGCGAAGCGTATGTTTTGAATTCGACAGTACGACGGAAAAGGATAAAGCGCAAGGGGTGACACTCAACAGAATCACAGCATACCAAATATTAATACCATATTATGATGTACGATTATTACCTCGAGCCGACGACTTTTCCGCACGAACGATTGATCTACAAATCTGGTCTCTTATGCTTGAGTCATCTATGTCTAGTAGGTGCCATGCTTAACCTGCTTCTGTATTGAATTCCCGAGCCACCCAAAAAAATTCCGCTTCTATTGAAAACATATTGCATTGTGGCCAAATATGTAGGGCTATTCTCTGAAGCTTAGGATTCGTAAAACCCTTCTTCACAATGAAAAGTGCGGTTTGCTTATCGCAATGCCATGCGACTACTTCCCCTTTCAAATAGACTGTGAAATCTTCGATCCCTCGAGAAACGGATGAAGAGTTCCAATCTAATCAACCTTTAATCTCGTTCTTCTTGTTCCTTGAAAGAGGCCTTATATAGAATAACGCAGTCCCCAACTTTACTTTCTCTACAATCGTAGGGATCACGGCTTTTTTTCCGATCTGGAGAAATAGTAAGATGCATGGATTTCGCAATGCCCTGCTTGCTTTCAATCTATCCAACACACCCCTCTTTAGAATTGAGCTCCTTGCGAGGTCACGAGCTTTTTCCTCTCCGATCTTGGTAACGTTCACAGTGAACCTCAGATCAATTGAAAAAGGAAATAACATTGAACACCACAGATTAAAAACTTACTTGGTGGTTCGTTTCGCCTCTTATATCCAGACGAACCAATTATTATTATTCAATTATTTGACTGTTTTAACACCTTTTATTCGTTTTTTGCCAACCCCGCAGCTTATCAGTGGATGAGGGTAGGCAAATAACAGTAAAAGGTGTTAAAACAGTCAAATAATCGAAAGCAAAGAACCGAAATAGTCCACAACTCAAAAGCCAACAGAAAAAGAAATAACAATAAAGAATTAAAGGACATGAGGCAATAAAATATGAGCAAACAAAAATAACTATCTAAGAAAAACCTAAGTTTGATACTCAGCCGAGTACATTAACTTATTAAAGTTAGAGCGCGTTACCGTCGACGGTACCAAACTTATGTTAAGAAGAAAAGAAGTAATTTAACCAGTACACCTGTGATGCAGTTAGTAGAAGGCTAACTAGTAAAAGTTCAACATTCCATAACGCTATAGTAGAAATAAGTAGAAGAAGCTGAAATCCAATAAAATCTAATTTCGTGACCAAGTCACGTTAACTTCTGGAGAGGGCTCCAGGAACATTTTTTTGGCCAAGATGCCGGCAAACATAAGAGCACTTCTAGCCGATCGTATCGATTCTTCGCACGCGCGTGCGGAACAGGCCCAAATCAGGCCGTCATCCAGATAAATAGGTACATTGATCCGCTGCGACCTCCAATTACCCAAAAGGGGCCTCTTTAACTTAGTAAACACTATACGTGCTGAAATGAGGGGAAATGGAAGGACCTGGTATTTATAACATGACCCTCTCCCCTTGAAGCCGAAAAGCTTGGTGTATTCCGCTTTAATCATAACGTGGTGGTAAGATGGATTGAGTATAGGGGTGACACCGTCTATTAATAACCTTCTCACAAAAAACGACATACTCAAATCAAATGCCACTTGTACTGGATATTCCCTGCTCTGAACTGACCTTCACATCTTTCCTAAAGAGCGGCATTCCTGAGCAAAGTGGCCGAAACGGCCGCAACTGAAACATATATCTCTGGGCCTGCACGTCCGCTGAAATTTTCCGGGCGCAGGCTTTGGCGAGTTTGATATGCGGGAACGTCAGCTTGAGGGGCGCGTGCCCATGGTGCCTCTCCAAAACGAAAGGGCTATCTGCCCTGGAACCCTGTCGAAAAACGCGATCCTGGAAAGAGCAATCTTAGAATTCACTATAAGCAGAACAAATTTCCTGGTTTAGAGAAACTAATGTGAACAAACCACTGTTTGAATACTTACTCCAAACCACGGATCTGTGCGCTGCTGATCTCTTGACCTCCTTTTCCTTCCTTTCCAGTAGAAATGCTGCCAGAATAGGATTAGTCGTCTTGAATGATTCCGCTTTTTTGTGTTGATCGAAAAATTCAAGCTTCAATGTCGGAGTCTGCTATGACCAAAAGTTCATTCCTCTAATGAAATTGCGTTAACACCTGATGAATACTGCCCCTGACTTCTCATTCTTGCGATGTGCCCGAGATCGTTGCCAGTATCTCAACGGGTTCTCCATTGAACTCGTACCGTCTTGCCAATCCAGCCTTTTTGAATATCGGTTTGGCCGAAGTGCCTGGGCCGGGGAAGACGGTGGCGGCTGATGTACGGACGCGATAACGGGCTAGCATGTCTTCTGAGTCCTCTCTTCCCATCTGGAACAAGTCTTCTTCCACCCCAAAAAACGCGTCCTCGTTGTTGTGGCCCTCCATATTAAAATTGAAACAGCCGTCCACTAATTGCCGACTGAGCCGAAATGGCTGAAACTATTATACATACGAGGCCTCATATGATCTCGCACCCTAGCTGCGCGATTGACGCCCATGCGTCGGTACTGCTACAAAATTCGAAACTCCCCTTTTTGAGATCACGTACTTGTTTGAAGGTTGTGCGTGCATTATGCTATTACAGAAGCTACAGCTTACAGTACCACGGCTAGCAATGAAGCATTTATCATCAGGATTGGAAGCCTTAATCAGATCACCAAGGAATGGATAATAAAGGGCATGTTTTTGGATTATTAGTAATGTATTGCTATTATTCTTTTAATGATGTAAAATTATGTATAGGTTAATGCTAAATTTTTCTAGTCAATTTGAGTTGTATATGTTTAAGCTGTAACTTCAGGGAAGTAGGAAGGCTTTGCCAATATATATCGATTGGGAACACTTTTTTCATTCATATCGTGGTTTGTTTGCCCACTATTACAAAACTGGAAAATACTATTGGTTCGCTATTTAATATGTTTGAATTATGTCCTTTATTTGGTAAGTTATATATAGGACTAATATAACTTGTAATGCGAAGTGGAAAATCTGACCTATCGGTGGAATGCATAAGTAATTTTTTACACGATATCTTTGGTATGAATATTATTGTGGATGGTTTAATATAATGTTATTTAATACAAATGTTAGATTATAGTATTGTGACCTCTATAACATAAATCGGATCCCTTTAAGTTTATTTACTTGATTTAATTTATGCCATCTTTTCCTTTTTGTTATCTTCTTTTAATATCTTTATTCTTACTTAACTTTCTTCGGTATAGTCCACTACTCTACTTGTTCATTCTTTTTCTTCTTAACTCTTACTCCTTATTCTTCTTCGCTGTTACTTCATTCTTCTTTTCCTTCTTTCTTGCTTCCCTTTCCCATCTTATTGTTTCTTCTATGTTTATTTCCCTATTTCCCCTTTTTATTTATTCTTTCTGCTATCCTGTTGCCTATCTTTCCTCCTCATTCTTTATTCTATCCGTCATCTATTTTTTCTGTCTTCTTCTTTTTCTTTACTCTTGCTACTCTACTAATCTCTTTTCTTTTCATCTTTTTCTTACTACTTCCTTGTTTCTTTTACTTCTCAATCCTTCTCCTTCTTATTTACCACCACCTTATTCATTCTTCTATGTATCTTCCTTTTTCTACCTTCTTCTTTCTTATTTCTTTCCTTCTTTCTTTTTTCTTGCGCATCTATCCTTTACTTATTCTTACTTATTCACATGAAAGAGGCCCATACCTCTGAAAGAATAGGGGTCACAGCTGATAGGGTTTATGCAATGCAAAAAGGGAAAGGAGGTTGCTTTTTGAGCCTCCAGCGCTGGTCTTCCTTAACACGACAAAAAAGGGTTTGCCAACCCCTGGCAGCAGCCTCACCGGATTCAATCAATGGAAACTTCCCTATTTGTATGAGTTTGACCGCTCATACACTTAGATTTCAGGTCAAAAAACAACAAAACAATCATTTGTAATACATATTACACAACAACCTATTTTCACAGAGTAAAAAAAGCCAATCACTATTTCTTACATGAGTTTGGAAATCGAAACAAAGGTTCGAAATGTAATGAACAATATAGAATTTGTATACTAACATTAGATGACAATTACATTTTTCACACGTAACTGGATTCTAAATATATACTGACAAAAGAAATAATACTACGTGTAATATCATGAATGTTGTTGGCTGCCTTACTTGTAAAGAGTTCGGTGAACAGTATGTTGAGATCACTACTAGAAAATTAAAAGAAAGTATAGGCGAACATATAACTAGTATAAGCACACAAATCAAACAGACTCTGTTATACCCTCAATTTCTTATATGCAATAAGGGTATAACTGCTTCTGTTCTTGATTCAAGTGAGAATGATGACAGATATATGTACACTTTTAGAAAAGGAGTTCCTATGGATTGAAGTACTTATGACACCTTTTATATTTGGTTCGAATGAGATCATAAAGGGTTTCGGTAATATAACTCAAACTACAAATCCGTTTACCACCAAAGGTACACCCCCGTTTCATTCATTTGGAATTATCAAAAATAGAACTAGTAGGGGAAGAAAAGGATTATTATATGCATTGACTCGAATTAACAACATGAAGAATTCGGACGAGGACCAACCGAGACAAGATCGCATTGTGATGCGTTCTAGTATCCATCGATCCAACGACGTCGCACTAGCACACATCAGACTTCTAATGCACGTTTTCGAAGCAATCATTCGTGCATTCGACTCCGAATCGCCCTCAGTTACATACCAGTTAGTTGAATTCAAGGTTATGACCTAACCGATGTGCAGGACACCAACCGCACCCGACGGCTCTCCACACACGCATGAATCAGTATACCTGAGAGAAATGTGAAGGAAACAGAAAGTATGACCAACCCAAAATAGGCGACAGAGAGTCCATGCTTAAATCATCCTACGTGCTTTTGATTCGCGGTTCAACACAGCAGGTAGAAATTCGCTGTGGTCCAGGTAGAAATTCGCTGTGGGTGCTGCCATAACATCACAGAAGAAAGGCTTGAAGTTTTTTGGCGTGATCAACCGCTCTTTTTCAGGATGCTCCCGTGTTCAATTTCAGTTCAGCATCATCCCACTACATATAAACCGCTGGGTGTTTTGATTGTTTTGTGCGTGTTATGCGCGCGTGTGTGCGTGTGCGTGTGTGTTTGACCAAGTCATAACTCCTGTCCCCCTGGAAATGGGAGTTGGATTCTGGTAGGTCAAGGCGGCAGAAAGGGTCACTGGCTATAGGTTAGAGGACCGTGAGACCTTTGCATTTTGGTAGGTGGTCTGGATTAAGAAGGGACCGTATATGTTTGGCGATAAGATGTAAGGCTATTGGGGTCTGATAAAGAGCCAAAGAAGGCGAGAGCCAGTAGGTCTATAACGCCCTTCGTGTTACATTGGGCATTTTAATAGGTAATGTAGGACACGGCGGGGTAGTAGGTATTCTATGACAGCAACTGATAACAACTGTTAAGAGATGATAAGGGGTCATGGAGTGAAAGATTTGCTCGCCTACTGAATACCGTATAGGCGCTAACAGTAGCTTGGTGGCAGCAAGTTCCAGTGAACGATCCTTCCGAATGGCTCCAAACGCTGAGCATGGCCTTCTTAGGTTGTAGTTCTGGTTTGAAGTCGGGATTCCATGCCCTACGCTAGAGAACACACACCGGCGACCGAGTCTTCCAGCCATGCGAAGGTGCGCCGGAAAGTCAACAAGTTTAGGCATAAATCTCACTTCACTTGGAGGTAGTGATCACGCAGTCCACAAGTTACCCACCCATACCCTTCGTGTCTCCATGTGTCTTCGAGGTGATGTAAATGTGCAGCGACTGTAACGTGATGGCTAGCGAGGTCCTGTTTCAGCTCGTGGGTACTACACCTGGAATCCTTTTCAACAAGCTTCGGAAGGCGGTCGTCATTCTGCTCAACGGGTCTCCTAGGTCGTGGTTTTTCTGTCCAGGCAAAATGACTATTTTTGAACTTTTGGTACCGATTTCTTGTTGCGCTATGAGAAACAATGGATTGTCTCATTGCATGACACACATATTTCCCGTATCGCAAGATTTCAATTGAAATTGTTTCTGAAATTATAAAACAGAAACAGTTTAACCCGCTTTGAGCCGAGAGATAATTCTTGCAGCCTCAAATGTTGCGGAATGTTACGGCAGATATGATGTGAAGAGCGCGTTGATATGCAGGCACACGTGTTTAGGATTGAACGGTTCAAAGCAATTCAAAAAGAATTTGCAACATTATAACGAAAATGTGCAAAGACTTCCCCGCCATCCTAATATATTTCATTCGATAGGACAGGCAAGTATAGAGATGACTGCCGATCAAAGGCACTCATCAGAGACGGGATGGAATTTGGTTCACTTTTTTTGCTCTAGAATCCGGAAGGTTTGTGCCTTAGTTGAAGATCATGGTTTCCCTTTGTTTCCATACCATTTGCGTCTGAGCCTATCTGATGGCCAATAATCAGGGATTCCCTACTAATTAATATATATGTATATATCCGTAGAGAAAAGAAGTTCCATCGATAGCGATATCTAATAATGGTATTACTATCACTCGACAACGTTTTTGAGCACCATTCAAGGCTTTGGTTGGTTAACCGTTAAGTCTTCAATGGGTGATGGAGGCTTATGAACATGGCAGAAGCATCGGCATACTGAATACCACTTGCACTGCCCTGTTAGTTCTGCTCAAATTTCATGTTCAGGATAGTAGTACCACTCGTTCCAGAGAAGGAATAGCCGGCTAACCATTTATCAGTACTCTGTCATAAGAGAGAGGAAAGCCCAGATAACGGGTGATCCGTCCGACTTATGAATTATACAGCGCAATGCAGTGACCAGTCGCTGTACAAGTCAATACTTTTATCCTGCCTCACATATCTGATACCAGTCAATGGACTCGGTAATGATGGAAAAAAGTCGGCCTAGGGGTGCCAGAACTTCTCCCCGAATTCCCACGGCAAGCATCAAAGGTCACGCGGCGGCTACCCTATCCTTGCACTGAGAATTCAGACCTTTCCTTTAATAGCGCGCGGCTGCGCGCGGCCGGGTGCGGCGAACTCGATGCCATTTTCGGGAAGAAGATACCGGACCCGTCGGCCTGGGTAGGTATCAAGCCGCAATTCTATCAAGGGACCACCCTGCGATAGTGCGCCACATGACACCAGTATCTGCGCCCCATTAACAATAATATAATGCAGGCAGAAAGCTAGAACGTATTAATACTTTGACGAGAAGCTGAACTGCAAAGGAAAGCAAGGAAATAGGAAAAGTCAGTTGGGACAGTTCATCAGCAGAATGTTCTCACTGGCGGCTGTATTTCTTTGTTGCAATTACCACCTTGTTAGTACGGATACATACTTCGAAGTAGCTGCTAGGAGGGTTGTCTGCTCCCTCTCCACTCGCGTCCTCTCCTCTTCCTCTCATGTTGCCTTCGTCCCTATCCACCCCTTGTGACGATGCAGATCACTTCATTTGCCTTTATCATGCACATCCTTGAAGGTTTCCCAAAGGTCTTTACTTCACGGTCAGCATTGCTGCATCTCCCTCTTTCAACCAATATTCCCCCGCACGCCGGCACTGCCACCAGCGCGGATTGAGGACTTCAATTCCCTGACTTTGAGTTGCGCGGAATCTGTAGGTGATCTTTTGATTACCACGAAGGGTATGGGGGTCGGAGTTGAGTCTTTCGAGACTGCCGAAACCAATAGGAATTGAATTTGAAAACGGATGAACCTTTAGGCTGGTGGTTCCTTGTAGAAGCATACGTGCAGGCAGTTTCGTTCGAATTCCTCCCGTCTGTAACTTTCTGACCCCTTGACAATTTTCGGCAAGGTTTATCAGCCCCATTAGCTACATTCAAAAATTCTACGTTTTTCTTGTCTTCCACATAGCGAAAGAACATCTGTCGAATTGAAACGATAGAGATTTCTTTTCTTTCGTTTGATGGCATGAAGCTTCTGCTAGGAATTGTCAAGGGGTCCGGAGGTAGGTGAAATGACGAGTATTTGTTTTCACTTATGTCTAGCCGTTGAGAAGCAAGCTTCCATGCTCAGCTCAAACCGTCTACTTTGAGGCCAAACATTGGATGACGGCATTATGTCGCTGGCAGCCTGCGACTCCTCGCCTCCTACATTTTTAACTTAGTGAATATGCTGAATGCTGTAACCAGTGATGAGTTGGGGTCGTTCTTGGGAATAAGAGCTATTAAAATTCCTGGACATATTTTTGAGCAGCAATGTTTTCACTTTTACATCCAAACAGTGTTTGCATACCCAACGCAACACATGCATTCCAGCTCCATAAATGGGAGTCGGTCTCGAAAGGCATGGCCTTTGAACGAGGGAGAGGATCGATAAGCAGCACTGAGGGAGGGCGAGAGCTCTGGATGAGGGAGGGGTTTGACGCTTTCCTGAAATGAGGCCGTCACATACACGGTTTTACCTCGTTTGGCAAGCTTATTTACTATAATCGTCACAGCAAGTATACCCTTACTGAGCAGATAGCATGGCTGATAAGGTAATACTTACCGAGGTGCTTGAAGCATCAAATCTCACGGACACCTATGCGGAATTCACTGCTCATACTCTTATCAAAGAGTGAGTTATTACCTTTTATTCATGTCTTTTATAATGCTGTTCCTTTCACTGCTGTTGGTGAACAGTTCATTCCACATGATCGGAAGGTGTTTGTTCAGGCATTTTTTGTTTTCCACATGGGTATGGGACAGATCTCCCTGTTGGGGTTCAGCGCAATCCAATCTTGACAATTCTTACCATCCTGCTACATGAATCCCTTATTTCAAAGCTCGAGACGCTCAGATGAAATTCCATCTAGACTTCTATTGATGTCCAGGACCTGTCTTTATCCCAAGAAAACGTTTGCCCAACTATTTTTTTCTGTCGAAAACCTCTTGCAACATACAACAAAGTTTACTCGGTCCAACCACAGAATTTACATTCTGTTGTTTTTAGGATCGGTGCTGTACGTAGTGAAATTCGTTCCTCACCTGCAAACAAACGAATTGCTAAAAATGGGGACATGCAAGCAAAATTTATTCGGGAGTGTTTGCTGTTTGCATTTTCAATGAATAACAGAGTCAAATTTGCGGCGTATCCCGAGCAACTCGTTCGATGCAAAGCGGTGCTCCTTGGTGCTCCATTACCTGATAAAACATGCCCGCCTGGTGGAATGATCCCTTAAATACCTCCCTTGAGACTCTCTTCAATGCATTGATTTGCCCGGGGGATTGAATTATGGGCCAGCAATGTACACTTAATGCATCAGTAGTTACAATAATTATATCTTGCACAGCCTAATTTCGGAAACTTCGAGAGTAAGATAGAGATAGAGACTTCACGTTCTGTCTGGGTGTCTTTTATAGGGGTCCATGCTGCACTGTACCGTACTATCAATTTTCCTATTGTGTTGTATCATTTATTAAATATAAACTATCGCTACCTATCAAAAATTCCAAATTGGTTAGCACCAAAAAGATAATTTGGATAACAATGCTATAAAACCCACAGGGGGAGCTTCAGGATAGTTGTCCAAAACCCTTGCCTTACGAAGTGCCCCAAAGTTTCTTAACTATTCGGTCGTTTTACTTCAAGAAAATTCAGCTGTGGCCGTCCTAAGAAGATTTTGCTTAAGAAGGTTGAAATCACAATTGTTTGAATAGCATTCTTCTGATTCTGGAAGTTTCGTTGCCGAGAAGTCCCCAGAACGATATCGGAGCGAATTCTGGCGCGAGCCCTGACTTCATCTCGCGGTCCCCTATCATACTCTCACATCTATTTCATCACAGGCAAGTAGATGGGCAAATGCTTTGCAATTAGTTCAAACAGTGAAGGGTCCTTCTAGTAAAACGGACGAGAATGAACGGAAAACCTTTGATATGCAGCGCGGAATCCCCCTGTAGGGACTTCAAGCCGACGGTGATTCGTATAATGGGGCTCCCGTCACTTCGATCTTTTTCGGGTTGTTCTCACGAATATATATTATTCCCAATCCACCACTCATTTCTTGCAGACTTCGCCATGTTCGAGATGACCCAGCGGTCCACTATCATGGTTTGGATGACCGCGCTCAACTTGGAGAACCAGCCGATCAACAGTTGTCGGAGGAGAACGCTACCTTCACTGTGCATGACGCTGTCGAAGCGCTCGGATTCGGACGATTTCAAGTCAAACTCAGCCTGCTCACTGGAATCGCTTGGGTCAGTCCCGTTTTTCATCTTTTTCTTGGTCTCTTTGAACTTTATCCGAGTATCGCTAGGCGGTGGTTTCTTTTGTTCCACTCTAGCAGAACCTCATCAGTTTATGTACTGACTCTTGAACGGCTCAACGCCGCTTCCCATTATTACTCTCGTCAACCTTGGCCTCTTTTTGTTGAATTTCCATTTCCATTTGTGTTTTTACTACATGTTTGATGGTTTGTTGAAAAGCCTTAGAAACGCAGTTGAGTTGGCATTTGACTGCCCTAGAGAGAGCAAAGCAGAATCATAAGTTTTTGTGAGCATGATCCCTGAATAATATTTGCGTTCTGCACAAGGATGTTGACCCAATGCTGTCAAAACTGAGCAGATGAATCACTGCCACCATCACCTCTTACGTAAGAATTACATCATATCAAGTGCTAATGCCAAACTGTTTTGAATTTCCCCTTTCAATTAAAAAACATACATAAATGTGGGTGTGTAACATTGTGGAGAGGAGGTGGTGCAGTGGCATGTGGTGCACTGCCACACCCGCACGTCAGGGGATCGAACTCGGATCGATATCCGCTTACACCTACTAGACCTTCCATCCCTCCGGGATCGATCATTGGTACGGGCTTCCTCTACGAGGATAAAAGCATCGGTTTTTACTCTGGTTGGCCACCGCAGGTCATTGTAGAGGCCAAATATGCATACAAAACGCTATTACGGTTTTGAATAGAAGAAATATGAGCATTCCTAAAACGGGCTTGATTGATGCCAAAGAGTTTATCCTTCATAACACTGTTGATTCTCTGCTTGGTCATGTCTAGTTAGCCATGTTCAGTTAGAAAGCGGAGGAATATCCCCATAAGTTTTTAGGGACACGCGTTTCTGTCATATGACACATTGCCGTTTAGTTCAAACTAGTTTCGAGCGAATGAAATTCCCTGAACGTTCATACGAGGGCTGCTAAAGAGCAGAAATCCCCACTAGGGTACGTATCGCAAGGCCTAGCCGTTTTATTCCCATCCACTACCAATAGCTGTTGGCTTACTCTGGTCGAAATATCTCAGTCGTTTTTATGATATCACCCAAATTAGGTGCTTGTCGTCTTGTGGTTCATTGACCAAGTTTACGGCACCACTTTCTAAGTTAGTAAATTGGGAGTCCGCCTCTAGACGCCGTCTACCGTGTCTCCAGGTCACCCTCTTCTGGCTCAAAATGCTTTTCATTGAATGAAACCTTCGCGGTTTTGATGACTGCAACAGAGGACGCTCGAATGTGTACGTGACAACATACGTCCAGGTTTCAAGAAAGGAAAGCATGAAGATTACCGTCTCCTTCACTAAGTGACCAATTACTGCCTGCTATGGAGTTTTCTCGACCCAGCAACAAGTTCTGTTTTCAAAGGGTGTGAGGCGATTCCTTTGCTTCGTAAACATTACAGCTTAATTAGGCTTGTCTTGTCTTCATGAATACTAGTGGAGCTCTATTCACTGGGACTGTCGCTGGACAACGTTGAAGCATGTTCATTGGGTGTGGCGCAGTTGGGTCCGCCCCGGGCGACCTCATCGGCGTAAACTTTGATGAAGTAGGCATAAATTGAAGGTGAAAAGGGTTTTTCATCGCAGATAAGTAGCCATTTCCTTCCTTTCCACAGCCCTTCACTTCAAAATGATCTCATTAACTGAACCCACTCCGATTTTTTTCTCATATCGAAGCTTCTTATTCGGAGTGCACCCTGAAAAATGCTACTGTTTTCACCCTACAAATTCCCCTCTTCAGCTCTCGTTCTATGGGTTACTTTTCATTATTACCCGTCATCATGGGGGGATAATACCAAGAGTGACATATCGACTGACAGTGAGCAGAACGCCTGTTTCATCACTTTGGATGAATTAATTGAAGTGTTGGCCGATCGGGAGGTATGCGAACCGCTCCTTATATCCTTCACCGATCGATGAAGACCAATGTGTTTTCCTACTCCTTATGGCAGTGAATCTTTATTTCGTGCATAAAACCAAAGGAAAGGTGGTCAGATCTCTATGGTGGACGCCGAGGTGGACGGAGCTGACAATGAGACGAAAAGTTCGTAGCCCTGTTCAAAAGCGTTTTTTTGTGTGGCTCACCCGTAAGCGTGCTTGAGAAAAACTGGTAATTGAGAACAATTGGTAATTGAGGACAACAGTGCACGATAATGCTAATGAATACATTGTTTTATTGTGGAACTGTTGATTTTAGATGGCCGATGCGATGGAGATGATGCTGCTGTCGTTACTTTCGCCAGCAATAGCTTGCGAATGGGGAGTATCGCCAGTGCAGCAGGCTCTCGTCACCACATGCGTATTCAGCGGTATGATGCTGAGCAGCACGTTCTGGGGCAAGACTTGTGATCGATTCGGAAGAAGAGTGGTGGGTCGTGCATAAATTTCGTATCTCTTATGTATACCAAATAAACTGAAAATGAATCTACAAAAATGCTCCCGCACGAACTTTCCCACCGCCTTGTTTTGTTAGCTGCTACTATGTACCTATTATTATATATCTCTTCTAGTCGACAAGCTCATAGACGTCCTGCTTACGCAGATCCCTACCCGCTTTTGCGAAACTTCCACTCATCACTCCTGCATTTAATATTCAGATCAACCCTTTTCAACTTTCACTTCATCCCCTTCTCTGACCTTTGATGCGCTAAAACATTCATCTCCTCGCCTTTCATTCGGGCCGAATACATTCTCACAATACCCATTCTTGTTTAAATGTAGGATTATATCAATCATTAACCTATTATTATTCCATTCGTCGGATCGCCCGCCTTTCACGGAGCTCTCCTCCTGTTCCTATCCTGCTACCTCTACCCCTGCCTGAGTTGAACATTTTATGCTTAGGTAAACAGAAGTCCCAGTCAAACACACACATTATGGCAATACACACACACACACACATACGCATACATACGTACACATACACATACATGCACATAAACGTATACGAACCCAAATATACACATGCAGATGACCAGAGAGATGCACATACCGTGCCCATACACGTATCTATACACATCCACTTTCACATACACATACATACACATACACAGCGAATTATCAGAAGAAGGGCTTTCCAATTGCACAGGTTTTATAACGGGAGCAGTTTGAGATCTTTTCTTTGTAAAATTCTTTCGGTTGCTACATGGAAAAGTGCAGTTCGTGGCGTTTCTAGTGCTGGTTATTTGATCTTCCAAAGCAGTCGTGAGAACCTCTCGGAGTCCTTATTGTTCCAGGGCCTGATCGCCTCCACGCTCGTTGCATCGGTGATGGGAGCAATCAGCGCGTTATCCCCGAATTTCTACGTGCTGCTATTCTTTCGAGGGCTTACTGGATTTGGAATCGGAGGCGTACCACAATCGTGAGTGCTGAGTTTCCAGTGATTTTAGAGGAAAAACATTCACAATTTCTGTTGTTGTTATTGTTGTTGCTGTTATTTTTCCGATTTTCTCGGTCTCCACGTCCTTTAGCCAACTGACTTTCCCGTTGCCTCATTCGATCCTTTTCAGAGTCACACTGTACGCTGAATTCTTGCCAACACAACAACGAGCTAAATGTGTTGTGCTGATTGAATCCTTCTGGGCAATTGGAGCCGCGTTCGAGGCACTTCTGGCTTATCTCGTCATGGCTACTTGGGGATGGCGAGCTTTGGTGCTGCTCTCTTCGTTGCCTCTAGGAATGTTCGGACTTCTTTCATTTGTAAGGCCTTTCCTATTCAAAGTGATGAGCTGAAATCTGTAAAACGGTTGACTTTTAGTGGCTTCCTGAATCGGCTCGCTATGATATGGCGTCCGGACATCCGGAAAAGGCTTTAGCGACATTGCAAAAGGCGGCAAAGGAGAATCGCGTGAAGCTTCCTGAGGGGCAGCTCCTCGCCGATCAATCTCAAACTGTAAGTCAACTTGATTCGGTCAAGATTTCTAGTTAAGCGGATTTTTTGGCGACGTAGTAGTTTTACGAAGCCTATTTTCTCGGAAGGTTTTTTTTTGGGTTGCGAAAATTTGGAAATCAACAAAAAAGGGTGCTCACGTTGAGAAATGAAGACTATCCCTACTGCATATGGGTGTAAGGCGCTTCCATCTGCACGCAGAAGCACCTGAACAGGTGAAGCCAAGTTTGAGATGGAAAGGAGTGAGGCCTGGAAACTGCTAGGCACTATTATTCTAAGCGAAGCTCCACCCACAGCAGGCGATATTTTTCAGATTAGTAATTTATTTGGTGAACCCGCAGAACTGTTCTCTTTCACTTGTGACCAGATTCTACGGTTGAACTACTGATTCGGCGAACATTCACTCCAACCCGTCTATCTCAGAATAACATGGAGTCTGACTTAACTATGGGCTTGTTGAACTCGTCAAACACTGCCTGAGAGCTGAATCCTTCTTGAAGCTTCAGGGGGTAATCAGTAGTGAGCAAACTGCTCAGCCCTAGACATGTTCTGGACCCATTGAATTGTTTTCCACGTTGAATGTGAGAATGCTGATAAGTTAGGAATGCAATGCCATTAACGAGATGAGGAGAAATGGGCTCTCGGTAGTGTGAGAGGTGAAGAACACGGTCAAAAGAACGACAGGATCGAGACCCGACCAGGTTAGGCGTTCGGTCCACAGGTCCCACAACCTTTGCTATGTAGACCTCTCCATCACGAAACGCGACAGAAACAACAGCTATATCGAAGAACACACTTGTGTTTCTTACATTTTGTTTAGGGAAAAGCTTTGTTCACTAGTCGATAAACAATTCTTTCTCATTTTCAAGTGCTTCACTTATCAATTCCAGAGCGAGAAACGTGGTGATATTGTTGACCTGTTGTCCCCCGATCTACGTCGTACTACTCTGCTCTTATGGTTCATCTGGGCCGTCAATGCCTTTTCGTACTACGGTATGGTTCTCTTCACCACCGTACTCTTCCAATCGCATGACGAATGTCACGGTGGACTGTTCTCGAACGGCACACATTTTGAAACTTGTCAGCCACTCACCAGGAAGGATTATTTTGATCTGTTGTCGACAACGATGGCCGAGTTCCCTGGTGAGTCTGATGTTTGAAGGTGTTTTATTTTTTAAACTTATTTTCCCAGTGTACACTTTCAGCAGAATTATGGAGTTTTTTCTTGCTCTTGTAGTTCACAATATAGGAAAAAATTTTTTAGGTTTTTTTTTTCTGAAAGTCTTTTATGTTTTTTTTCCCTTTTTATGATTTTTTTTGTGAGCCGTTTAAGCAAAAACGATCGTTCAGGATTGATAATCACTGTTGTGATTATTGAATGGTTTGGTAGAAAGAAAACCATGGCGCTGGAATTCGCGGTGTTTTCCATCTTCACATACTTGCTATACTTCTGCTTAGACAGGTGAGAGGAACCGAAAAACTTCCTGTCTCACCCATTCACATATACCGTTGAATTCAATACGTCAAGCTCTATAAGCAGATGCTCTGAAGTAATGTAAATGCTTTTTCAAATTGCGCCATGCACTCGAGTTCCTTAAAGTAGTTGCCTGTAGTACATGGGTTTACATGCTCAGTGCTTGTGGGAGCTGATCGATCTGTGAGAATAAAGTGTTCGGAATTCGCTCTAGAGTGAGCCACGTACTCGACTTCACTCGATACAGTGATTGTTGGCGGAACCCTGGGCCATGAGTCAAAAAGTCAAAAAATTGCAAGTTTGGATTTTGTTCACATGTGCTGTTTTGGCAGGGGGGCTGAGCTGGTGCGGAGTGCGAGGAAACTGGCACAAGAGAGCAGAACGAAACTCTGAATTGTTGGATATTATTTAGTTTCAAAGGCCTCATTGCAGATGTTGTTATGCTCTGAGAACTTCCTATATTTCGATAGCTATTTGAATTGAAATTGCAGGTTCACCGTCACCACTCTGATTTTCGTCGCTCGTGCATTCATTTCGGGTGCATTCCAATGTGCCTATGTCTACACTCCGGAGGTATGTCCTCAGATACCAGTGTGTGAGAGACCATATATGTGTTTTGTTGATGTTGCGACTTCAAGCTCCAACCAGGGAACACGGGAACGGGAACAGCAGTTGTGCAACGTTAGGCTTGGCAGTACAACTGTCGGCAAAAACAAACTCGGACTCTTTCCATTTTTTAAGTCATTCTTGTTCGACGAGGAGAAAGATGGGGTCATTATCATGCCGCGACTCAAACCTGTAATCTTTTCAACATTCCACTTATAATCTAATTGCAACGGGACCCGTACCGATTCCTGTCTCAACGCTAAACCTCCTCCCCCTTAGCCATGATGACAGAGGCTTGATTAACTCAGGAAGTTGTTAGAATGGCTGTTCCTAATCTCAGTGCACTTGATCTCAGTGACAGCATCGATTACATGAAATACATTTTGTTTTCATGGGATGAAGCCTATTTAGGTTTATCCGACAACGTTACGAGCTGTGGGCCTTGGGGCGTCATCAGCTATGGCGCGAATAGGAGCCATAATCACGCCCTTCGTAGCTCAGGTAATTTCGCCAACGTTCCAATTTTGTTATTTGTGGCAATTTATTCCAGCAAGGTTCCAAAGCAGGACTCATTGTTTTGATCTAGTGGATAAGATAGCACCTAAGTATACCCCAAATAATTAAAACTTCGTTTTCACGCTGATAGAGGACAAGTATGACGCATCAGCTCAGTGTCCTACTGTTTTGATAGAACTAGAGCCCTTTGAACTGGTGAGCAAATTTCGACTGCCTATTACGAAATGCTATCGAATGGCTGGGAATGAGTGCATTTTAGATACAACTATGTTTGTCTGAAGTCTGGGTGGAGGTATAAATCGAAAAACCATCGAAAATGAGAATTACTAACTAATTGGTTGTAGGTAGCGTCAGGCAAATCTCTCTCGTTACCGATAGGAATTTATGCAACAACTGCACTACTCGGATTAATCGCCAGCATAAGTTTACCGATAGAAACCCGTGGAAGAAAAATGGAGGTGAGCTTCATGAGTCGGAGTGGATATTTTCCATCATGGTAGAATTGCTGAAACGGATGAGGGTCGGGTGGGCCGCAGCTGTCACTTTGTCGAAATGATGTTACTGTGCACATGGCGACCTCGGTATGTCTGGATCCTTATCTTCGGGCGAAGGATCCCGACACGACTAGCCTGCTCACACAGCAACCTACTTTCAGCTAAACAAAGGCGGTGGCGCATGCTGATTCATAGTCTTCAAGAGTTCGTTGCTGAAAAGGAGTATTTCAGGACACACACTGATTTTATATATATGTATTCTGGAGTTGCGTTTCTTCGAAGCTGCTGCTATGCCGTTATGGAAACTGTGTTTTTGAGTTCAAGCTTGCAGATAGTTTTCCGATGCACAAAAAGGAAATCAAGGAGACGTGAAGATCTGTTCTTCTGACTTTGTTAATTCCAACTCTCTCCATCTCTCACTTCCTTCTGTGATCTCTCTTGCTGTTAATTTGGTCCCCTTGAGGATCAACTGTCTTGGTGGGTCTCGTGTCTTATGGCCCTATAAATGACTGTAAATGTACAGTTAGATCTATGACTTTCTGAAAGTTATCCTGAAGTTATATCATGCACTACGAGACATAACAGATATTGTGTTCAGGCCAATAAATCTAAAAATGAAAGGGGTCATGTAATGTTGAAAGAACGAATGTGTTTCGTCTCAGAGACCTCGGACTTGTTCACCAAAAATCAAAACATCTCTGGTCAATGTGGATGCACTACACGAGTAAGTTGTGTTCAGCAAGCACAGAAAACATTCATGGCTCGATTTGCCAATTTTCTTGACTTCTGAGCGAAGCTTGAAACGATGGAGCGACTATTCCGAGGCACACTTCACGATATTTCTGAGGTATCTTATTCAAAAGGAAGCCATTGGCGGAACCATGCAAGCGAGGCGAAGAATTCGGAAGAACCGGCGGGCTCTGTAGAATAGAAAGCCTTGGAAAGTAACAAAAAAGGGGAGAGAGGGAGGAGGAATGCCGTCTGTAAGCGTCTGCGTGTCTCCCATCCCACCCAAGCGTACAAATCGTCTCGTCCTAACGATGTAGCAAAAAAGGGGTTGTTCGAGGTTGCCAACTGTAACCATATGTGTGTCTCCCATATAAGCGTGCTCCTAACATTCGTCACACATAACGCTGTATTATGGATAGCGTAGTCTTAACAACGCCGGCACAACACGGCCGCTTTGTGTGTGTACATCGGTCAAGCCGGGTGTGGTGCGTTAGGAACGAAATGGTCGCGTCGCCGTGAGAGGGGCGTCGCGCGCGAAGGAATGTAGCAGGATGCAGCAGTAGGTAAGAAACACAAGAACAAAAGTACTAATAGTAGAATTATGCATAAAACAATGATCGCATATCGATTGAGCTGTATGAAGAACGCTAGAGCCGTAATAACGGCGAATGAGTGGTTCGCGACAGCCGCGTGCGGCAAATCGATTACCCAAAATCGTTCCTAACGCCCGTCTCCCGGTCAAGCCGGTTTAGAGCCTCATTACGCCCTTTCTGACCCGTTTTTCGACCTTACATGTACTATACTTCTGTTTACTTATTTGTGTCCTCTAAGGATTTGATAGAGCAGTGAAAAGCACCGCTAGATCTGTGCAGTGAGGGTGAGGCTATAGCTTCAGTAGATCGTTTAGTGCAGGATTCGTTCTGTTAAATCAGTTTGTATCTTGTAAATGCATACACAAAATTCTTTTTATGATGTTTTATTCATGACTGTGCGCTGTTTAACTCGGCCAGAATAGAGTCGAGATTGAGGAATTGAAGGAGCAGGGAATCCAAATGCCATAAATCGAAAAATTCGATTTGTCGATGCTTCTCGACGAAATCCAGCCCAGTTGACTGTAAAGTGCATGAAATTTGCATAGAACAAAAGACGTTGAATACGAAAATATTCTTCTAATTCAAGGAAAGCGGAATCATTTCTCTCTCACTAAGGGTTGCGCCATTCACTCAAGTTTCTTTAAAAATCGTGAATTATTTGTTTTACATAGGAGATGTACATCGTGGCGCCTTAACGACCGCACTGGCTGTGGGATCCAAAGGTGGGAGCAGAGCAGTGGCAATAGAAATGAACTATTCACACAGCGATCACCCTCGCAAATCTTTCCAGTCACTACCGCCCGGATTTTCATGACTCTAATAGGAAGTTGACTGAGATGCATATTTCGTTGCTGCACGCTTTCAAGTGGAACGTGCTCCATAAACCTTTTGCTGACCACTAGATCGAATCAGAAAATGAATTCATGCAAAATAACTGCTATACATAAACACTCACGAAAATCGAGCTGAGCAGAAGGATAATTGATCCCATTCGTTCGGCTGCCGGTATATTATTCTGAATAAAGCATTTTAAGCAAACTATTTCTGTCTAAGACAAGAGTGCAGGCTGATTGAACACTAAAAAAAATTCGAATCTACATGAAGTCCCAAAATTATGGTATTTATTCATTGTAAGGTATTTCGCGATTATATGCTGAGAAAAAGATATGAAACTTAGTCGCATTGAAATTTCAAAACATCATCTCTGTAGACTGATTCAAGCCCTGAGCCTGTTCTCGAACTCCTCGCACGTTGCACCGAGGTAGCGCTCCTTTAATTTTTCTCCCTCTTTCTTCAAACTGCTTTTAAGATCTCTGAACCGGATGGCACACTCGAGGGGTTTCTCTCTCAATTACGGATCACACTGTGAAGTCAGGTGGGTTACGCCCTGGCGAACAGAACGGTTCTGAGAGCACCACGACTTTCTTTTCGAAGAAAAAGGGGGATTGTATCAAGGCTTTGGCATGTCCATTCATCATGTTCATTGGATACGCATTTTCAGGAATGTTCACGCTGGTACCGACGGAAACCAATGCCTTTCCAACACTTGATCCATCCCTAAACCATTCTTTTGCTGTTAGCTTTATAATTTTCGTGAGCTTTTTTGATGTTCTTGGCCAGAACACGATTGCTTCCATTGCTAAGGATCGACTTTTCGATGGAGACCCTCATTTCGTCTCAGTTCCCTCGTCAGAAAAAACAAATGTGAGAGGAGGGTCCCCAACGAAGCTAGTCAGCAACCTTCTACATTTTACGATCCTATGCTCTCTGTCGGGAATGGGGTGCCGGAACTTCTCTCCAAATTCCCACGGCTAGCGGCAAAGGTCACGCGGCGGCTACTCGATCCTTGCACCGGAAACTCAAACCCTTCTCTTTGAAGCGCACGACTGCGCGCGATCGGGTGCGGTGAACGCGACGCCGTTTTCGGGGAGAAGATCCTGGACTCTCGAGAATGAAGTGTCATTTTTGGGTACAATAGGAGAGACCATGAAACCTCCTCTTGACAATCCGCCTCACCGACGACTTTGACCTTTCAGCCATTCTTTTTATGGGTCTTCTAAGACTAGGATCGACCTGCGAACGAATTACTTCAAATACCCTATCCTTGAAACTCTAAACTTTGTTAAATTTGCTGTTTTGCTCTTGATCGATCTTGCTTCTCTACATCGTTTACCAGCCTTCTGTATGGTTATTATTGGATCAACGAGATTTTCTATGAACATCCGCCACTCGCTTACGAATTACCACAATTGGCATCAAATATGCTTCAGAAATGCCACAGTGACTAGCGACCAGATTGTAGAAAAACTTACCTATGCAACTTACAATTAGCAAATAAACGAAATCTTTTAAAAATTTTTGTCCAAAATAAGTTAGAATTACGGCGGCCTTAATTTTAGGACACCCTGTACAAGTTTGCGTAGTGCTTTGCCATCCAGCTATTTGAAAGCGTTTTATATATAACCGTGAGCAGTTGGAAAGCTAGGTTTTTTCAACTGAGCAAAAACCTTGTGAGTAATTGCAATGCTGCCAAGTTATTTTCAAAGCCCGAAATGGAACTGAGATAAGCGCTCAAAAAACAGTGGACACGCTGCGGGTAAGGCTAAGATTACTGAGGCTTCGGTGCTTGTCACACTGAAAGGGATCACCGATTCCCAATGGACGGATGTAGATGCAAAGGTAGCATCATAGCAGCCGGCTCATCGAGCCGACCGCTTGCAAAGATGACCGTCTAGCCTTATACGCACTTCTAACACTTGCCATTCCACATTAAATCGAAATTATCACTTTCTTCCAATTCTTCTCCTCAAAACATTACATCAGGTTTACAGGGTGGGCCAAAATTATGGTTACACAGACATCACATCGCAGAAAACGAATGGAAAGCCAATAAAGCGAATCAATTTCATTAAAGTGTTTATAGCTAATTTCTTAACAAAACTGTACATTGAAACTGGGATCTGATGCTTTCTGCTTTCACCCAACCCCAGAGACGACGATGGACGGCATTGACGGTGGCACGCAGCTAGGGTCATCGAGTTGGTCCCGGCTTTTTGCTAAGCATTTTCGAGATTATTTCTTTTCTCGTTTGGGCTAAAGGATGCTTTCATCTCAGAGGCTGACCACATTGAGACATTCATGGGATTTAGGTCAGGGCTCCAGAGTGGTCACTGATCAAAACTTATGAGGTCAGGGAGCCCCTTTTACGAAATTTCTAGACAATTTCTGTTCTGCGGTCAGGAGCTTTATCTTGACAATATGACCGGTTCGAATCACCAAAGTGTCCCATTGCGCATGAAGGGATCAAACAGGCCTCCAAACCATTTTTTACTCCATAATTTACAAAAATAATCGGTGTCTTTGCCTCGGCGGTGATGCTAGCACAGGCCATCACAGAAAGTTAGTGAGCCAGGCGCTGTATCACTTACATTTCTTTAAGCTTTATATAAAACTTATCGCTCTACTTATTGAGCACCTTTTTCACTGTGAATCTCTTTTCGTCGGTGAACAGGAATTCCGTAGGACAATTTTTTCGGATGGGACAGGCAGCTTTTGTTAGCCAACCTTTCTCTTCTCTTTAACCTGCTCACTGGGGAGATCACTTTCTGATCGTATAAGGGTCTCATTGTGCAAGTGATGCTTCACGATTTTACGCAGAAAATTTTGTGAGATATCCATTCATTTAGCCTTTTTGGACTCAAAAAAAATTTTGCTGCTACGTGGACCTTTGCCCTGCTTCCTTAACTTTTCTCCTAAATATAACCACAGAACTCCTTGGTTTACCACTCCTATCTGCAATTGTCCCCAACTTTCGAGAGCGTCTTATGGTTGAATGCACCACCTGCCTTGTTACGCTAGTTCGTCTGTAGATGCACCGTGCCAAAAGTGCTTGTTAAAGACACCGTTAACATGATTTTGGGTAATCCAGATTATGATGAAAAACGAAAGACAAGATCGAAACTAGTGCGACTGAGGTGAAGAAACTGCTTGCATCGGTGTTTTCATAGCGAAAAAAGGCCTCGAAAAAAACGTTAAAAAGGGGGCTGGACGTGAATGAAACCAGAAAAATGAAGGAGGTGGGGCGCCCGGACGAGCTCAAGAGTGCGTTTCACTGCGCGCGTATGGGTCCTGGTGCGAAGAACAGACAACGGTAATCCACAATTCATTCACTTATAAGCATAAATAAACAAAAAAACCTTAGTAACAGCAAAAGTAGCTCACCTTTTCCAGCCTGTAGGAGTAGGAAATCAAATAAGGGATCGCGGCAGCAAAAAGAAAAACAGAGGAAAGAAGAATGAGAGAAAAACATCGCCTCATCAGTCGGCGGTTAGCTTTTTGTGCGTGGGTCCTAGAACGAATAATAGCAATCTGTTTTGTCTCGACACTCGTCTAACGTGACACCGATGAAGGGGCGGAGGGCGACCGTGGATACCTCTCCGGCCCCTTATTATGCCCTATCCAGCCGTTTTCCGACCTCATTCCTGTACGAATGGTACCAGAGGGGGCTTCGAATTCAAACCATGCGCAAATCTCCGAAACCTCTACTTGTTAACAGTGCCTTTAATGTAAAGCGACGTTTGATTCACGGACTAGTTACGCTCATATTACGTTCAAAATCTACCAGAGGTTTAGTATCGTTAGAAAGGTAATAACGTGAGCTACTTTGTGGAATGGAAGGAATTCAATGAATTGTTATGAACTCAGAAAAAAATTGCTATGAACTTCAGCGCGCGCTGTAATCATAATTTTGGCCCACCCTGTAATTGAAACAACATGCAGCGTGATCCTAGAAAATCTTCTAACTTTGTAGTGTAAAGTTGTTTTTTCGAAGGAGTGCATTACATTGGTGAATTTTTCGTTCTTTGAACAACTTCAAAAAATGAGACATTTTGAAAGGACGGTCGTCATTAGAAGTTCCAAATGCAAAGCTCGTAAAAATTCCCCGAAACGAACTCTACTAATGAATAACCCATTGGCGAGCGCGCCTTTTACATTGTCCTTGCATTAACTTTTAAGTTCTCTTATTACTGCAGTTGGAAGTGAATGACTCCTGTACCACGATGCCTCAAGATTCTCTAGAAGGTTGTAAGCTCAGCTGATACTTGAAAACATGAAAAAATAAAAAGAACACTTGATAAATAATGTAAACACTACAGGAGCACGATATGGTGTGGCCTGCCGGCGGGCCTCGCGGTCGTCAATGAGTTAATAACCGTCTTCGCTAAGCTTTAACAAACCCGTTGGTAGTGCAGATGAAGAGAATTCGAAATAGCATCGATCTGTCGTCTCATAGCATCACGACCGTGAATAGAGATGTTTGAAATGGCTGTAGTGATTGGATCTTATATGAAGGCAGAAAAGCGAGACAGCCCCAAATCGAAAGGGCCTACCTCCTTGCCAGCTGACGAACGCTTTCAACGCAACAAACTCTTCAAACGACAACTCCAGGCTCAACATCGGTGGAATTATCTCAGACATGATTTTCTTCAGAAGCGGTAAGTAAATCCTTCAAAAAACCAGTTTTATATCTGTAAACCCAGTGTAACAATACTGACTGCATACTACTATCTCTCTCATTTATGAAAGAGTAACTTGGTGGTTCTATTTGTGTGTTTGTCGGTTTGTCGGTTTGTTGCTTTGTTGGTGTGTCGATCTGTCCGTCCGCAAAGCTTTATGATTACTATGAAGGTAGTGATATGGAAAACCCAGGTCTCCCATTTCCTTCTTATAAAAAAAGCAGTAAATTGGTAGGTAGGTTAATGGTGCGGGGTGAGTACCGCGGAGTGAAGTGAATACTTTGAAATTGCGATTTCGATCTGTACTGGCACCGTGCTATGAATGTCTATACCAGAATCGGAGGTGATAATGTAGTCGAGAAACCTCCGCTTTTTTTCAACGTTGAGCGCTAGAACGCACATAACGAGATACGCTCATGATTGTGCTTGGGAAAGTTTCTTGACCGATATTACCCAGTTTTTTGAACTAATCTTCATGGGTGGGCGGGGAAGGGGGTTGGGAGGAAAGGGGAGGGGGGAGGGGAAGAAGAAGGAGCATCGGTTCGGAGAGTCAATTGATATTCAACTCATACCCAATCCTAGTTCTTTGCGCGACGTAATCATCTCATTTCCATCCCGGCGCTCATCCCCTCCTGAAGCTCAGCCTAAAACTATATTCCTTCGCCAAGTCTCTAAGCACAGGTCAGGACGGCTACCATTCCTTCTTTGCGCTCTGGCCCTCACTACAATGCTCCTACTAAAATTTTCTGACTACTTTGTGAATGTAAGGAATGAGGGCCCGGCGTATGCCGGGCGACCCGACTAGTTAAACAAGAAGAAGAGTCTGTGGGAAATAACTTGGGTGGCCACACTCGGTAGTTCTTCAGTTCAGATAAATCCCAATAAGAAGCGATAACCACACCCTTTTTGAGTTGTTTCCAGTGGGAGATGATGCTGATGCTTACGATTTTTTGACATCAGTGGAAATTTCTTTTTCGCCTTGCCAACCGTCCTCACAGCCTTCAACACATGAAACATAGCCACCATTTTGCATCACAAAGCGATCAGGATATCTAAATCACGTGAAAATTACTCCCATTTAGTTATTAATTAGTCAAAAAATCACGAAAAAACGCGAATTCGCATCTTTTTTGTCTTTCATTTTTTGAATTAATTTTCACTTTTTTATACATAATGTTATACGGTTCAATCAGCTCGTACAGCTCTATGAATATGTTAATTCAAAAATTGGAAAATCGAATTTTCAAGCGCTCGGTCCATCAAAGTTCCTGGGAATACGTCATTAGCAAAGGCGCTTGCTATAATTATAATCAGAAGGCGCTCTCTTCCATTAGAAGTATTAATGAACCTATACTACAATATAAGCCAAATTCGAAAAAATGACTCAACCCTGATAGAAACGAAACAACTTGTTTTGCAAAGCGATCTGGTTGATTGGAAACAGTTGCATAAAGGAGTACACATTCAGTTACACGTGCAAATCTCTAAGTATGTTCGATTGGCGGCGCAAAGCAAGCAAGCGATCAACCAATATGCCGCCTCTGATACTCGAGCCACATTACCAGCTGGATGGCCGAGTGATGGAGCAGTCTAGAAAATTTACGCTTAGGGTGTTAATCTGAAGCGTAATTCGTTAAGCGATTTTCATATCACTGAATAGCTTTTTGTGATTCTGTTCTGACTATGTAGGTTTACAGATATTTACTTAAAATGAAAAGAATTTGTTTCAGTCTCCTGTGGTTTGGGCAAGATCTATAGCTATTCATGAAGCTCGAAGATTCAGACAAGTAATTACTTCGCAGATTCGTGATAGTTCACCAAGGGTTTAGTCTGAATGCTTCCGATCAAAGGTGTAAATTCCTCTTGAACATCGGAAATCTCACTCGAAATAGCAGAAAAAACATATGTTATCCGAGAAAAAATAATATGAAACTGGGATTTGGGCGATAAAATTGCTTTCCCTATTAAACCCAGACATTCAATTTGCAAATAATAGCAAAATGTTAATTCTGATTTGTATGAATATCATTCACTAGGAGTTAGTGATATATGCTAGTTTTCAGTTTAGAAACCGCCGTCGTGAACCGCTGCTATTGTTCTGCTATTGACGCACGACTAAATTTGTCCATTTCGGAAAAAATGGGTATCAAAACGGTAAGTAGAACATGAAGAATGCAAAGGTCTACCTATTGCTCAGTTTCGGAATATGATAGCTGCTCCACAACTCACTGAATACTTTTAATGGGAGAGAGTGCCTTCTGGCTGTAGTTATAGCGAGCGTCGTTACTAATGACGTGCCCCCAGGAGCTTGGTGAACCGAAAACTTGATAATTGACCTTTTTCATTTTAAATTTACCTTTTTATAAAGCTGAACAAGCTGAGCTGAATCATATAACATAGTAAATGATAAAAGTGAAAATCGGCCCAATAAAGAAAAGACGAAAAAATCGCGAATTTGACTGCTTTCGAGATTTTTGAATAATTAGGGTGGGTATTGGAGTTTCATTGCGCAAATCCCAGTTATCGGCAATGGTTTTTATGCTAACAATGTGCCGTTCACCTCTACAATGATGTTTGCATATAGGATTGCTACATCTGCCTACAATTAACAATGCTCTTATCAATCGTTTCTGCCTGTAAAATTAATTAGCTATCCCGCTCTTCTGTCACCATCATTTGCTAACACGTGAAAATGTATATTTCTTCGTTAGTTTATAGCACAATTTAGTCGATACGGAAAATCGTTTGTATTTTCTTTGTCTTGCAGAAGGTTGTGATCGAGTCTAGTCCTCTTCGACCACAAACTTGGTCCGAAACCGATGAATGCGCTCAACAGAGAACGATGACTCCTGTCCCGTGCTACGATGTCTACCATTAAGAATCGCGCACCGTCGCCTTTCATCAGGGAACTTCTACTCAAATTCCCACAGCAACCGGCAGAGGTCACGCGGCGGCTACCCTATCCTTGCGCTGGATTTCAACCGTTTCCCATCAAAGCGCGCGATCGGGTGCGGCGAACGCGACCTATTCGGGGAGAAAATACCGGACCCCTTTCATCATATTGTTTTCTGGCTGATATACCCTAGTTTTGGTTGATCTTATGGATCGTACTCAATGGACACGTACCCGATCTGTATGGAAATATAGACTGGATCGAGGATTGTGTGGAAAAGAACGCACTTACGGAGAAATGAAACCTGAAACGACAGATCAACTATAGTCTTATATTATTTGTAAAGTGCATCACGACATGACCTATATCAGAATAGAAGTGACTTCTAGTACGCATAAATGGATTAAATCTTTAGGCATCAACCAATCCAGTCTAAGGGATGCGCCCTCGAAATCGGCTTTCATTCACAATTGTAGTGGCTATTGAATGCGTATAGGGCCTGTACAAGAATTTTCGGTGGCCAGCCTATGTACGAGTCAGTGCTTTTATCCTTCCAGACATGTCTGGCACCAATCAATCTACTCCAGAGGGATGGAAGGCTGGTTGGCTTAAGCAAAAATTGATTCAGAATTCGAACCACTGATCATGCGTCTGAGATGGTGCATCACTTGCAACTACACCATCTCCGCTTATCGAACTCGTATACTTGATAGTAATTTGATAGCTTCGGAAAAGGTTGAAAGTTAAGAGGGATCGGGTAAACAGAGCACGGTATTCATTCTTCCAATCCACTCCGAAGCGAGCCAACTAGAGAGCAAACGCTCGGAACGTCGTCCGATATTCGTTCTCGTAGAATAGCCCTCCCACTTCATCCAATCAGATTCAGCTTCTAGATAGGCGGTTTATCAGAAGGGGAAGGGAAAGGGATCAAGTAGGTGAGAGGTGAGGAGGAGAACAGCAAAATAGATGTTTTTTCGAGTTCTACAAAGAATAAAAAGATTCTTTCCAATTGCTGCAGTCTAAATTCGATTCCTGAAATATAATTTTGTTCTGTATCGTAGCCATTGTGGTGATACAACAAAGTACTTTTCCTTTTTCCAAGAACGGGTCACTAAGGACGGGTTCGTGTGGGACGACGTATCGGGAAATTTAGGGAGCCCATCAAAATTGTCTTTCTCAAATGAACCACTTCAAAATATTCCCAGTAATCTTCTCTTTCTTAAAGGACGAGATTGGGTGCATTCACACTCCACTGACGCACATTGTTCGCACCGATCGACCGACCGTCAAAAGGCGTTCCTGGCCACGTGTTGACATCGCAGGACAGAACGCATCCAGGGCCACGTCAGTCGCGAGGGAGCGTGATCCGTGTCATGCCTTGTCAATACGTGGCCAGGAACCCCGTCTATCGGTCGGTCGGTCTACCCAATGCATGGCGGTGGAGTTAGCATGCATCCGTTGCACCATGGTAGACACTACTTTTCTACGTGAAAGAACACCAACGATCTCCACTTACCTTGTCATTGCTTCCTAAAGTGCGGTAATCCGGCCACGCTTGCAGCCACTCGTAGATCAGAAGGATATGTGTCCGAATGCTTTTCCGAAATGAGCGGAATGACAGTGGCCGGATGTCTTCTCTAGTGTAAGGCTGAAAATATAATACAATACACTCATCGGAAGGAAAAAGCCTACTAAATCGCATTGTGAAAAAAATGCTTACACAGTTCGATGTTTGGCCGAAGACTTTATCGACTGGTCTCTCACAGAAGAGGATTCGACGCCGTTCACCCAACTTCATCTCTTCGCGAACCAGCCAAGTAAGAACCTTGGCGAGAAAAGTTTTCCTTTTCATTTTCAACAAAGTTCAACAACTCATTGAACGCAACCATCGTGAGACACTGGGCGGTGTGTCCTACTTTCATGACTTTTCTACTTCCTAAGTAACTATGTACTATCATGAACAAAACCTACGTCATCGGGCTCGGTCCTCAGCACGGACGGCAAAGGTGACGAAACTGCACTTGTAACGTTGGAATCCTGGCCCTTTGCCTTCTAGAAAGCAAATTAATTCTCGAAAAGTCTTCATGTAATGTTTCAAAAATGCTGCAAAATCAAATGGCAGTTCAAACAAAGAAAACTAATCCGGAATCTTTTTTGGGAATGAATTTCCAGAAAACTTTGCCTGACATTCCCCAGAGAATAACAGGTTAATACTGCACAATGGATAACACCTACAGGTGACGGGACATGTGCTTGAAAAAGCAAGTAAAATGGTCTTTGGAAAAGGTGTTTAAAGTGATTCAACTGAACAAACCTCGCTTGGAGATGTTTCTGAGGAGCTGGTATCATTGCTATCTGTTGAGGTGCGTGGATTAATAGGTACCTTAAATTCAATAAATAACTTTTCAAATATACGTATAAAGTTAGGAAACGCGCTTGGAATGGAGATAGCTCGCCCTCCATATGGACAGGTTCTAAATAAAAGCCTAAGTGGCTACCTGACCACTTAAGCTTTATCCATCTGCGCCTCGCCCATATCCAGTGCTTTGAGCATGCTTTTAAAGGCACAGTTAACGACAAGGGTTAGGTGCCCTGTTATTGTGAAACAATGGAAGAAGGTGCAGAATAGTGCAATGGTGAAGAAGGGAATGCGAAAATCGGCAAATTTCAATAAATAAAAGTCTCTTAAGGAAAGTGGAAATAGGGTTTGTACGAGATCACCGTGACGGATGTGTTATGGAGGAGGTACTTGGTTGAGATCTCAGCTGTGTGCAATTGCGCAAAGAGTTGGCAAGAGCAGGCCAAAATAACCTAAAATTGCATTAAAGTGTTGCCATGGGTCACGACTAGTTGTTTGAAACCCAACATGGTTGCCTATTGTAAATGGGTAGCACCTTCAATGGCGTTGCATGGCGCAGCCTCTAGTACCTTTTGGTGTGGTCGTGAGCTCGTATTGCCCCTATCTCGGTCGTTTCTCGACAGCTCCTTATATGGCATTCCTGGGAGCCACGGGTCGTCCTTGCTTTTAATCTCGGAAATCATCCTAATCGTAAACTGAGCCCCAGCGCTCCATCGAATTGGTCACCGAAATAATATTTTCTGATGCTGTGACCAGGCACGGACTCTTCACCTTCTACTATGAAAGTCGTAAAGCATCAATGATTTCCGTGAAATGCTAGAAAAAAGGAAAAGGAATGAGAAAATGAACAAAAACAAAATCCCAACCGCTTCGATCTGCTCCCTTTCTTCTCTGGACATTGGTGCTACAACTGCAAACCTTTTGTTTCTTTTCAGACCGGATTTAGTATAGAACGTTCTGCGATGATGTGGATGACCTTTCCGAGGTTGAACACCTCAAAATAAATGAAAAATGGTGAGAAATAAGTGAAAAGGATTTGTAAAAGCAATGGATATTCTAACGTCAAAAATCAATCAATTGTACAACATTTCCACCCAGAGACCAATCAACATACCTGCTCTATTCATTCCTGCCTTCAAACATTTCTCGAATCTGCATGAGCGACAGATCTGATGCATGCCTGAAATGTCATCGAAAACCTCATTTACAATTATAGCGATCAAATTGCTCAGTTAGTCGCTTAGTCGCTGAGCCACTTACTATGACATCATTACTGTCAGAACCACCTACTGCCGTCAAGAACTCTCACTTACGAGTGTGCCAAACGGCTAATTGGTTCAATAATTTAATAGTCAATTAGATTAATCTACAAAAGTGTGTGATCAGACGGGGAACAAGGACAGCAACATATGGACTTCACAAGAGTCAAAATTTCCACACAGCAGAGCATCTGCAAAATTAACATAATCGTAAATTGTGTCTTCATTGAATCTCAATCTAAGACCGATTCGAACTTACTGTAGTGGACATTGCAGTCGGATCGGTTTGCTATGCAAACAAACTTTTTGTTAAGCGACACAGTACGTCGAAAGAATGCTGCACACGCCGAACAGGACTGAGCATCAAAATGGAATCCCGTCGCCTGTGCTTCACATACCAGGCATCGATCTGAGACTGAAGCATTATCAAAATATTACTTACTATTGCAATTCAACGCGGAACTTATGCTTTTCTTTGTTTGTTGCTTCTTTTGGTTTTCCACTCCTCGCGCACATGAAACAATTCTGCCGAAGGCAGCAAATAATGATTCAGTAATGTATCTGGCTTTTAGAAAAAAAGAAGAAATAAAATTTAATTCACTGGACAATCAAAAAGTGCGCTTACCGTCATTTTTCGAATCTTTTGAAAGCGTCTGGTCGGCAGAGTTCATTGTTAAGGTTGAGGCGACGGTTGCGATTCGATACTCGTATGATAACGTGCAGAAGCATCTGATAAGATGGCATCGTCGTGGTGTTCGAAAGGGGTTACCAGCCAAGTCCCAAACTGTTCTTTACTCTCGAAATAGAAGCGATTTCAATAGGAAGGAGGTAGGCAGCAGGATTTATAAAATTCTTCTTTCCATTCTATATTCTTCAAATCCCAAACTGACCAAAAAAAGTAATTTCCCCAATTCTTTCATGCTGAGATTTTGCTAAAGCGAGGGACGCGCTTCCGCATGTTCATTCAGGGCCGCGAATCAACTTCTAAACGAGGAGCCAACTATTCATCAATTTCAGATCTCTCTGCTACCGGATTCGTCTGAAAGAGCATAAGCAGTGGCATGCGTATCGGAGCGATCAGCTTTAGTAGGTTATTCGGATTAAAGTTCGCGTCACGATAAAGTAGAAAGTACTATGCATGGTGTATTCACAAGGGACTGAATACTGTCGCGCCTGCCGCGTCTGCGCCATAATTGGGAGCAAGGGAGGGTCATTTTGAGAAAATCCAAAGCACATTTCTTGAAGGCACAGTTCACGATAAAAATTGGTTTGTGAGATATCCCCTTAGAATGAATCTGTGGCCTATCCGTATAACATATGTGGCGCTGTCAAACCGGAAAACCGCCTAAATAAGACGTTATAATGGGTCAGAGAATGTATCGGCTGTATGTCAATGTTTATGCGTAAGAGCAGAATTTATTCGGCCATGTAGTGCATAACAGAGTACCACCTATTCTACAGTGCAGCGTCAATGTAAACTAGCCGACCGAGAGAGATGAAAATCTTGATCAGCCTGTGATCAAATTTCTCGATCAAATCTGTTTTAGCTTTCCTGCCGCGATGCCAGTCATGAGCATATTTGAACAGCACGGCTTTCTCCGGATTGTAATTTATGCCTCTATTGAAATGTTTAAAAATAAAAGTCAAAAATGCTGATTGTGCAAAGACAAACCTCATGGCAGTTTTGGAACTTTGCTTCCACTAGAGAAGATTTCTACGAAAAAAAAGGGTAGAAAGAATAAGAAGAACCGCAAGTACTTCTTTTCCAGTCAAAAGTCATATTCAAAGATTATTGACATTTTCTATCGTCTAGTAGAATTTTATTAGACAAATTGTGTAAGGAAAACTAATCTTATTTCGGAAATAAACATACTTCTAGGTACAGAGAACTACGAACCATCAAGTATTCAGAGCACTTCAAATGACATCCGCGAGAACAGAAAGCGTGCGTGAAAGGTAATGGTGTTGGTCAGAGCCGGAGTAATCCTTGAAGGCCTTACTGTAGTTAGTCGAGCATCGTATTTTGAAAATGAACCACTTCATTTTGGCTTCAACGAATTCAGGCAAGTCATACATCGTATAACTATATCGATATTGCAAAACTGACCACCAACCGTTTCTGATACATTGACTTCATTCCATGTTATTATGGGAACCCGATCAGTGAAGGAGCGAAGACTGTTTCCCGCTGCGGTTGGAGAACAGAACCTGAGTAAGGCCGAAACCTGGTGTTGGAAAGGTTCGAAGAAAATGGCACTAACTTACTGCCTTTGTATTTCAGCAAAGGTCAATCAGTAATATGTGGGCAGGTGATTCTCGTATGCCTCAAATTCTATGCAGGATTTGGACAGCACCCGAGAGCGTGGTGTTCAGAAAGCTTATTAGCTCCATATCAATTTCGGTATTCCAGAAGACTGATGTGGTGATGGCAGCAGTAGCTGGAAATGACATCATCCCTAATTCCTTGCTTATCGTATATGATTTCACTTCAGATTTTTCTTTCGCTTTTTCTTCGTTACTCATCACACTGGCATAAACTGCCGAACATACTTGAATCCACTTCTAGCTCTCGAAGAAGTTTCCATGAGATTTACTACCGGTTCTAGAATTTGTGACCCGCATCCTCTGTTGGGTATAAAATGGTTGACTCGTGGCTAATCTGTTCTGAAGAAAATACTAGAGATTACCCCATAATAAAATGTAATGTCAATATTTGCTATGGGCAGCATGAAGTGGAAAAATTAGGAGCAAAGCCTTTAGCATAGCAAGGAAACTCTTTTCACGAGTGCCCAGATGACATCCCACCTGGCCAAAATCTTAGTCAGTGAATATTAGATAGGTCCGAACACTTTTCTTACACATGATCATAAGCTCAAATATCTTCTTCTGCTGTTCGCCATGTCCTCTCATGCATAGTAGATTTATGAACTTCGTGGCATCCGGAAGTTTTGGAGTTTTGAAAGTTTAAAATAAACAATTCATAGTGGAGCATTTCGAGCATTTTGCTTCCCATGTCTATAATCCTATCAATGATCTCTACCTCTGTTTAATTGACGAACCGTAATAACAAGAGCAACTAGGAGCCTGAAACCACCAGGTGGGCATGAAACTAAAAAAAGCAATCCAAAAAATTGGACAGAAACCTGAAAGAACGTTTCATCGTTGCTGGAGGTGTTCTTGGAACTAATGAAGACAAGGGAAGTTAAACCTATCCTAGAATTCCTTTCCAAATATGTCGCAATTAACTAAATCGCTTACTGAGTGAGAATTGGGATGAGTGAGAATTTCAGAACAAGGTCCAATTTGTGGCAGCAATACTCCTCGCGTCGTTCATTCTCCTTGGCTTTCTTACATCTGAAATTCAATGGAGAATCAAGGATCTTAAAGTTAATAAGCACGCTAAGCTCCAAGGTCTTCACATCCTCTTTACACCTCGTGACACGCAGGAACCATTCGGTACTCAAGCACTGTTAAAAAAATTCGTAGTTAGGAGCTTTCAGCGTGATGACCTTCATTACCCTTTATTCCCTCACCCTACTTTGATTTTTGTGGATTTCTCAACAATCTAGATTGTGCTAAGATAAATTCAACAATAGTTGGGGTTGCGGTGCTTTCCAGCTTTTCTTGGGGGATCCTTTCATTCATCTGAGGAAGCTAATGCAAGACTGTATAAAAGTCTTCAAGTCTTGGGGCGTCAATCCCGTGTAAGGGATGTGCCAAAGCATTCGACCTCAGTTCAGGGTCGTAGTACGTAAAGAATGCGTATGTGGCCTATATAATGACTTGGGGTGTCCAGCCGATGTATAAGTTAGTGCTTTTATCCTCCCAGACGAGTCTGGTACCGACTGACCGACCGCGTAGGGATGGAAGGCTTGGTCGGCCTAGGCGGATATCGATTCAGGATTCGCACCAATGACAATGCGTGTGTGAAGTGCGCCACTTGCCACTGCACATCCTCCTCCCCTAAAGTTTTTTTTTCAGTAGTTAGTTTAGTATAGTTCAGGATACTCTACACTCCAGTCCTACCACTAAAAGGGGTAGAAGTTTCTTCGAGCATGTCACACGCGTGAAACCTAGTTGGGGACTGAGCTGTGTCTGATAAGGAAGTGAATTGGAAAGATAGCTACTCGTAGACATCAAAGATGCGGAAGCAACAGACAACTCACTTTTATATACACATGAATTATGACGTAAACCACATAATATTTGATACAGCAGAGCTGAAAAGACGTCAGTCACTTTAAATAACGCAAGCGATCCGACCTACACGCCTTTTACTCTCAATGGTGTTGTGTCACAAGTCCCAGCTGCCTACGGACCGAAACCTGCACCGGTGCAACCCTGAATGGTAACGTCCTCGATTTGTCGAAAATAAAAATTACAGGAGACATTTTATGAGAAGCACTAGTTGTACTGCCTTTCGTGACGAGGGTAGGACCTTGTTATACTCCCAGGCCGAAGGACAAACCGAAGGATGCCTGGCGCCTCAGGCCATAAGGTCCTTATACGAAAGATTTGACGTAGCGCTCTCGATGTCTGGTTCTAACCCGGCGGACTGAGTATGTAATTACGTCAGCTCGCTGTCATCCTATACCTATTTTATCTACTTTTCTATATTGCTTTAATTCTATTCAGTCAATTATATGAATCTCGAGTTTGCATACGAGTCGTTCAGTCATAGTGTGAGTCTGATGGAATGAAACTTGGAATAAGTAGGCATTCCTCATCTTTGCATCTATCTCACTCCTCGGATGTATCCTCTTGGCGCAAATCATTGGTTCCTTATCTTTGTAAATGTTAATCCGTTCTTAGTAATTACCACTATGTTAAGATGTAATTCTTGTCTTGTCATATGTATGCCTTGCCATATATTTAGCCTTGCCAGGTGTCAGCCTTACCACGTTATTTAGCAGTGCCATAATATTTAGCCATATCTTGATATTGAGCCTCACCAGTATTTGTGAAATAAGAGATAAACGTATAATGATGTGTTCGCGTAATGTAAAAGATGCATGTTGTATAACAAGGACAACTGGGTCAGTCCTTGAGAAGTACGGTAACACGGTAATAGTGACCAGGCACTAGGAAATTCCTAAGTTTTGTGGTGATGAGGGTTAAAAAACACCGATGCTCCGCCTATGCGGGCTCCTTGTCACCACAATGCCTAGCTTCAAGTACTCTCACAGACTACGAATCTTAACTTATTTCCTGAGGAACCCGTGGGCACAAATATTTGAGACTTCTCGTGGAATAACTGCTTACTGGATTCCTCGCTGGCTAAGCGCGCTTTCCGTCTTCCAATAACTGGAAACTTGTCAGCAAAAGAACTTGAAGTGAAGAGGCACAATGAGTCAACCATAAAAATCTCACATATGCTACTGCGTAGACACGATTTGCGTTCAAATTCTGTAGGTATGAAAGCGTAACTCACGACTCTATCAGAAAAAGTATCAATTGATTTATTGGCTTTTTTCTTATTCAATACTAGCACTATTTTTCATATTCGACTTTGATGCCGTGGTTTCCTTCCTGGGCAAGTGTCCGAGAGCAACCTTTGACCGTACAGACAAAACATTTGGTTTTTGTGGAAATAACTAAGAGTTTGGAGCGTTTGGAAATGCAATAAACAGCAAGGCTAGTGCTCTTCATACATTTTGAAAGCAACTTGTAAATGTATCTCCGTAATGTACAATTTAGGGATCCTGCTGCTCGTAACTGAAGGGCTACCTCGTGCCGGTAGATAAGTCGTGAAAATTTGCTATGATGACGACAAATGAGGGATTGATGTTTCTTCAGTTCTCCTAAATTAAATATTATACGTATGTGACAATAATGTATATGCGTATGAAAATGTAGCTAGTGCCTCAGTCCTATATCCTCGCATTTCTACAACTTCCGAAGCTATCCTTTCATACCAGTTCATTACGGTTTCCTCTTTAGTTCAACTCAGTAAATATGAAATTTGAAAATTTTTACCAGTTTCTGATCTCTCCGTGGAGCAGTGAAGGATTACATGTTCTATCAAAGCGCTCGTTCAAAAGGGTCGACGTCAAGGCAATATCGCTGAGTGTATAAATAATTCACTAGCAGTATCTAAATAGCTATCTATCGGCGTGATATATCGCTCGAAATCACTGTCTGTTACTAGTAGGGCAAGGCAGTGCCAAGTATATTGGAAACCAACTTGATGACAATTGATAATAGCAGGAAAGTCTTCGACTTCTATTTCTCCCTAGAGGGTCGCTTCAGGAGAGGAACATTTAGTCATCAAGAAAACATCTCCTCCCTGCAGTCCTTCCATCGCATATACAGGCCCAAGCAAGTGCTGCGATCAGCACCTCAACATCACTTGAAAATTGTTGGGAAGCAAGGTTGTTAGGGTAGTACTTTCTTGTGAAAAAATGAGGAAATTCCTTATAAGTATCCACTTACCTAAAAAGCTCTCGACTTTTTTCAAACATTGAGCGGTAGGAAAACTCTGCGACAAAAAGGATGGCGCGAACAACTTGACCCTAACACAGAATATTTCTTCCGTGTTAGTAGTATGCACCAAAAATTATTTGAAGCATTTATAGAAGAAATTTTAGGATAAGGTTGGTTTCACTCATCTTCTTCTCGGGCGTCACTGTCCATAGCAACAGCACCACTATCACAAACAATGAAGAGGTTTATTCTTAAGTTTGAACCAATTAGTTCCGAATTTAGTGTTTTGCATTTTTTGTCTAAAAGTACTATCGCCGTCTGACAGAATGTTTCACGACCAGAACATAAAACCGTGCCACGCGGAACTTAACGACAAACACCACACAATGTTGCGGATAGGCTTTAACCAAAAAGCTCAAAATTGGGTAATTAAACCCTCTTCAACAAAACTCCAACAAAATCATTACAATAAAAGCGGCGATCGCGAGATTCACAATACATGCTAATTATATGAATCGATGATCGTAATAAAAGGCACAAAACCACCAACAAATTGAACACATCACCCCCCCCCCCCTCCTCGCGTTGACGTCCGTCGAGATTATGGGCTCGCTCTTTTTTAGGCCAATGTTCCTTCTTCCTTTCTCCGCGCGGGACCAGGCTCGACTTCCTTTAATTCGTCATTCAAACGTGTATTTTCCCTTTTTGGCCTATTTCCAAGATAATTTTGATCGCGAAACCGCGTAGTGAAGTTAGAATTGAATTTCCTCTTGATATTACAGTACATCAACAAAGCGTAAGTGGAGATCATGAAAAATGAAACGCTCAAAACGTTACACCTCACGCCAAAGGCAATGGAAATACTTGAAAAGTATCAAGTATTGATTTTTCGTTACATTTCTCCATATTATATCTAGGAACACCATGGTGCTCAAAAGCTTCATCAGTTCTTGAAGTAGGGCAGTCTTCATTGAAATGACGGATTGTCTTGTTCCAGACTTTCGCTTTGACTTAGGGCGGTGACAGTGCAGTGACAAGTGGCGCACTGTGAACCTCACATTGCCTGGAGTTCCGAATCCATTTAGGATCCCATCCCGAATCGACAATTGTCAAGACCAACCAATCCATCTCACATTCAGGGACCCACTTTCGGCTCTCCAAGACGCCCTTCAAGACGAGTCTCGGACGATAAAAATCGTTTTCTTGAAATTCCTCTTCGACAGATGCCAGCAATGGTGTTTGATCACTTGAATGCAAAGGGAGACTACATTAACGAGATCAACAATAAAACCAAAATAGACGAGAAACTTTTCCAAGGTGACATCTACTTAAATGAGTAAGTTTTCGTAATGGAAACGAATGCCATGTGATTCAATAATGTATGTTCAAAGGTGCAAGGTGAGGTCATCATAAAGGAGCTCCAATGAGGAGGTATCAAACGCACTAAATGCCAGGCGATTAGAGATGAAGTTGGTGTGAGACTTTGGAACAATTTCACAGTGAACTACATCTTCAACACGACTCTGAGTGAGATTAAAGGTTCTGTTACTGTTAGAATGAAATAAATAGATGATCGGGCAACAAGGTAGGGTATTTTTACTCTATTGTGCTGTTTATCAGAGCTGATCCTGAGACACTGCCTATTTTCAGGTCAAGATCTATAATAGTGCAAGGAAAGGGTGGATGTTGGTAGAGTCTTGGAAAAACAGAAGGCCTGCAACAGATATTTCGCAGACGCATGTGAGACGACCTCTATCGCTGCTCACGAGGTTGGCCATACTCTCGGATTTTAAAACACAATGTCAACCAGACACGATCTCTATAAATCCGTCATAGTGGACTACGAAAACATCCAGGTGGATCCAGTGAGGGAAGAATAGAATCGACAGACTTCAACAGACGCACTTGTTTACAGGGCCACTGACGAAGTCAGTTTGCATGGCAGACAGAAGAGGAGAATGATAACTTTGGCTTGGACTACGACTATAGCAGCATTATGCACTACTGTGCAATGGAATTAGTGTAAATATCTTCTGATATCGATTCATTCTACCTTAATCGGCTGGAAAGAAGGATTCTAGGCAGTCAACTTGCCAATGTTTTCGGTGCTTAGTTTCTTGCACAACTATGTTTAATATTATGTATTTAATGGCAGTTATGATAGTTAAAGTTCGACTGACATTTTCGACCGTTACGAATTGTTTTAGTGTATCATGACAACTCTGATGAACATTTTTCAACAGTGCTGCGATCAGCCGCCAAACTCCAACGCTGATTCCATTTGACAAAGAATATAAAGAAACTCTCGGGTCGCCATTCGTTTCCTTCATCGACGCCTTAATGCTGAACAAACTCTATGGATGCGATACTGAGTTGACGAAAATGAACATTCAGAGAGGAAGTTGGAACAGCTACTTAGCGCGTTATAGCCTTAACATGGATACACCATTTCATTTTTTTTGAATACGTTTCTTTGAGCTTTGCGTTTGTGTACTCCTAGGAACCATAACTTTTAAATTATAGTCATTGCAGTTTTCAGAATTGTGTGAAACGAGAAAAGGGAAGGGAAGAGATGGAAAAAAAGGGAAAGGTGGAGATCCAAAATGGTGGATATCTCCATCCCTGAATTGCTATCAGTGCGTCTGGCCAGAAGGATATGCTGGAAACCTATGCAATGAGAGGGTACGCGATCACTTTCTAGTTAGATCACATTATTGTAGCTAAACATATTCCACCCCAAAGGGAGTCCAAAGGATTGCGGGCACACATATGACGCATCTACACATTGGAAAAATTTCACGGATTTTCTAGGCGATTATCAAGAACTTGGAAACTACACCAAGTGCTATCACTGTTCAAGTACTAGTACCAAGTTCAAGTACTTTCTAATATTGACAGCGATGATTGTTCGAAGAAATATACGTACAATAAAGTGTGGCTATGTTCCTTTCAGTTCCTTGAGAGCTGAAGTAGAGCTTGTGAGCTTCTTTGAACATCATTCTCTCGCGGGCTGTCGAAACGCCCGTGTAGAAATCAAGACTGAACTGATGTCATTTTTCTCGAACCACTATAATATTTAATATCAGATACTGTAGTCGTACTTAATCCAGTCTCCCGAGGGCACCGACATTGGAGTAGAGCTTGTGAGCTTTTCCGAAGAACGTGCTCTCGAGGGCTGTCGGAACGCTGGCGTAGAAAACAAAGCAAACAAAAAACAGCAAGTCACCGGCTATAGGCATCATTTTCGTAAAAGAAATAGTACGGTGGAGCGGTATTTTTTCAGACCAACTTTCGCAACTGCTTTTTGATTCCTTGCTCAGATTCTGTTCTCCATGCGCAGCAGGAACCAAACTTCGTTCTTATACAAGCCGGGTTCCTATAACAGCATGGAATAGGGCCTGTATATCTCAAGCGGTTTTGCGATACCGACAAGGTGAAGCAGTAGTGAACTATTCATGAATTCGTCGAAACCTACTGAACTGCTTTAGTTTCTAAGTACGAGCTCCGACCAACAACAGTAACGCCACGAACCCGCGAAACTCGTCCTCCTACCACTACCACTGCTACTTCTCCTCTTCGAACAAGAGCGGAACAACTGCGAGGATCGTCCAGAGTACGGAAATGGTTGTGTTATATGATTCATGGAAAGAGATCGTAACAGAGTATTTCAGATGCCCGGTTCATATTGCGAATGGATTTTGCTATCGCGACGGTGTCACTTACGATTGAAGGAAGATCTATTTCTCTCGGGAATGTAATTTATGTGGTTAATGAAATTCTTTGCATTAATATATGCTTGATCTACTTGCTTTGCACTCTTGTAGAAGCTGTTTTTCAAAGTTTTGGAAATTTGTCGGAAACGATTTGCGCAACTAATTCTTGTAAAGGACAACATGAAACAAAGACAAATATAATTTGTAAATATGGCCATCATGGCAATTCGTTTTGCGATCGTTCTGCCCTCTTTACCCTCTACGAACGATCGAAAACCTCGGAAGGAAGGTTAGAAAAGGAACGCAATTGTTGATTTTCACTCAATCAACTTCTTTGAAGTTACCAATCACATCAGCTTTTTTCTCCACCTATAATATAAGCCGTAGTTGTCTTGGTCAGTTTGCTTAGAATCGGCGTGGTAACAGCAAAGGCACAATACACATAATCGAGGAATCAGAGTCTTGATGGAATCAAAATTTCCACGCTCTTGCACAGATATATTGCGCCAACATTGTATAGAAAACCTGGTGTTTCTTGCTGCGCATCAATGTGTGGCAACTTTAACACCGTCAGCTTTCGGGAATGAATACGTTCTTATTACCTCATGCGGCGTTTATTTGGTTGTAACATAAGTTCGTAGAGTTTTTCACAAAGATTTCTCCGAACAAAAAGCAACAATTGCAATAATAAATTATTAAATAAGTTATTACAATAATCAGCCAATACACGAATTGTTTGGCGACCATCTTCCTTCAATGGTGCCTTCAGACGCTCTTGGTCGAATTCTGCAGGTCGTCCGCTTCGAGGCGTGTCTTCAAGTCCAAAGTCGCTTATTTCAAGCTTCGCGAACCATTTTTGTGCAGTAGACACACCTACATATGTAAGACATCTTCCCTGTACACAGTGCATATCTCCCGAGCTGTTTCGGCAAGAAAAGCAGATGTCGAAAATGCTGATTTTTTCCTCTTAGATATTCCATTTCTGAGCCAGAAAAAAGACGAACAATTATACTCTCCAAAAAAAAAGATAAAACAGTTTTGTAGAGGAAAAAAAGCTCTTTCTAATGAATGTATACACTTTGCTGAAAAACAGAACTATTCGTTGCAAAATAACTCTAACGCGAAACTCTACGAACTTATGTTACAACCCAAAATATTCTACATCCTACTAGTCAAAAAACAAAGCCATAAACGTTGTTCGATTTCATTGTGAAAAAATCAATAGTAATTTCCTCGGAATTGGAGAGATCGGGACTCGCAGAAATCATTAATCAAGTTTTAGCACTACGCAAATGCTGTATTGGCCAGGATTGATTCAGTCTTCATGCATAAGTCTCTTTTTTTGGTTTCCGTCCTTCTCAATAGTGGCTATTACCCAGTGTTTGCAGGGCATGATGTGATCGTCAGACTAAACCTATTAAATAGTTAAGTGTGAGCTTTCGATTTCAGCAACGTCGCGGCTTCAACAGCTGGTGATTTATGGGAGCCGTGACGAGACCAGAATCACGCACAGATGAAGTCTTCAATATAGAAAGATACTCAAGCATCGCGCTGGTTACCATGCTTGCGACGAAATGTGGGTTACCAAATGGACCGCCAAGCAAAGGCGATATTTAGTACTATATTTTGACTAATAATGCCTTTTTCGGAATATGTGCAGAAATATCTGTTGCGAAAAAGTTTATAGTAAAGTGGTCACAGTAAATATAACGGAACTTTGATATTACCGCTAACTCATGTAGAAGTGAGAACTGTCAAAGCAAAACTTTCTGAAATAGGCAGGCTCTTCGGTAAAAGAAAAAGAGAACGGAAAAGGCATCGACAGTTAAAGGTTCATAAAGTGGGCAAGCTCTAATAGAAAAGGGGAAAGACACAACTTCCAATCAACTACTTACCTCAAGAAGAAAAGCGCGACAGATAGGTGCACGAAAGGAAGCGTAGACAGCAGTAGCAAGCCTACCACTAGCTACAAGATATCATTTTTCACAAAACTGATGTGGGAAAATGACTGTGGGCGCCTACTAGAGCACCCTGCCTGGATCGAAAATGCTTCTGCTTCTGACATGCAGGCAGAGGACTATTTTTACTGTTTAAAAAAAAGCTAACCTACGTAAAAAGTTAAACTTTTTATCATGTAGATCCATCCTTTCGAGCACAGTTTTTTTGGATTTATAGTTCTACTGCAATAACGATTTTTTGCAGGTAAACCAACAGCCGGTGCAGAAATACTGAAACATTGGGTTATGTGAAGATACGTTAGCCAAAAATACAGGAAGTCTGCCGTACCTCACGAGAAGGAGAAAGGTTATTCCGGATATTTTTTGTTTTTGTCAGTCCAAAATTATTACTGTCAGAAAATAACAGAAGATGGTTCGAGTCCGCACAGGGATGAATTCCCACCAAGTGACGTGGTACATCTGAAATAAAAAGGCTTGCAAGGTGGATACCCTGAATGTGGACGTAGGAGGCACTGATGTTTCTCCAGCTCTACTAAATCAAATATTATACGTCCCTGACATAAAGCATGAGCGTATAAAAGTGAAGCTGTAGCTCCGATCATGTATCCTCGCATTTCTGCAACTTTCGTAGATAGCCTTTCATTCCACTTTATTACTCTAGGATCTTCAGGCTAACGCTACATAAGTTTAACTCGGTGAAAACGGGCTTTGAACGTTTTCAGCCGTCTCTGATTTCCTAACAAAGCAATTAGGAATAGATGCTGTAACATATCGCTCGTTTAGACAGTTGATGTTAACGCAATATATACCATGTATTATGCCTTCTCACCTGTCCCTAACTAGATGTCAATTAACGCGACATATCTCTCGAAATAACCGCCTATCATCAGTAGGGCTTTAGCAAGTACGTTGAGAACCATCTCAATGAAGGTAGGCACCTTGTACAATACATACGGTCGGAAGAGTGCTGCGGTGATGAAGGAATTAAGCCCTTTGAAAAGGCCTCAGTAATAGCCGAAATGCACCATAATCCCAACAAATCAGAAATGCCAATTATAATTGCACATTCTGAATTTATCCAAAGTCAGTTCGTAAGATAAAAGCAAAAATGATAGGGAAAATCATGGCAAATCTAACCTTCCTCTTCATTTGGTTGTCGCCCTGGAAGAATAGCATTGAATTATTTAAAAGCATTTCTTTTCTCAAGTTCTTTAATCGCAGATACAGTTCTTAACAAAAGATCAGCGCCTCAACGTCGTTTGAAAGCAGTTGAGAATTTTTTGCTTGATGTTCGTAGGGTGATGCTTTCTTGGGAAAGGGGTGGTGGACAGTCTTTAAAAATGTCCACTGTCCTTTTGGAATCCCTCGGCCTTCGTTTGATAGTACTATACGGCGATTCTACGATAAAAGGTTTGGCGCGAATAATTTTAATATATCCCACAGTATTACTTTCGAGTGAATATGTTCGTAAAATTATTCCCATCACTTCTGCCAAGATATTTCAGGATGTGGTTGATTTTCCTCATCTTCTTTTCGGGTGTCACTGTCAATGGCAACAGCAACACCATAAGCAACAATGAAGAGGTTTTGTTCTAAACTGCTACAAATTAATTTTGATTTTATTGTTCGAATTTTCGTGCTCACGTAGTGCCTTCGATTCTGAACTCGTTCTTAACATTACAGTTCATCAACAAAGCGGAAGTGGAAATCATAAATATGATCAGTGAAATGGGAAATGAAACGCTTAAAACGGTCCATCTCGCGCCGGAGGCAGCGGAAGTAGTTGAAGAATACAAAGTACCGATTTTTTTGATTTTTTCAATACCATGCTCTCATCGTGCATATTCACTTTCTGGAAAAGTCAAAGACCAAATCTCATTGGCTCTCAAAGACTTCAGACTCACCAGTCTTCTCTGCACATGGCTGAGCAATTGCTGCCATACTCGTCGGGAGAATAAGAACATCGCCATTTTCCTTTTGCCAGCTTCAAATCTTCCTTTGCGGCACATAATCGTTCGAAACTCCACCGCGACTTTGTGTGCAAATCGATTGCGAAATGCGAAGTCCCAAAATCACTTTACAAACCGATTCCTTAATTTTTCGCTCCGTGCTGTAACAAGAATGATATAATTTTCATAGAAAAGCTCCATATCATCTAATCGAGACAGATTTGACAGACTATGAAAAACATGTTTCTATGGGAGCATATATTATTCGAAGTTCTTTTCAGCATATGCCAACAATGGTGCTTGATCACCTGAATCCGAAGGGAGACTACATTGACGAGATCAATGGCAAAACCAGAATCGACGAGAAGCTTTTCCAGGGTGACATCTACCTGAATGAGTGGGCTTTTGTGTTTAAAATAGGATATCATGTAATTCAAAAATGTGTGTTCAAGGGTGCAAGGTGAGATCATCATCAAGGAGCTTCAAGAGGAACTAGGAGGAGTCAATCGCACTAAACGTCAGGCTATTAGGGACAAAGATGGCGTGAGGCTGTGGAGCGATTTCACAGTGAACTACATTTTCAACACTTCCCTAAGTGAGATAGAGTGCGCTCTTACTGTTAGACTGAAATAGACAATTGGGCAACAGAGTAGAATTACAGACGAAGATGCCAAAGGAGCCTTCCTAAGGGGAGCGAATATGTGGACAAAAGACACATGCATAAAATTCCAACATTACGATAGCTTACAAGGCATAAACGACGTGGAGACTCTCAAAGGATACGGTAACGCTATTCCTAGATTCCGTTCATAATTTAATCCTATCAGACGGCCGGGGACGACATTTCCTCCCAATGAGCATCTGCAGTGATGAATTTCGCCAATTTTGAAGCTTCCTTATGTTTTGATCCTTTTGAATTTTTTGAGAGCGATAGAAGATGTATCATACTCACAGGTTACTTTTGCCCTAATGCGCTGTCCCCAAAGCTGACCATTGAACAATTTGCCTATTTCCAGGTCAAGATTTGCTGATAGTACAAGCAAAGGGCGGGTGTTGGTCGAGCCTTGGGAAAACAGGAGGCCTACAACAGATCTCCCTAGCAGACGCATGTGAGACAACCTCTATCGCCGCCCACGAAATTGGCCACACTCTCGGATTTTATCACACCATGTCCAGACACGATCGCGATAAATATGTCGTAGTAGACTACGAAAACATTCAGGTACAGTCAACCGAAAGATCGGATCTATAAAATTTTCATTAGTCCCACTCATTTCCAGGAGTACTGGCGAAGTCAATTCGCGTGGCAGACAGAAGAGGAGAATGATAATTTTGGCTTGGACTACGACTATGGTAGCATTATGCACTACCGCGCATCGGAGTGAGTCTGAATATCTTTCGATATAGATTAATTCAGTTTTATCTCATTCTGCTGAACAAAAGGATTCTGAGTGTCTTGTTGCGAAGACTCATAGTTTACTGATTTATTGCAATGCTCTATGACAGCTAAGTCTTTAAAACTTCCTGGGCTCAATCGTGCAGTTTTAAAAAGCATTGCGTACATTGTCGACCTAGTTAGATTGTTGCAATGTATGATGCTTACTCTTGAAAAAATCCATGAACAGTGCTGCGATCAACCGCCAAATTCCAACGCTGATGCCATTTGACAAGGATTATCGAGAAACTCTTGGATCGCCATTCGTTTCCTTCATCGATGCCTTAATGCTCAACAAACTCTATGGATGCGATAGTGAGTTAACGAAAATGATCAGTTCAAGTGAAAGCCGTGAAAATTATTAAGCACCTTTGGATCACAATATAGAAACACAATTTCTCTTTTGTCAAGCTTCATTGAGTTTGCTTGTGTGTGCTTTCGGAAAGTAGACCATTGTATGTTTACTGCAATTGTTTTCAGAGTTGTGTGAAAGTGGACAAGGAAATAGATGTCAAAATGGTGGATATCCCCATCCACTCAATTGCGCCAAATGCGTCTGCCCAGAAGGATATGCTGGAAATCTATGCAATGAGAGGGTACGAATACATTCTCCATTGAGATTACAGTATTTTAGCGATATTTCCAGCCCAAAGGAAGCCCAAAGGAATGCGGGCAGACATACGAAGCATCGACAGAATGGAGAAATTTCACGGATTTCTTAGGCGATTACAAAGATCATGCAGACTACACCAGATGTTACTACTGGATTGAAGTACGCTACGTAGTTCTGGAAAATGTTGAGAGTGATGACTGATTGAACAAAGGCACATAGGAACAGTATACAGCGACAACTAAAAACTATGTCTTCTCTAGTTACTGTAGTCGTACTTATTCCAGTCTCCTGAAGACACCGACATTGAAGTAGAGCTTGTGAGCTTCTCCGAAGAACATGCTCTCGAGGGCTGTCGGAACGCTGGTGTAGAAATCAAAACAAACAAAAATCAGCAAGTCACCGGTTACAGGTATCTTTTTTGTAAAAGAAATAGTACGGTGTAGTGGTATTTTTTTCAGACCAACTCTTACAACTGCTTTTTAATTTCTTACTCAGATTCTGTTCTCCAAGCGCAGCAGGAACCAAACTTCGATCTTACACCAATCGAGTTCCTATAATAACATGGAATAGGGCCTACGTTTCGAAAACGGTTTTGCGATACCGAAGTGGTAATACAATGAAGTGTGCCTGGATTTGTTGAAGCCTGATTGAACTACTTCAGTTTCAAAGTCTGAGCCTCGACCAACTACAGTAATGCCACTAACCCGCGAGACCCGACCGCCTACCACCACTACTACTGCTCCTCCTCCTCCTGTGCAAGAGCAGAACAAGTGCGAGGATCGTCCAGAGTAAGGAAAAGGCTATGTTATAGGATTCATAGAAAGGGAATTTAACATAGTATTGCAGATGTCCGGCTCACATTGCAAACGGATTTTGCTACCGCGAAGGTATCACGTATGAGCAAAGGAAGATGTTCTGCCCTCGCGGATGTAATTTATGCGATAAATGAGAATGTTCACATGAATAAATGATCAATCAATGCGGCCTCACAAATTCTGTTTTCGTACTGTCTGTAAACTGTCAAATACTATTAACCAATAGAAAGCTCTCTGCACATTAACAGATTTCAGCTATGTTTCATGAAAATGAATATCATGAGAACTCTTACAAGGAGCCCTTTTCCCGTCTTCACTGATGAGTTATAACATTCTAGAGAGTTCGTCGAGAGAGCAATGTTCAGAAAACGGCTACAAGATTTTTTCTTCCTCAGTCAAATTCTTCAAAGTGTTCTTCTCAGAAACGTTCCTGACAGTGGCATGTATTAACAACACAAAGAAATCTTAAATGTCTTGGTTAACATCACCTGGAATTGGCGCTGTTGCAGGTCAAGCAAAGTGATCGAGGAGTTATGCCTTGGATCTGACTAAGACTTTCATACCCTTCGGAGACTTTCATGCCTTTCGGTCAACTACTCGCCACTGACACAATATTTTTTAACATTAGTGGAAAGTCGCTCAAAAACATTATTAGTCAATTTTACTTTATTAGCTAGGAATAGCTGCTCGAAGAGGGTTGCTTTTAATCTGCATATTCCCTGTAATGTAAAAGATAAGTAATGTAGAAAAAGCTTCAAAGAAGGAGGATCCATCTCGGACAAATCAGAATGGCAGAAAAACCACTGTTCTCAAGATAGGCCTATGCCAATAGTCCGTATGATGGATCCTAACGTAAGATTGACGGCTGGTGAACGAACTGTTTTGATAGACCTGTCTTTAAGTCCATTGGTGGTCATTTTACCCTTTTTGTTTTTTCTAGCACTGAACCCGTTTTCGAGCAAGGTTCTGTAGTAATTTCTACAATCCTTGTTAGAATTACATTAAAGTTCAAGACTCAATTTCAGTGCTGCATGCGAATTATTACCAATGAATCATGTGGATTATAATCCTTACTTCGCATATGAAGGCTCCACAAAGAGGCACTTTTGCAAGTAGTGTTTAGCAGGATAAGGAAGTAAGGATTATAATCCACATGATTCATTGGTAATAATTCGCATGCAGCACTGAAATTGAGTCGTGAAATTTAATGTGCCAGAAAAAACAAAAAGGGTAAAATGACCACCAATGGACTCAAAGACAGATCTATCAAAACAGTTCGTTCACCAGCCGTCGATCTTACTTTAGGATCCATCAAACGGACTATTGGCATAGGCCTATCTTGAGAACACTGGTTTTTCTGCCTTTCTGATTTGTCCGAGATTGATCCTCCTTCTTTGAAGCTTTTTCTACATTACTTATCTTTTACATTACAGGGACTATGCAGATTAAAAGCAACCCTCTTCGAGCAGCTATTCCTAGCTAATAGAGTAAAATTGACTAATAATGTTTTTGAGCGATTTTCCACTAATGTTAACAAATATTGTGTCAGTGGCGAGTAGTTGACCGAAAGGTATGAAAGTCTCCGAAGGGTATGAAAGTCTTAGTCAGACCCAAGGCATAACTCCTCGATCATTTTGCTTGACCTGCAACAGCGCCAATTCCAGGTGATGTTAACCAAGACATGAACGTTTCTGAAAAGAACACTTTGAAGAATTTAACTGAGGAAGAAAAAATCTTGTAGCCGTTTTCTGAACATTGCTCTCTCGACGAACTCTCTAGAATGTTATAACTCATCAGTGAAGACGGGAAAAGGGCTCCTTGTAAGAGTTCTCATGATATTCATTTTCATGAAACATAGCTGAAATCTGTTAATGTGCAGAGAGCTTTCTATTGGTTAATAGTATTTGACAGTTTACAGACAGTACGAAAACAGAATTTGTGAGGCCGCATTGATTGATCATTTATTCATGTGAACATTCTCATTTATCGCATAAATTACATCCGCGAGGGCAGAACATCTTCCTTTGCTCATACGTGATACCTTCGCGGTAGCAAAATCCGTTTGCAATGTGAGCCGGACATCTGCAATACTATGTTAAATTCCCTTTCTATGAATCCTATAACATAGCCTTTTCCTTACTCTGGACGATCCTCGCACTTGTTCTGCTCTTGCACAGGAGGAGGAGGAGCAGTAGTAGTGGTGGTAGGCGGTCGGGTCTCGCGGGTTAGTGGCATTACTGTAGTTGGTCGAGGCTCAGACTTTGAAACTGAAGTAGTTCAATCAGGCTTCAACAAATCCAGGCACACTTCATTGTATTACCACTTCGGTATCGCAAAACCGTTTTCGAAACGTAGGCCCTATTCCATGTTATTATAGGAACTCGATTGGTGTAAGATCGAAGTTTGGTTCCTGCTGCGCTTGGAGAACAGAATCTGAGTAAGAAATTAAAAAGCAGTTGTAAGAGTTGGTCTGAAAAAAATACCACTACACCGTACTATTTCTTTTACAAAAAAGATACCTGTAACCGGTGACTTGCTGATTTTTGTTTGTTTTGATTTCTACACCAGCGTTCCGACAGCCCTCGAGAGCATGTTCTTCGGAGAAGCTCACAAGCTCTACTTCAATGTCGGTGTCTTCAGGAGACTGGAATAAGTACGACTACAGTAACTAGAGAAGACATAGTTTTTAGTTGTCGCTGTATACTGTTCCTATGTGCCTTTGTTCAATCAGTCATCACTCTCAACATTTTCCAGAACTACGTAGCGTACTTCAATCCAGTAGTAACATCTGGTGTAGTCTGCATGATCTTTGTAATCGCCTAAGAAATCCGTGAAATTTCTCCATTCTGTCGATGCTTCGTATGTCTGCCCGCATTCCTTTGGGCTTCCTTTGGGCTGGAAATATCGCTAAAATACTGTAATCTCAATGGAGAATGTATTCGTACCCTCTCATTGCATAGATTTCCAGCATATCCTTCTGGGCAGACGCATTTGGCGCAATTGAGTGGATGGGGATATCCACCATTTTGACATCTATTTCCTTGTCCACTTTCACACAACTCTGAAAACAATTGCAGTAATTATACAATGGTCTACTTTCCGAAAGCGCACACAAGCAAACTCAATGAAGCTTGACAAAAGAGAAATTGTGTTTCTATATTGTGATCCAAAGGTGCTTAATAATTTTCACGGCTTTCACTTGAACTGATCATTTTCGTTAACTCACTATCGCATCCATAGAGTTTGTTGAGCATTAAGGCATCGATGAAGGAAACGAATGGCGATCCAAGAGTTTCTCGATAATCCTTGTCAAATGGCATCAGCGTTGGAATTTGGCGGTTGATCGCAGCACTGTTCATGGATTTTTTCAAGAGTAAGCATCATACATTGCAACAATCTAACTAGGTCGACAATGTACGCAATGCTTTTTAAAACTGCACGATTGAGCCCAGGAAGTTTTAAAGACTTAGCTGTCATAGAGCATTGCAATAAATCAGTAAACTATGAGTCTTCGCAACAAGACACTCAGAATCCTTTTGTTCAGCAGAATGAGATAAAACTGAATTAATCTATATCGAAAGATATTCAGACTCACTCCGATGCGCGGTAGTGCATAATGCTACCATAGTCGTAGTCCAAGCCAAAATTATCATTCTCCTCTTCTGTCTGCCACGCGAATTGACTTCGCCAGTACTCCTGGAAATGAGTGGGACTAATGAAAATTTTATCGATTCGATCTTTCGGCTGACTGTACCTGAATGTTTTCGTAGTCTACTACGACATATTTATCGCGATCGTGTCTGGACATGGTGTGATAAAATCCGAGAGTGTGGCCAATTTCGTGGGCGGCGATAGAGGTTGTCTCACATGCGTCTGCTAGGGAGATCTGTTGTAGGCCTCCTGTTTTCCCAAGGCTCGACCAACACCCGCCCTTTGCTTGTACTATCAGCAAATCTTGACCTGGAAATAGGCAAATTGTTCAATGGTCAGCTTTGGGGACAGCGCATTAGGGCAAAAGTAACCTGTGAGTATGATACATCTTCTATCGCTCTCAAAAAATTCAAAAGGATCAAAACATAAGGAAACTTCGAAATTGGCGAAATTCATCACTACAGATGCTCTTCGGGAGGAAATGTCGTCCCCGGCCGTCTGATAGGATTAAATTATGAACGGAATCTAGGAATAGCGTTACCGTATCCTTTGAGAGTCTCCACGTCGTTTATGCCTTGTAAGCTATCGTAATGTTGGAATTTTATGCATGTGTCTTTTGTCCACATATTCGCTCCCCTTAGGAAGGCTCCTTTGGCATCTTCGTCTGTAATTCTACTCTGTTGCCCAATTGTCTATTTCAGTCTAACAGTAAGAGCGCACTCTATCTCACTTAGGGAAGTGTTGAAAATGTAGTTCACTGTGAAATCGCTCCACAGCCTCACGCCATCTTTGTCCCTAATAGCCTGACGTTTAGTGCGATTGACTCCTCCTAGTTCCTCTTGAAGCTCCTTGATGATGATCTCACCTTGCACCCTTGAACACACATTTTTGAATTACATGATATCCTATTTTAAACACAAAAGCCCACTCATTCAGGTAGATGTCACCCTGGAAAAGCTTCTCGTCGATTCTGGTTTTGCCATTGATCTCGTCAATGTAGTCTCCCTTCGGATTCAGGTGATCAAGCACCATTGTTGGCATATGCTGAAAAGAACTTCGAATGATATATGCTCCCATAGAAACATGTTTTTCATAGTCTGTCAAATCTGTCTCGATTAGATGATATGGAGCTTTTCTATGAAAATTATATCATTCTTGTTACAGCACGGAGCGAAAAATTAAGGAATCGGTTTGTAAAGTGATTTTGGGACTTCGCATTTCGCAATCGATTTACACACAAAGTCGCGGTGGAGTTTTGAACGATTATATGCCGCAAAGGAAGATTTGAAGCTGGCAAAAGGAAAATGGCGATGTTCTTATTCTCCATACGAGTATGGCAGCAATTGCTCAGCCAAGTGCAGAGAAGATTGGTGAGTCTGAAGTCTTTGAGAGCCAATGAGATTTTTGAGCATTAGGATTCTTTTAACATCGTGGTCTTTGACTTTTCCAGAAAGTGAATATGCTCGATGAGAGCATGGTATTGAAAAAATGCAAAAAAATCGGTACTTTGTATTCTTCAACTACTTCCGCTGCCTCCGGCGCGAGATGGACCGTTTTAAGCGTTTCATTTCCCATTTCACTGATCATATTTATGATTTCCACTTCCGCTTTGTTGATGAACTGTAATGTTAAGAACGAGTTCAGAATCGAAGGCACTACGTGAGCACGAAAATTCGAACAATAAAATCAAAATTAATTTGTAGAAATTTAAAACAAAACCTCTTCATTGTTGCTTATGGTGTTGCTGTTGCCATTGACAGTGACACCCGAAAAGAAGATGAGGAAAATCAACCACATCCTGAAATATCTTGGCAGAAGTGATGCGAATAATTTTACGAACACATTCACTCGAAAGTAATACTGTGGGATATATTAAAATTATTCGAACCTTTTATCGTAGAATCGCCGTATAGTACTATCAAGCGAAGGCCTAGGGATTCCAAAGGGACAGTGGACATTTTTAAAGACTGTCCACCACCCCTTTCCCAAGAAAGCATCACCCTACGAACATCAAGCAAAAAATTCTCAACTGCTTTCAAACGACGTTGAGGCGCTGATCTTTTGTTAAGAACTGTATCTGTGAATAAAGAACTTGAGAAAAGAAATGCTTTTAAATAAGTCAATGCTATTCTTCCAGGGCGACAACCAAATGAAGACGAAGGTTAGATTTGCCATGATTTTCCCTATCATTTTTGCTTTTATCTTACGAACTGACTTTGGATAAATTCAGAATGTGCAATTATAATTGGCATTTCTGATTTGTTGGGATTTTGGTGCATTTCGGCTATTACCGAGGCCTTTTCAAAGGGCTGAATTCCTTCATCACCGCAGCACTCTTCCGACCGTATGTATTGTACAAGGTGCCTACCTTCATTGAGATGGTTCTCAACGTACTTGCTAAAGCCCTACTGATGGTAGGCGGTTATTTCGAGAGATATGTCGCGTTAATTGACATCTAGTTAGGGACAGGTGAGAAGGCATAATACATGGTATATATTGCGTTAACATCAACTGTCTAAACGAGCGATATGTTACAGCATCTATTCCTAATTGCTTTGTTAGGAAATCAGAGACGGCTGAAAACGTTCAAAGCCCGTTTTCACCGAGTTAAACTTATGTAGCGTTAGCCTGAAGATCCTAGAGTAATAAAGTGGAATGAAAGGCTATCTACGAAAGTTGCAGAAATGCGAGGATACATGATCGGAGCTACAGCTTCACTTTTATACGCTCATGCTTTATGTCAGGGACGTATAATATTTGATTTAGTAGAGCTGGAGAAACATCAGTGCCTCCTACGTCCACATTCAGGGTATCCACCTTGCAAGCCTTTTTATTTCAGATGTACCACGTCACTTGGTGGGAATTCATCCCTGTGCGGACTCGAACCATCTTCTGTTATTTTCTGACAGTAATATTTTCGGACTGACAAAAACGAAAAGTATCTGGAATAAGCTTTTCTCCTTCTCATGAGGCACGGCAGATTCCCTGTATTTTTGGCTATTGCATTCTCACTATAACCCAAGATTTCAGCATTTCTGCACTGAACATTGATTTATTTACCTGTGAAGATGTTAACTGCACTATAACTATTGCGTGGAAAAAACTGGCATCTGCAGGTTGACTCTACTTGGTAACTGGATTAAGTTGCTGAGTCGGTCAGATTTTTTTCTGAAGAAATGCTGCACTTTTTTCAAGAAAGTCCTTGTTCACACGGCAGCAACGGCAACATAGTTTATCCAGGTAGGTCTTTAACTTCCCACGGCGCTCTATTGAGCATCCCACAAGGTGAAAAAATTTTGTTCATCTGGCTATCGTGCTTTTCTTCTAGAGCTCGAGTGATTCATTTCCGTGTCCAGACTTTTAGCTTTTTTCATTAAACTCTCGTTTGACCCCCTTTCTGAATGACTTGGGGATCTTACAAACCTCCATCTGCCCGAATGTCGTTCCCGTCATCTCTGTTTTACAAGACTGCCTCTTCCGAAAAGTCTTCTGCTCTGACATTTCTCACTTCATTGTGAGGTTAGCGATGCTATTAATGTTCCATTACATTCACTGTGACGACTTGATTGTCCTCGTCCTTCTACGACTGTTGACAGCATGCTAAAAAAGCTGCTCGGAGTGTATTTCCAGGCACTGTCTCGGAAAAGATAACGTTTTTGTTTTCCGGCAAATTCACCAGAGCCCGGGCTTGTGTAGGATTAGACAGAACTTCTGCTTCGCTCAGTCAGTTGCCCTTTTCTTTAGAAAAAAAGTTGGCAGAACATAAAAAACTTCCTTTAACGTTTCCAATGATCAAACACGATTAATCACTAAACGCCCTGGGAACCCTAGGTAATAGAAGCTATATAAAGTGCAATGTGAAATAGTAATGATTCGATGCTTATGCGGCACGTCATCGGTTCCTTCCTCTGGTATTTGGGTGGAAAATGAAAAGATGGCAGAAACTAGAACTGGAAACATTTCCTTTGCTTCTAAAGGAAAGGAAATGTTGCGGCGAAAGATCAGCGGTCAACAGCATACCATTTTTGTATTTTGTAGCACAAGTCAACAAAAGGCTCATTACTACTATAGCCAATGTTTTGAGTCAATTCACCACTCTTCTCCGAGCTGGCGTTTATGCTTTTAAACGAATAATCGATTAGATGTTTTTCCTTTCAAGCCTTCTAAGACTGTAAACCTTTATTACATTCGGACTTGAGTGTAATAATTATGCCAAGATTGAAAGAAAGTCGAACATGGACGCTTAATTATTAGGCTTGCAATTTCCGTTTAAACCAGTGAAGAGAATTGCTCTTCAAAACAAAAGCTGTTATAGTTTTCCCAGATGATAATTTTCAAAAACCATGTTTGTCGTGCTTATTCTAAGTAAATTCCAAACGTCCTTTATTATTTGATACTTTTTAATTTTTTTTCGAGTTTTAGCTCGTGTTCAGAAGCACTGTGTGATGAACGGTTCTATAATTACAAATTTTGAAATATAGTTGACATTTGAGAACATCTGCATTGGGCAGTTGGGCAGTTCTAGGCCGTCTTCACTTCAGAAACTGCAGTTTTTGCGAGTATTACACACAAGACTGTGAACAAACCATCATTTATTAATGCAACATATGTCGTATGAATTACATCCCTTTGAGCAGTAAGTTTTTCTTTATTTGTAGATGATATCCTTACATTCGCAGAATCCGTAAGCAACAATGTGAGCTAGACATCTGCAAGACTGTCATACAGTGCGCGTCAATTGCTTATGCCACCCCCACATTTTCTTGTTATCTCGGTTCCTACCCACTTCTGTCACATGTGACATACTGCACTACAATGGACTGTGTCAGGGACTCACATATACGAGACATACACCTGATCAGAGAAACAGCTTCATTTTTACAGTTCATTTTAATAAATGTGCAGCGTCAAAATTATATGCCATACTTCAACACATGATGAAAAAAACAGAAAAAAGCACAATTGGTAAAACATAAATACTTAGTTGGACCACCTACTTCACGAATAACTTCGAGAATTCTATTTGGCATACTGTCAACGAGATTTTGAATTACATTTTCTGGAATTGAGTTCCATGCACTTAGAATGGCTGCTCTCAGCGAAGAAACACTTTCATACTGGACCCCCCAGCAAACACCCTACGCGCCAAGATACCCCAGAGATTCTCTATGGGATTTAGGTCCGGGGAGCATGGAGGCCAGTCCAATACATCCACATGGTGATCCCCTAGCCACTCCAAAGTTGAACGCGAGACGTGCGCAGGAGCGTTATCGTGTTGGGGAACGAGTCTTTTCCGCCTATGATCGTGGAGGTGAGGAAGCGAACTGCGCTGAAGAATATCTTGAGGCTCTTGCGAATTCATGTGCGTGGAGATGAATTCCAGATCCAGCGTTCCATAGGGAGAGAAGGCCGCCCATATCATAGCAGTTCCTCCGCCGAATACACGTTTCGCAAAAATCCTAGGCTCCTTTCGTAGATCCCTCCAGTAATGAACATGCCCGTCAGGACCACCCAGATTGAATTTCTTTTCATCGGAAAAAATCACCTAAACCATGTAGGAGCTTAGCAATGCACTTTCTAAAATGAGTCAAAACCCTCACCTTTCGCCAGTTTCTTGAAAAAATTTCTCTTGCAAACTCGAGTCGGGCTTCGCGATGGCTCCTGGTCAGACGGGGAGCTAGCTTCATCCTCTCCCTCCTCAAAAATATTTGACGACGAATAGCTCGCAATGCAGTGGAAGTCGACACATTTAGTGAAAGTCGTGCACGGATCTGATTGGCACTCATGGTTGAATTGGAAGCCAATCTAGCGATCAGTTTGTGGTCGGCTCCTGTCAATTTGAGTGGACGTCCTCCTCCGTGTGCTTGACCATATGCCGCAGCATTCTTCACGAAACCGTCGATGCAGCGTCTGGATCGGCCGAGTTGTTCCGCGATGGCCTTGTTGCTATGACCTGCTTGACGAAGCGACAGAATTTGGCATTGTTCTGTTGAAGATAGACGACGACCCTTAGGCATGGTGGACTGCTTTGGATTGCAGACAGGACAGCTCTGGACAGAAGGCGGTAGGGCTGCGCGGACCTGAGATATTTCGTAGCAATGACGGCATGGCATAAGCAATTGACGCGGCTAATTTTCACGATCCCGCCAAAAAAAGGGCGCTACCGCCACGTTCAAATATGTTTAGGCTTTGTTGAGACTCTTGTTTACTCAGTAAGTGTTGGTCAACATTTCAACTCGCAATGTTGCCTAACAACTCAGATAAAAGAAAAAATAGGGAATGGCATATGCAATTGACGCGCACTGTAGATGTTCTCTCAATGGATACTGCAACAAACCATGTTTCCTGCTCTATTTAATCTTCATACTTGTTCGGCTTCTGAACAGTAGAAGTAGGAGCAGCTGTACTGGTAGTAGGCAGAACGGTCCTCCGAATTGATGACCCTACGATGGTCAGTGGAGCTCGTCCTTTGTTAGCAAATAAATTCGGTCAAGCAACAGCAAGTCCAGGCATAGTCCAACCATCGTTCATGAAATCATTGCCCTCAAGATTGAATCCCGAAATTAACATAATTGAGAATCTCGAATAGGAAAGTCTCAGTCAGACCCAAGGCATTACTCCTCGATCATTTTGTTTGACCTGCAACAGCGCCAATTCCAGGTGATGTTAACCAAGACATTTAAGATTTCCTTGTGTTGTTAATACATTCCACTGTCAGGAACGTTTCTGAGAAGAACACTTTGAAGAATTTGACTGATGAAGAAAAAATCTTGTAGCCGTTTTCTGAACATTGCTCTCTCGACGAACTCTCTAGAATGTTATAACTCATCAGTGAAGACGGGAAAAGGGCTCCTTGTAAGAGTTCTCATGATATTCATTTTCATGAAACATAGCTGAAATCTGTTAATGTGCAGAGAGCTTTCTATTGGTTAATAGTATTTGACAGTTTACAGACAGTACGAAAACAGAATTTGTGAGGCCGCATTGATTGATCATTTATTCATGTGAACATTCTCATTTATCGCATAAATTACATCCGCGAGGGCAGAACATCTTCCTTTGCTCATACGTGATACCTTCGCGGTAGCAAAATCCGTTTGCAATGTGAGCCGGACATCTGCAATACTATGTTAAATTCCCTTTCTATGAATCCTATAACATAGCCTTTTCCTTACTCTGGACGATCCTCGCACTTGTTCTGCTCTTGCACAGGAGGAGGAGGAGCAGTAGTAGTGGTGGTAGGCGGTCGGGTCTCGCGGGTTAGTGGCATTACTGTAGTTGGTCGAGGCTCAGACTTTGAAACTGAAGTAGTTCAATCAGGCTTCAACAAATCCAGGCACACTTCATTGTATTACCACTTCGGTATCGCAAAACCGTTTTCGAAACGTAGGCCCTATTCCATGTTATTATAGGAACTCGATTGGTGTAAGATCGAAGTTTGGTTCCTGCTGCGCTTGGAGAACAGAATCTGAGTAAGAAATTAAAAAGCAGTTGTAAGAGTTGGTCTGAAAAAAATACCACTACACCGTACTATTTCTTTTACAAAAAAGATACCTGTAACCGGTGACTTGCTGATTTTTGTTTGTTTTGATTTCTACACCAGCGTTCCGACAGCCCTCGAGAGCATGTTCTTCGGAGAAGCTCACAAGCTCTACTTCAATGTCGGTGTCTTCAGGAGACTGGAATAAGTACGACTACAGTAACTAGAGAAGACAGTTTTTAGTTGTCGCTGTATACTGTTCCTATGTGCCTTTGTTCAATCAGTCATCACTCTCAACATTTTCCAGAACTACGTAGCGTACTTCAATCCAGTAGTAACATCTGGTGTAGTCTGCATGATCTTTGTAATCGCCTAAGAAATCCGTGAAATTTCTCCATTCTGTCGATGCTTCGTATGTCTGCCCGCATTCCTTTGGGCTTCCTTTGGGCTGGAAATATCGCTAAAATACTGTAATCTCAATGGAGAATGTATTCGTACCCTCTCATTGCATAGATTTCCAGCATATCCTTCTGGGCAGACGCATTTGGCGCAATTGAGTGGATGGGGATATCCACCATTTTGACATCTATTTCCTTGTCCACTTTCACACAACTCTGAAAACAATTGCAGTAAACATACAATGGTCTACTTTCCGAAAGCACACACAAGCAAACTCAATGAAGCTTGACAAAAGAGAAATTGTGTTTCTATATTGTGATCCAAAGGTGCTTAATAATTTTCACGGCTTTCACTTGAACTGATCATTTTCGTTAACTCACTATCGCATCCATAGAGTTTGTTGAGCATTAAGGCATCGATGAAGGAAACGAATGGCGATCCAAGAGTTTCTCGATAATCCTTGTCAAATGGCATCAGCGTTGGAATTTGGCGGTTGATCGCAGCACTGTTCATGGATTTTTTCAAGAGTAAGCATCATACATTGCAACAATCTAACTAGGTCGACAATGTACGCAATGCTTTTTAAAACTGCACGATTGAGCCCAGGAAGTTTTAAAGACTTAGCTGTCATAGAGCATTGCAATAAATCAGTAAACTATGAGTCTTCGCAACAAGACACTCAGAATCCTTTTGTTCAGCAGAATGAGATAAAACTGAATTAATCTATATCGAAAGATATTCAGACTCACTCCGATGCGCGGTAGTGCATAATGCTACCATAGTCGTAGTCCAAGCCAAAATTATCATTCTCCTCTTCTGTCTGCCACGCGAATTGACTTCGCCAGTACTCCTGGAAATGAGTGGGACTAATGAAAATTTTATCGATTCGATCTTTCGGCTGACTGTACCTGAATGTTTTCGTAGTCTACTACGACATATTTATCGCGATCGTGTCTGGACATGGTGTGATAAAATCCGAGAGTGTGGCCAATTTCGTGGGCGGCGATAGAGGTTGTCTCACATGCGTCTGCTAGGGAGATCTGTTGTAGGCCTCCTGTTTTCCCAAGGCTCGACCAACACCCGCCCTTTGCTTGTACTATCAGCAAATCTTGACCTGGAAATAGGCAAATTGTTCAATGGTCAGCTTTGGGGACAGCGCATTAGGGCAAAAGTAACCTGTGAGTATGATACATCTTCTATCGCTCTCAAAAAATTCAAAAGGATCAAAACATAAGGAAGCTTCAAAATTGGCGAAATTCATCACTGCAGATGCTCATTGGGAGGAAATGTCGTCCCCGGCCGTCTGATAGGATTAAATTATGAACGGAATCTAGGAATAGCGTTACCGTATCCTTTGAGAGTCTCCACGTCGTTTATGCCTTGTAAGCTATCGTAATGTCGGAATTTTATGCATGTGTCTTTTGTCCACATATTCGCTCCCCTTAGGAAGGCTCCTTTGGCATCTTCGTCTGTAATTCTACTCTGTTGCCCAATTGTCTATTTCAGTCTAACAGTAAGAGCGCACTCTATCTCACTTAGGGAAGTGTTGAAAATGTAGTTCACTGTGAAATCGCTCCACAGCCTCACGCCATCTTTGTCCCTAATAGCCTGACGTTTAGTGCGATTGACTCCTCCTAGTTCCTCTTGAAGCTCCTTGATGATGATCTCACCTTGCACCCTTGAACACACATTTTTGAATTACATGATATCCTATTTTAAACACAAAAGCCCACTCATTCAGGTAGATGTCACCCTGGAAAAGCTTCTCGTCGATTCTGGTTTTGCCATTGATCTCGTCAATGTAGTCTCCCTTCGGATTCAGGTGATCAAGCACCATTGTTGGCATATGCTGAAAAGAACTTCGAATAATATATGCTCCCATAGAAACATGTTTTTCATAGTCTGTCAAATCTGTCTCGATTAGATGATATGGAGCTTTTCTATGAAAATTATATCATTCTTGTTACAGCACGGAGCGAAAAATTAAGGAATCGGTTTGTAAAGTGATTTTGGGACTTCGCATTTCGCAATCGATTTACACACAAAGTCGCGGTGGAGTTTCGAACGATTATGTGCCGCAAAGGAAGATTTGAAGCTGGCAAAAGGAAAATGGCGATGTTCTTATTCTCCCTACGAGTATGGCAGCAATTGCTCAGCCATGTGCAGAGAAGACTGGTGAGTCTGAAGTCTTTGAGAGCCAATGAGATTTTTGAGCATTAGGATTCTTTTAACATCGTGGTCTTTGACTTTTCCAGAAAGTGAATATGCACGATGAGAGCATGGTATTGAAAAAATAAAAAAAATTGGTACTTTGTATTCTTCAACTACTTCCGCTGCCTCCGGCGCGAGATGGACCGTTTTAAGCGTTTCATTTCCCATTTCACTGATCATATTTATGATTTCCACTTCCGCTTTGTTGATGAACTGTAATGTTAAGAACGAGTTCAGAATCGAAGGCACTACGTGAGCACGAAAATTCGAACAATAAAATCAAAATTAATTTGTAGCAGTTTAGAACAAAACCTCTTCATTGTTGCTTATGGTGTTGCTGTTGCCATTGACAGTGACACCCGAAAAGAAGATGAGGAAAATCAACCACATCCTGAAATATCTTGGCAGAAGTGATGGGAATAATTTTACGAACATATTCACTCGAAAGTAATACTGTGGGATATATTAAAATTATTCGAACCTTTTATCGTAGAATCGCCGTATAGTACTATCAAACGAAGGCCGAGGGATTCCAAAAGGACAGTGGACATTTTTAAATACTGTCCACCACCCCTTTCCCAAGAAAGCATCACCCTACGAACATCAAGCAAAAAATTCTCAACTGCTTTCAAACGACGTTGAGGCGCTGATCTTTTGTTAAGAACTGTATCTGCGATTAAAGAACTTGAGAAAAGAAATGCTTTTAAATAATTCAATGCTATTCTTCCAGGGCGACAACCAAATGAAGAGGAAGGTTAGATTTGCCATGATTTTCCCTATCATTTTTGCTTTTATCTTACGAACTGACTTTGGATAAATTCAGAATGTGCAATTATAATTGGCATTTCTGATTTGTTGGGATTATGGTGCATTTCGGCTATTACTGAGGCCTTTTCAAAGGGCTTAATTCCTTCATCACCGCAGCACTCTTCCGACCGTATGTATTGTACAAGGTGCCTACCTTCATTGAGATGGTTCTCAACGTACTTGCTAAAGCCCTACTGATGATAGGCGGTTATTTCGAGAGATATGTCGCGTTAATTGACATCTAGTTAGGGACAGGTGAGAAGGCATAATACATGGTATATATTGCGTTAACATCAACTGTCTAAACGAGCGATATGTTACAGCATCTATTCCTAATTGCTTTGTTAGGAAATCAGAGACGGCTGAAAACGTTCAAAGCCCGTTTTCACCGAGTTAAACTTATGTAGCGTTAGCCTGAAGATCCTAGAGTAATAAAGTGGAATGAAAGGCTATCTACGAAAGTTGCAGAAATGCGAGGATACATGATCGGAGCTACAGCTTCACTTTTATACGCTCATGCTTTATGTCAGGGACGTATAATATTTGATTTAGTAGGGCTGGAGGAACATCAGTGCCTCCTACGTCCACATTCAGGGTATCCACCTTGCAAGCCTTTTTATTTCAGATGTACCACTCACATGGCGTGAATTCATCTCTGTGCGGACTCGAACCATCTTCTGTTATTTTCTGACAGTAATATTTTTGGACTGACAAAAACAAAAAATATCCGGAATAACCTTTCTCCTTCTCGTGAGGTACGGCAGACTTCCTGTATTTTTGGCTAACGTATCTTCACATAACCCAATGTTTCAGTATTTCTGCACCGGCTGTTGGTTTACCTGCAAAAAATCGTTATTGCAGTAGAACTGTAAATCCAAAAAAAACTGTGCTCGACAGGATGAATCTACATGATAAAAATTTACCTTTTTACGTAGGTTAGCTTTTTTTAAACAGTAAAAATAGTCCTTTGCTTGCATGTCAGAAGCAGAAGCATTTTCGATCCAGGCAGGGTGCTCTAGTAGGCAGCCCACAGTCATTTTCCCACATCAGTTTTGTGAAAAATGATATCTTGTAGCTAGTGGTAGGCTTGCTACTGCTGTCTACGCTTCCTTTCGTGCACCTATCTGTCGCACTTTTCTTCTTGAGGTAAGTAGTTGATTGGAAGTTGTGTCTTTCCCCTTTTCTATTAGATATTTGTGTTACGCCGTTCTGAATGGCTTGCCCACTTTATGAACCTTTAACTGTCGATGCCTTTCCCGTTCTCTTTTTCTTTTACCGAAGAGCCTGCCTATTTCAGAAAGTTTTGCTTTGACAGTTCTCAATTCTACATGAGTTAGCAGTAATAACAAAGTTCCGTTATATTTGCTGTGACCACTTTACTATAAACTTTTTCGCAACAGATATTTCTGCACATATTCCGAGAAAGGCATTATTAGTCAAAATACAGTACTAAATATCGCCTTTGCTTGGCGGTCCATTTGGTAACCCACATTTCGTCGCAAGCATGGTAACCAGCGCGATGCTTGAGTATCTTTCTATATTGAAGACTTCATCTGTGCGTGATTCTGGTCTCGTCACGGCTCCCATAAATCACCAGTTGTTGAAGCCGCGACGTTGCTGAAATCGAAAGCTCACACTAAACTATTTAATAGGTTTAGTCTGACGTTCACATCATGCCCTGCAAACACTGGGTAATAGCCACTATTGAGAAGGACGGAAACCAAAAAAAGGCTTATGCTTATACCGTCGACAAGTGAACCTGGTTCTGAGACTCCGATTCTGAATCACTCCTGGCCAATACAGCATTTACGTAGTGCTGAAACTTGATTAACTCTGATTTCTCCAAGTCCCGATCTCTCGGAGAAATTATTTTTATTTTTTCCACAATATGTTCGATCACGGTTTATATGTTTGTTTTTTGACTAGAGGGATGTAGAATAAACGCCGTACAAGGTGCTAAGAACGTATTTATTCCCGAAGCTTACGGTGTTGATGTTGCCACACTTTGATGCGCAGCAAGAAACATCCAGTTTTCTATGTAACGTTGGTACCTCCTAGGTGAGCAAAAGCGTGGAAATCTTGATTCCATCAGGACTCCGATACCGCGATCATATGTATTGTGTCTTTCCTATCATCCCGCCGATCTTGAGCGAAACTGACCATGATAACTGCGGCTTACGTTACCCGCGAAAAGAAAAGCTGAGTTGAGGTTTGCCGTTACAATTTCATAGAAGTTGATTGATTGGGCATAAATTAACAATTGTGTTCTTTTCGAACCTTCCTTCCAAGAAAGTTCTCGATCGTTCGTGGAGGGAAAAGAGGACAGAACGATCGCAAAACGAGTTCCCATGATGATTACAAATTATAATATATTTGTCTTTGTTTCATGTTGTCCTTGTTCATGAATAGAAAAACTAGTTGGGCAAATTGTTTCCGGAACTTTGAAAAACAGTTTCCGCAAGAGTGCAAAACAAGTAGATCAAGCATCTATTAATGCTAACTATTTCAATTGTCGCATAAATTACATCTCCCAGGGCAGTAGGTCTACCTTTGTTCGTAAGTGACACCCTCGCAATAGCAAAATCCATTCGCAATATGAACTGGACATCTGAAATACTATGTTACGGTCTCTTTCCATGAATCTTATAACATAGCTATTTCCGCACTCTAGACGATCCTCGCAGTTGCTCCGCTCTTGTTCAGGAAGAGGAGTGGTAGTGGTAGGAGGACGATATTGTAGTTGGTCGAGGCTCGTCCTTCGAAACTAAAGCAGTTCAGTAGGTTTCGACGAATTCATGCACAGTTCACTACTGCATTTCCTTGTCGGTTTCGCAAAACCGCTTGAGATATATAGACCCTCTTCCATGTTATTATAGGAAACCGGTTAGAGATGATTGATGGTTAGAGATTAGATGATAGATGCATCATATGTGTGCCCGCAATCCTTTGGGCTCCCTTTGGGTTGGAATATGTATAGCTACAATAGTGTGATCTAACTATAATAGAAAGTGATTGCCTACCCTCTCATTGCATAGGTTTCCAGCATATCTTTCTGGACAGACGCAATGAGAGCATTTCAGTGGATGGAGATATCTACCATTTTGACACTCCACCTCTCCCTTTTTTCATCTCTTCCCTTCCCTTTTCTCGTTTCACACAACTCTGAAAACACTTGCAATGACTAGAGCTCAAAAGTTGTGGTTCCTAAGAATACACAGGAGCAAAGTTCACAGAGGCGAACTCGAAAAAAATAAAATGGTGTATCCATATTGTGGTATGGCGCGCTCACTAACTGTTCCAACCTCAACTTTGATTGTTCATATTCGTCAACTCACTATCGCATCCACAAAGCTTATTTAGCATCAAGCCGTCGATGGAGGAAACGAATGGCGATGCGGGAGTTCCTACATGGTCCTGGTCAAAGGAATCAGAGTTGGAATTTGGCGGTTGATCGCAGCACTGTCAAAAAACATTCCTCAGAGTTAGCATGATTCACTGAGACATTTCATAACGGTCGTGCCAGTCGAACTTGACTCAAAGACTCAAATGAAGAATGTTACATGTCTCTTAAGGTTTATTTTGCTCATTGAAGAAGTTTTTCTGTTTTTTTCTTTTTCTTTTTCCGTCTTTACTTTCCATAATAAAATCGTTTCCTTTCATTGAGCGAATAATCCGTCGCACTTGAAAATTTCGGTGGTGGCTCTTTTGGCACAACGTCGCCACTGCTTCTGTTTGATTCCATTTGCTGTGGTGGCAGGATTATATACAGCTGTCATCGCTGCCGGTAATTGGGATATGGAAGCACTACTTCAATGAATTTTGACCATTATTTTATAAAAAGTCAGTATTAGTATCAAGTGAACATCTTCTTTAGAAACCCATCATCAGTGTTAATGAACACGAGTAACTGAGGGGCGGGGGGTTGCGGTGGAAGGAAGGGAAGTCAGGAGGACTGAACAAAAAGCATGACGGAAAGCATTAGCCTTGCTGTTCATTACATTCAGAAGCACTCAAAACTCTCAGTTATTTCCACAAAAAACAAATGCTTTGTCTGTATGGTCGAAGGTGCTCTCGAGCAGTCGCCCAGGGAGGAAATCATGGCATTAGACCAAATTTGAATACCAATGCTTTATATAAGAAGGAATCGCCAAATCTCTTTTTTCAATCCAAATCGAATTCTTTTTTTTTTCAAAGAGTCGAACGTTACTTTCATCGCTTGCGGAATTCGAGAGCAAATTGAGTTCACTCAGCAACTTGAGTGGTCTTGATATGGAAGCCAATAATCACTTCATTCCAAGTTTTTTTGCTGATAAGTGATCAGTCCGCTAAACCCGTATAAAACAAGGAGTCCGATGAGCGAATGTTCCACGAGAATTCTGAAATGAATGATGCGAACGGGTTGAAAAAGTGAGTTAAAATTTGGAATCTGCGAGAGTGCATGAAGCTAAGCAGTACAACTAGTGCTTTTCATGAGAAAAATTTTTTTAAAAGGTTTGTAAGTCGGATCCGGGGCGTTGTTCAACAAGTTGAAGCAACTGACTGATGTTTCTTCAGCTCTGCTACGTAAGTGTAGGTATAGGATTATTACGTGTGCAAAAGACACAAGCGTACAAAAATATATCAATAACACACCGAAAACTCAAACACAATTTCATTCAAATTAAACCAACTGTGTTACCCGAAATTTGACAGTAATAGATGGAGAAGTTCTATAATTTAGCAGTCAGTCTCAGAAAAGCTAGTACTCTGTATCATATCTTAAAAGTATTTTGGCAACTCGATGTCTAAATTTAGCCGAGGATGTGTTTAATGGTATCATTTTTGAAAGCATCAAATTATGACTCCCAGCTCTGAACGAGAAACTCTTGGCTCGCAAGGTAGTCTTGGGTTGGCTGAGAAAAATCTTACTGGCCCCTCCTCTTGTTCTCGAGGGCATCATTTTGAAAACTTTGCATAAATTGGAACCAGATAAACCCTGTATCATCTCGTAAACTAAACAGAGATCAAAAACTTTACGTCTAGATTGTAGAATTGATATTCCCAGATACTTGTTCCTGATTGCAGCTTCTTTTATTTTGTCATAGAGGAAACCACAGAGGCGAATCAGCAGTTTACGAGTGAAGTTATTCCAAAACTTCTCCAATGCATATAAATGCTTTCTTTTAGATGGATTAAAAAACAGTAGAATTAGATTTTCCAACGGTCGAACGTATGATTTGTGAGCGCTGAGCCATGCTTCTTTAATCCTGGTAGATGACCCGTTGAAGATCTGAAATGTGCGAGTATGAGCCATTTTTACCTTTTCGATTATACGTTCCGAAAAGTCCAGTTTGCTGTTATACCTGAGACCTAGGTCTCTTACCGATTCAACAACAGTAAGAGGGACCCTAGCAACGGTATACAAGTGATCTATTGACCTCCCAGACACTAGCTGTATATAAACCGTTTTTTGCGGAACTAGGGCAATTGCCATATGGACCATTCAACCGTCAAGTCAATCGCCTTTTGCAGAATTTTCGGGTCGCTCGGACTCGAAATTGGTTTGCAAATTTTCAAATCATCTGCATATGGAAAAAGTTATTCGAGGAAAGATTCTCTCTTGGTTATTTGAATCCAACCTTCTACCAAGAGAGCAGCACGGTTTTCTGCCAGGGATGTCAACGACTACAAATCTGGTAGATAGTCTGTTTGATTGGAACTTTGCCCTCAGCCAGGGATACTCAGTTGGTGTTATATACACATGTGGATCTTTCCAAAGCCTTCCATAAGGTGCTAAACTGCTTCGCAAACTTAGATCTTTTGGAATTGGACCTAAACTTATGAGGTGGTTGGAATCATATATATCTGAAAGGCATATGACCGTAAGAGTAGGAAGGGAGCTTCCCGACCGACATTGCTGTACAAGTGGAGTACCTCAAGGCGGAGTGCTTTCTCCTTTACTGTTTCTTATCTATACCATCGATTTGGTTGCTGCTCTAAAAACTTCTGAGCAAGTAAAAGTCCAAATTTATGCCGATGAGGTCAAGATATATGGTATCTACGATTCCAATAGCAGAGATGGAGTGCATTGTGCTCTAAATCATTCAATTGGTAACTTATTGTGCTGGGCTACAAAATTTGATCTGGATGTGAATCCATCGAAAACTTTTGTTTTTCATTTGGGAGATTTACCGCTTGGTGAATGTAGAATCTACGATGTTGTTCTGAATATCTCGGTTGGCTACATGACGTTAGCGCTGGATGGTACTCTGCTACGCACTACTGAGCAAATTACGCGATATAGTGGATTCTAATATTGGATTCAAGTACGCTGCGCAATTCTTGCCAAACCTGAGAGTAGTGACTCTTTGAAGAAAAGTCAGTTTTTGGTCTCCTGAAAGTACCGAAACCGCAATAGAGCTTGTGAGTTTTTCCTGTCACCATGCCCTTGAAGGCTGCCCAAACGCTGGTGTAGAAATCAAGACAAACAGGAATCAGAAGCTTACTGGTTATAGGTATCGTTTTGTGAAAATGTATGCACTGTTGACTAGTCTCAATCTCATTTCTGCTCTTTAAATTCTTGCTCATTCTGTTCTCCTAGCACCGCAGGGGTCAAACTTCGTGTTTATACTAATCGTGGTCCAATAATAACATGGAATAGGGCCTACATATCACAAACGGTTTTACGATACCGATAAGGTAATGCCGTATGCCTGAATTCGTCGATGTCTCATTGAACTTCTTTAGTTTCGAAGGACGAGCCTCGACCTACTACAGTAAGGCCAACGACCCGTAGCACCACATGGCCTACTCCCACCACTATTGCTACTACCACTCATGCTGTCCAAGAGCAAAACAAGTGCGAGGATCGTTCAGAGTAAGAAAATGCTTTCTAAGATTCACTAGAAAGGAACTCGTGATGATTCTTCAGATGCCCAGCAGACATTCAGACATTACGAACGGATTCTGCTATCTGGATGGTGTCATGCATGAGCAAAGGAAGACTTACTGTCCTCGGGGATGTTGAACATGCGATGAATGAGAATGTTTGCATTAATGAGTGTTGATCATGTTTAGTTTTGCGTACTCGCAAAAGCTCTTTTCCGGAAATGGAAACAGTTCTCGAAGACGGCTTACCCAACTAATTCTGATACACATGAAAAAAGCCAATTATAATCTGTAAACATGGTCATCAGGGAGCTTGTTTTGTGATCTTTTCCTTTCCACGAACAGCCTTTCCGCTATCACTCGGATTACACCGTCCATATCCTCATACTAATTTTTCGCTCCCATCTGGATAGAGCTCATTATTTATCTACACTGAATAAAGACTCAGCCACCTATCCTTGGTCGCACTAACTAATGCATTTCACATTTTTCATCTCGAATCTGAGTCTCAGCAAATTTGATGTTACTTTTACAACGATCAGTAAATGAATAGACGCGACAGATGGAATCCCTGCCTCTCAATTGTGTGACCCCTAGTTTCTAGAATTTCACCATCTGCTTCCCCCACTTGTGCTGAATTTATTTTGTAGGAGGTACTGACAAGAAGAATTCGAGGAACCCAACGATTACCAAATTGGTGCATGAATACTGCCTTCAGAAAGCGCGCTCCCATCGAAGAAATTGTAGCGGGAAAGTGCAGTTTCAAATAAGGCGGGTAATCTCCGTTCCTATTTTGTATTTGGAGTTGATGGTCATTAGTTCCTCCTTTCGATTCCTTGTAGAATTGTTAACCACCCGCTACGATGATTAAGGTTCCAGACCAATTTCGGATGTAGCTCCATTCGCGTTGTTATTTTGTTTTGAGGTAGCATGTTACTGCCTCAACCAATGCTTTTTGCAGACATGGAGAGCAATTTCACTACGGATCGGACTAACGAAGTCAGGAATCGTGAACTGATTCAACAGTATCTCAATATCCTCGATGATTCGGTATCTTTTTTTTGCAGTTTTTCGTAAATTTATCTACCTTCTCGTACAACTTGTTTTTGAAAATAACCAGCGTCGGCTGTGTGTTGTATGTGCCTCTCCCTGCTCAGTAATCAAACATGAGGCATGGAAGAAGACGAGTTGTTAGAGCTTCTCAGCAAATTATGTTTAGGGAGAGCAAGTTGAACTGCTCAGTTCTGAAAGAAGCAGTACGTTAAACCTTATTTTCTTCCTTCAGACTGGTAAAAGAACCCCATACGTGCCTTCTCTACTTCATAAGCATCCCTGTTCTGAAGGAGCCTGAAAACTCTGATGAGACAATCCACCGGTACTTCTTTCAAATGGGGAGCTTGAAATCAATCCAATCGAAACAGCAATAGCTGTACCGGACTTTTTAAACAGTTCTCCGTGATTTTTTTTACCAACACACTATTACTTGAATAGGTGCTTTGTTATGACATCTTCCATAAAGGAGAAGCGAGGTTTTAAGGTCTGGGGAGAAGTTTTTTATACCTTACATGTTCCCCATGAGCTTGCCTTCATAGGCAGCACGTAGAGTATATGTTTCACGCACCTCGACATGGCTACCCTTTGTGGAAAGCTTGTTCTGCTACTCTGAACCATTTCAGTGCTTGAACAGTGCCCAGGTCAAGTGTGGTTCTTAGTTGCAGAAACGAAAAATTTCATAATCAATTTCAAGATAGCTTTATTTGCATCCCATCTATTATATTTCAGACTGAGGGCAAAGTTTACGTGCAAAAAGTCGAGGATATGATTAGCAGCAATTGCCCACGGTTAATAGTGAACTTGAATGACATTCGAAGAAAGTCCGCTGAGCGAGCCTTTGGGTGAGTTCATACCTTGTGGTCCTTCAAATATAATTTAATGAAAATCTTTCAGATTGATACATAATTTCGTGGAAGAGATTATATGTTTGGAACAGGCTGCAAAGGAAATCGTTGAACGGGCTAGCTCTGAATTTGTCAAGCATCAGTGAGTTTCATGAACCTTATTGCTGTTAGTTCTGGATGTTGTACATTGCAAGATGTCTTTCAGCGAAGTCGAAGTTGGTTTCGAAGGCAGTTTTGGAGATCGGCACGTTAATCCCAGATCATTGAAATCATCATTTTTGGGCAATCTCGTCTGCTGTGAAGGAATCGTGACGAAATGTAGGTTTCCCGTGGCATGTGCGCCGAATGAAAGATAGGAATGGCTTTGTTCAGGTTCCACTGTCCGTCCAAAAGTAGTGAAAAGCGTCCATTACTGTGCAGCTACGAAGAAGATTTTGGAAAAGCGTTACACAGATCTGACTTCTTATGACTCCTTCCCGAGCAGTAATGTATATCCAACTGAGGTGAAGTTGCATACTCGGTAAAAAATTTTTCTATCATCGTTCACTATCATATCATTTCAGGACGAAAACAAAAATCCCTTGGAGACTGAGTTTGGGTTGAGCACGTACAAGGATCATCAATCGTTTTCTGTCCAGGTACAGTTTAGTATCATAGTGTACTAAATACTAATTACTAATGAATGCTAATTATTAAATGCCATTTTGACAGTGTCGGCAGCATTCGCTTCGTTTCCAAGCGAGCAATCCCTCTGGTTTTCTTGATGTGAATTTAAGGTCCCCATGGACTCACATCCCCTTGTCACCAGTTTACGTTTACGTTCATCCCGTTGTAGCTCAATTTTACTTTCGATGAAGAATGGAAGAAAGGGCTCCTAACATTCTTTTATTTAAGCGTCTTCTCGGTAGTTATAGTAGTTCTCACAATTTTGGTACTGTATGCCCTAAAGCTTCGCTGCAAAAGCAAAAATTGCCAGGCTACTTCCTCTTCCCGTATATACTTTTAGCAACATTTAGCAGCCTACAACCAAACACTGTGGCTCTCTCAAGCCTTCGACATATCTTTTCATGAACTGATGTCCTTATGATGCTCTTGTATTTTCCTGTGAATCTCAATCAAACGTCGGAACTGACCTCCGCGTCGCATCCTGGTACATATTGTGATATAATGAGGTCTAGTGTGATTGAATATTCCACTAGACCTGCTTCTTGCTTTTCGGTGGCATAATCTACAACCATGTAACGAAGTGAGCATCAAGGCATCGATGGCGAATTCTAATCCTCACATTCGTGTACGCATTTATCCCTCTAGATGATGGTAGCCTGTGGGCTCTGCGGTGATTCCGAACTTCTCGGCCTATGCCCCCAACAACGAAAGTGCTAAAACATTGACTGACTTTACTGAAGATGAAAAGGAATATGAAATGTGTTCGCATTATCTTACCAGTGTTGTCTTGTGAGTAGGAATATCCAAGGAACGAGCTCATTGCAGGGAATTGTTCAAAGGCATCACAAGTTGAGGTGATTCCGCCGAAACGACAGCCTAATAAAGCTTATATACAAACCTCGCGAAGAGTAGGAGAAAATAAATTAAAAATATATGCAGGCGGAGGTGGTATAGTGGCAAATGTCGCACTATCTCACACGCACGGTCACGCGTTCGAATCTTGGATCGATACCCGCCTAGGCCAACCAAGCCTATATCCCTCCGGGGTTGGTAAATTGGTGCCAGATTGGTCTGCGAGATAAAAGCACTGACTTGTACATCGGTTGGCCACCTCAAGTCATTGTAGAGGCCACATACGCACCCATTACGCCATTACGATTCTGAATGGAGGTGGAGTGCGGGGGCGCATCCCTCAGACAGGATTGATTAATTTCAAAAACTTTATCCTTTATCCTAATACAGAAGGCATGCCGAGCTTCATAGAGAGCGTTCAATGACGCTCAATGACGTTCATCACACTGAACGGGTCAGAGGTTTTCTCGAATCCTTAGATATATAATAGTAGGCACAGAACTTCACCAACAAAATGTTTCATATGAGACCGGATTGGGATGCGTGTATTCAAATAGTTTATGGGTTAAATAGATGGGTTTACGTTCGATCTGAACCTCCTGCAAACGTATAGATGACTTAATACATGGAGAGCTATATGTTCCTAAGTTTGTGCTGGTTCTTTCGTTCTCCTCGCCACTCAACGTATTCTTCTCCATCAACACCTTTGCATTTCAACACATAAAATTCCAAGTTGGCAATGGATACGGGTTTGTGCTTGAATCACGATAACACACAATTAAGTTGACTTTACTGGTGCAATAGTTTTGTTTCATTTTTCTCATTTGCTTTCTTGAAGGAGTTACCTGAATGCGCACCACCTGGTCAGCTTCCTCGTTCCGTGGACGTAATTGCGGACAACGACCTTGCAGATTTGGTTAACCCTGGTGATCGTGTTCGCATAATCGGTCTATATCGCGTGCTTCCTAACAAACAAAATGGATTCTCCAATGGCTCTTTCAGGTGAGTTATTCATATGACCTATTTTCTTTGTCGCAATCATTTAAAAATGTACCTTTTGCAGGTCTATTATCATTTCTAACAATATTCAATTGCTTTCAAAAGAAACAACTCTGGACTTCGACCCTGAGGATGTCAGAAATATTCGCAAGTTCAGCAAGAAGAAGGATGTAAGTTTGGTCGCCTGATTTCAACATTTCTAGAAGACGACAAGTAAATTTAGGTGTTCGAACAAATTGCACACTCTCTGGCCCCATCGATTTGTGGTCACGACGAAGTGAAAAAAGCAATTTTGTGTCTCTTGCTCGGAGGTAACGAAAAAATTCTCGAAAACGGTAGTCGGCTTCGAGGAGACATCAATGTGCTCTTGATTGGCGACCCTTCTGTCGCGAAGTCTCAACTACTAAGGTTTGCTTGTTTTACCTATTACCCTTCCCTTTACTTATGATCAGGCCAACGTTCTCAGATACGTTCTTCAAACAGCCCCACGTGCCATCGCTACGACGGGGCGAGGATCTTCTGGAGTTGGCCTTACAGCGGCTGTAACAACAGATTCAGATACTGGAGAGCGCAGGTTAGAAGCAGGAGCGATGGTATTGGCAGATAGAGGAGTCGTGTGTATCGATGAATTCGACAAGGTATGTGAAGTAAGCGTTAGAGAAACGGTTGCCCTTCTCGAATATGCTGTCATCTACCGACCGAATTTCTATAGATAGATTCGGTTCCAGCAGCTTTCGAAAAGAACTAAACATGTCGATAACCTTACGAACATTTATTTACTCGTGAGGACAAAATCATGCTTACATTTGATATTGCAACTATATCATTGTGCAACTATCTACATGTATTATAGATGTCGGACGTGGATCGAACTGCTATTCACGAGGTTATGGAACAAGGGCGTGTGACTATTGCAAAAGCAGGAATCCATGCAAAACTGAATGCACGATGTTCTGTTCTCGCAGCTGCGAATCCTGTTTATGGACGGTTAGCTACCTCCACTTCAAAATATGTCAAGGGTTTTAATGGATTTCCTAACGCTAGCTCTGCTCTGACCTCAGTTTGGTTTCAAATGTTGGCTTGTCATTGTGACGTCAAAGGGATTTCCTGAAGGTTAAAGAGCTTCTTCCTTCAGGTGTATTCCTTGCACCCTCAAATTTTTGTACCTAGCACTTGACTGTACGTTGGTATGATTTCACTGAGTTCTCCCTTCGATGAAGATGTAGTTGGGAGAAGGGGAGGTAAGTAAAGTAGAGAATCAAAGCTCTTGGGGGGACCGAACATTGGTGCATCCGGAGACGCACGCGGCAGATTGCGCGGCTAATAAATGCTCACATGTCTTCCTTATATTGTTCAAATCGACATGCCTACTTATGAGCAGCTTCAACTCTGGACCCTGTAGCTGTTTTGGGTACATGCTTGGCCTCTTTGCTCTCTGTAGCCGACTTTGCGAGCCCGTAGTGGTTAAAAACGTTTCTTAGCCGAAAAAAAAATCGGTCAAGCCTTAGGAGAGAAGGAGCAGCGGGATGAGTGAGTCAATTAAATGTTCAATTCTTACCTCATATTAGATTTTCGCACAAGGTAATCATCTCACCCACCGCGCTTCCTCCTTCCTAAGGCTTAAGCAAAAACTGCATTCCTTCAGCTAAGAACAGTATCTAAGCATAACTAATGCAATGGCTGCCACTCAATATTGAGAAAGAATGTCTCCCCTCCACCCTCCCTATAAAATACGGTTTCACTTTCTTTTATGTACACTGAGCTCGCTAATTTTTACTTCGCCTTTTTGATCACAAGATTACTGGATGAAGCTCCATCTGCAAAATTCCTATCACGATACCTGCGTTTATGTTGATGAGGATTAGAATCCTATCCTGATTCAGTTCAAAAGCAAGATCCTTCATGGGTACTTCTTTGCCAGTCGGGTATCCTGGCTAACGCTGAGCTTTCATCCGGTTGATGTTGGTCTGCTGCGCACCCCAATTTGGACCTTCTGATACAGGAAAACAGGACTTACGTGTGTCGGGCCAAGCCCATACGCGCCGGCTCGCTTTACTGCGCCCACCACGCCATGGACTAGCCCTGTTCAAGTCATGTGTGTCTTCCTAGCTGGTTCATTCCCCACTTATATTAATTTGGCTACAGAGTCCTTAAATGCCACCTAGTACTATCAGTGTGCCCGTTCAGCCGCCTGCATCCCTTCCAAATCTGAACGCTCTGGATGCAAGGAAGCAACTTTTATACACACCCTGCTCCTCGCTCACCACGTGCCATCACTGATACCACCTGGCACACCCACACAAACACATATACACACATACACATACTCGTACCTCGTACACCTACACACTCACACATGCACATTGATACGCACACACTCAACGTGTTATATAGAGCGGGATCTCTTCAAGGCCCGTAGCGTAGAGCACAAGATGGAGTGAGGCTTCTTGAATAGTAGGAACTATTCAGATACTAAAATAATTTGAATATCATTTTTAGATATGATCCTTTCAAAACTCCCATGGACAACATCAACATGCAGGACTCGCTGCTTTCTCGCTTCGACTTGATCTTTGTATTGCTTGATGAGGTCAGTTATCCCATGCAAATGCTGTTTACGAGATCAATAAACAAAAAGAAAACAGTATATGTGTATAAATGCTTTATAGGCTTTATAAATACATATATGTCTTTTCGCACCCATCCTACTTTGAAGTGTCATTGTTAATGTGGAGTAGACGTAAAGTAAAGTACTTCACAATAACAATGACTGAAGTTTGATAGGTTCAAAGCGAGATTTCATTCCAGCATGATCCTGATCGTGACAAGACTGTAGCTACCCACGTGCTGAAACTTCATTGCTATCGAGCTCCTGGGGAGAAAGACGGCACGGTGCTTCCTATGGGAGCAGGTGTTGAAACGATGAGTACATTCGACCTGCATGGAACCGAAAGGAATAGTGAAATGTATGAAAAGAACTCGGATTGGGCGGATGATTCGTGAGTTGCTTCACAATTTTCAAGCACGAGTACTTTTTAGTCACTCTTGATTATTTCAGCACAAAGGTGCTGTCCGTGGAGTTCGTGAGAAAGTATATTCATCTTGCTCGCTCTGTGAAACCAAAACTCACTGAGGGAGCCACAGAATTTATCTCGGATGTGTATGCGGAGATAAGATCGATTGACACATCGAAGACGGATAGAGAACGAGTAAGCTGAAGTACAACTGATGCACTGTGATGAACAAGCACTTGTTGATCGGCGACAACCACTTTTTTTAGACTATGCCGATAACTGCTCGACAGTTAGAGACCCTCATCCGTTTGTCGACTTCAATTGCCAAGGCTCGTTTTTCCAAAACAGTTGATAGAGTGGACGCGGAAAAGGTTGGTTGGCAGTGAACTCGCATTCGTCAAGATGGAGCGTGCACGTATTCCAGGCTTACAATTTGTTACACTTTGCCTGTTTCAAAGAGAAGCCCAAGGCTAGGCTCGATTATGAAAACGCGAAGAAGAGATTAACCACCGGTGTACCAAGTGATGAAGAGCCTGAAGAAGATGAAGAGGTAGGTTTTCCATGAATGTGTTTGTGGCTACTTATCCTCACAAGCTTGCTGATATTCGATTAGAAGGGAAATTTGCATTAAGACAGGCCACGCGTGGATTCTTTTGCTCTATACGAGGCAAGGGAAGTGCAAAATTATGTGTCACAGTTGAAAGAAATATGGGCTAGTAGTCAGTGATTATTTCTTTGAATAATTGTTGCAATACAGTGGTTTCCATCTACTAGGTATTAGCGTGAAAAGGTATTTTTCATGTCCCTGGAGCGTCAATCATCTGCGATTTTTCATTTAGGACACATTTTTTTGGAGAAAGATTTGATTGCATTGAACAAATAATGCAAATATAAGCAATAATGGTTCGCTTGCTAATTCAGCGAGCGGAACACAATACACACATCTAGCTCACGGAAACAGATTCCTTGCACAAAACTGCTACATTTGAATTACCGATTTCCACAACGAGTGAACAGAGTGTATTGTTCCAACTACGTTGGAATCTCATTAGAATTTGTGAACGATTGGCCTCAGAAGAACCAATTTCTTAAACTTCCTCTGCATCTGCTTCGTCCTCCACGATTTCGTTTTTCTTTTGGTTTTTCTAGTTTGCATCAACGTGATATTTTCACTTTTACATACCAACCAATAGGTATGATTAACTCCTTCGAGATTTCCTTCGCATTTCAGTGTAATTTGCTGAAGAAGAGAATCAAAGTCTTTCGGCTTCCAAAATGTCTATTATAAAATTTTCAGAGTGGTCAACAGCGGGTCATTACTACCGATTCCACTCCTGGCCGAGGAACTAGAAGGTAACTTCAATTACATCGCTCTTCTGTGATGTGTCCGTGTGAAAGTTAACACTTTGTAGGCGCGCTCGTGGAGCCACCGCTAGTGATGATTCATCGCCAACTGCTTCTCAGCCTGTAAAACGTCTTCGAACGGAAACGCCCAGTATCAGTGTGGACAGGTGATTTGTCTTACATGTCCCCATTGAGCGACGTCACCTCAGGTGGTGAAGAGGAAGCACTAGAATAGCACCACCGTAAACGGCAATACAATTGCTTTGACAGCATCGTTTATGGTCTTTTTAGGTATAAGCAATTTCGAGCTTGTGTGCGGAAGGTCTTTGATGAGTTGGGCGCCACTGATGACATGGTGGACCTGAAAAAAGTAACCGAAAGTAAGTTAGTTCGATAAGAGAATGCCTCAAAGAAAAGCAATGCTGAGGGCGAAGGGTAGTTGGAAGTTGTGGTTTCAGGTGTGCAGTCCCAAGCTGGTGGTCATCCATTTTCTGAGGGTGAACTCGAAGCTGGATATGAAAGGATGGCCAACGATAACGCGATTATGATTGCTGATAATAAAATAACATTGATTTGAGGGAATTCTATCAAACCTGTCACTTAAAAAACTATCAATTTCCCATTCTAAAAAGGATAAATATCTCGGTCTTGACTGTATAATTATTTCTCTTTTCACAGTTACAAATCTTTTTCAGCAGTTTTTGAGATCTCTTCACAATTTTTGAGCTTTTTCTCATTATAATGCTTATCGTCCTTTGATTCTGGTGAGTTGTAATGGAAAATAAAGATTCTGTATCTATTGTTCGTAGTTGGTTATCGAACAAATAATTGCTGAGGGGAAATTATGGTAATGATTTTGCTCTTAAATTTGTGTACCTGTACATTGTCTTGCTCACTCACATGCTATAGTTCGGTTAGAATAATGACTTCCACTACTTCATAAGCAGTCGTGATAATTTGCGACGAAATATAATATTTTAAACAATGAAATTTGGAGAAACGATTCGAAAAATCAGCAACACTCTTCACAACCACTTAATAGAACGAACGGAGAACAGAACTTTGTAAGCGTCTTTACGCGGCAAATTGGAGCGGAATTTGAGGCGTTTAGGACGACTTTGAAGTGGAGTAGTTCAAAGGCACAGTTCACGATAAGCATGGTTTCTGAGTTTTCCCTCTACGATTACCCCATGTTCTCAAAGGGTAACAGGAAGGGTGCTGTGGGGTCCCAAAACTCAACAACTAGGGCAGAGTGGGAACTCCGATACCGAATCGCCCGGGTGCCCCGTTCCTCGACTGATGTATTGTCAGACGAGTGTCGAGGCGATACTGATTGCAATATTCGCTCAAGATACTGAAAAGGTGCTATTTCCGTTGTTACTAAGGTTTTTTTTTAAACTTATGCTTATTAGTGAATGAATTCTCAAGGACATTTTTGCTTACTGTAGCCAGCTATTGGCTGCTTTCAGACTTCGACGTCCGCCCGTAAGTCCGACACCTTGCGTGCGTGCGGCGGCAGCCCTAGCCACTTGTCGGCACGTGATCCAGTGTTGTCAACAAGTGGCTAGGGCCGCCGTCGCAGACACGCAACGCTCCGGACGGACGGACGGACGGACGCTAAGGTCTTAAAGCAACCATTCGCATCGCGCACGTACGCAATGACACAATTGTATGGCTCGTCCTAAAGCCCATTGTTCTCCATTTTCTGGTCTCATTCTCGCTCTGCCCCCTCTTAACACCTTGGAAGCACTGATTCACGCTCTTTCTTTGCCTTCATTGCACTATTTTCCATCTTATCTTCCATTTCTGACATAGTCAATTACCCAAAACTGTCGTGAACTGTGCTTTAATAGATCAGCTAGGCAAAATTTTTCGCGATTTGGCCAACTTTAACGCTTATCATTGGGGCCAAAATTTTGGGTCCAGCATCTTTTCTCCGAAAATGGCGTTGTATCCGGCGCACCCGATCGCGCGCTATGAAGGGAAAGTTTTGAATTCTTAGTGCACGGTAGGATAGCCGCCGCGTGATTTTTGCCGCTTGCCGCGGAAATTCGGGGAGAAATTCCGGCACCCCCAAACTGGAAGTAGAGTAGATCAGTGGTATCAACTAATCCTACTGAACTACTCTACTACAAGTTTGTGCCGCAATACTAGGCCCCAGGGTCGTTTAAATCGCAGTCCGTAGGCCCAATGATAGGCGCCAAAGTCGTTCAAATCACCTTGCCGAGGGCCTCTCAAAATGGGTGAAAGTTCCGTTCTCCAAAACTATGCAGCTTGGCGAAGGGGGGAAAATGTCAAGCGGTGACTAAGCAGAGCACAGGGTGATGAAACCTTAAGAGAACTGAGGAGGTAGGTTAGGGAAACTTCTTCCCTGGCATTTGCTGTATCGAGCATCATCAAACACTGTGCTGACTGTTTTCCATTACATCTCTGATGCGCAATTTCATACAGTTCAGTTCGAGCAAAATTTCGGATGTTTTTGGTAGCTTTGCCCTCGAAAGAATCCTTTAATCGTGAGCGTTTCACTATAAATGCATGATTTCCAAAAATAATATCTGTGTTGTGCTACATAGTAACCGAAAGACAATCTCAAGGGCTGCTTTCATAGTCTGCCGGCCGGGCACGGCGCTTGGCACTTGTTTACAACCGGGTCTTGATCCATACCGCAGTGCGAGTAGTCCCGCGAGGCGCGCTTGCTCGCTCGCGGGCCGGCCGGCCGGCGGACTATGAAAGCAGCCAAGTGCCTCCAAACACCGATCACATATACGACGCAACAAAAGGGTACCCTGGGTGAGGCCCACTGGATTCCTGATGGGGCACTTGGGGGATTACTGAATCACACGTCCACGGTATGTTAAAGTCCCCCTACTGTTTGTATGGGCAATGGTGAGGTGTAAAGGTAGTGACACACGTCTTGGGTGTCTGAAACGTCAGTGATAGCAGATCTGTGACGTGAAAGCACTCCCATCATAGCGGAAGCGTTATCGACATGCGGTCAACGCAGCGTCTATTTGTCGTTTCGCAGCTGGCTCGATAACAGGTGTTAGTCATCGCCAGAGGTATGTGGTTCGTAGAAACGCGTCGACTTAATTTGCCATTCACCGTCAGCCCCAGTTCCCAAAAGCATAGCGATTGGGCTGGTGCCATTCCCTTGCTGATTTCCACGCTCTGAATCTTTTTTATCGCATTTTGTGCTTATTTTTAAGGATTTAGGTGATGCTGTCCAGTATTTTGCAATGAAATGTTCTTAAGTTTGGTGAAAATGGTAGATGAGCCGTTTCTCTCGGCTTAGGCTTTCCTGTGTATTTTGACGATGAGCTCTTTCTTTTGAGCGCATAAAACCATCGAACTTTCCGCTACGTCGATCTTTTATTGTTTACTCCCGTTTTTCTTAAATCTCAATGCCTTCGTTCGCCATCCCCCAATGCGATGTAGGTTTGGTCATGTTGCTCTTTTTTCTTCTTCTTTTTTTGTTTTGGTTGACCATTTTTGTATGATGCCTCTGTCAGCTTCAGCGGTTTCGAAATTCACAATGTAAAAGCGCCTATTGATTTCGACCACGTGCTCACACCCACAGAGCCGTCCTTCTGAGCTGGCTACTCGCTCGTTCGTTAGCCAACGGCAACACCCACACAGCACCACACGAGCGGCTGAGTGACCAGCCATTGAAATCTCAGCTGAATCCTTTCCCAAGTGACTTGCCTGACTATAAACCACACCTTACCTGTCACAATTACTCGTCGATCGGAAACAGGTTGTCTGCCAGCTGAAAAACAGGTTCTCCCACTGGCGCCATACTGTTTCCGTACGTTTTAAAGCCTTCTATGGGCACGTCGCTTTCGGCACAGAGTTTGGTAATAGATTTCCGATGGACTCGTTACCTTTGCCTCTTATTTTTAAGAGCCCCTGGACCGTTTTAACCCATTGACGACCGCGTGGCCCGTATACGGGCCACGCCCTGTCATGCTCCTGGGACCGCGTGGCCCGTATACGGGCCACAGTATTATTTTCCATGTATAATATTCATTTTCGATTTTTTTGACCCTTTCAAGTATCGAGCAGGTTTGTGGAATCTACTATGGAATCTTGACGCGCATTGGTCCGTGAAAAGTCCACTTCTGACTTTAATAATAAGAGAAAACAAAGTTACTTCTGAGGGCACAGGTAAAGGAGCAAAACCAAAGGTGACCAAATTTATGTAAAAAGGATGTAAAGGCACTTTGCTGAGGTATCCGATGATCCGAAACATGCCATTCTTTCTCTTCTGTTTCAATATATCATTGAGTTGGATAACTTGCTTAACTTTGTCTTTCGCCTGGGATAGAACTTGTTTTGAAAATTCGCGAAAGAGCGCGGCATCTGCTCGCGGAATCGACCCAACTACACTTCATAGATTTCCCATGCCGTCGTGATTGGTTTTTTGATACCAGAGGTGAGTAAAACGTTCGACACCTTTCAAATGGGTTATGCAGATCTTTTAGACATACTGAATAGTCGGCTTTATTCTTGTATGTATGCGTATGTGTATTTGTATGTATAGTTATTATCTGTATCGATTGTATTGCCTGTCGTCCCGTTCATTATCGACTAGCTAGCGGAATTTGTTGGCGTCTCCATTGATCCCCACGCAAGCAAGTATAGTGAGGTGTACCCTTCTCGCTGAAGAAACACGACCATTTTTCTTGATTCGAAGTTTACCGGATTGAGTCTAACCCGCGGTCTCAGTATAGCGAAAGTTTTGAGAGGGAGGTCGATAAAAAGCAAGCAGCTCATTTTTTTTGTCGTTACAATTCTTCCTTCCTTTGCAAATTTGAGGCTAGTGTTCTAATGCAGTTGCAGCTAAGGTTATGCCATCACTTACCCGTTCTTGTCAACATTCCTAAAAAGGGGTTCTCAAGTCGGAGTTGCTATTTGGAATCGGTCCTATGTTGCTAAACGTAGGTTCTGATGAAAGTCTCAATCCTGCCTTCCAAATTCGCTTAACTTTTTCCGAACGGAGTTTCGAAAGTGATTTTGGGTGAGCGCCCACCATGAATGAACATAAAGGCATGAATGTGTCTGCGCTCATGGTGGCTGGGAGCAGAGATAAGGGTGACGCCACGCATATTTGGCATTAGGATCGAGTAAAGTTGATAAGTTTTTTTGCTTCGTAGGGCTTTTCTAAAACTAAGAGGTTTTTGAAGACCTATGTTTTGATTGGATCGCCTTCAACAACCTTCTGATAAGTTATGTGATTCGATTCCTATTTAGATCATCCAGTATCAATACTATTTTTTAAACTCTACAGTCATGGAAACTTTTACGAAGAGGCTTTTGGTAACAGGGACATCGAATAGAAAAAAATTTCTTCTCATTCCATTGCTTCACAAGCACTAGGCTGGAAACAGTCCTTTATTAGCGTCTCAAAAACACTCAGATGAGTGCTTATGTACCTGCGAGTAAAAGAGAAATCTTCGAAATCTGATACAAATTTGAGAGTAGGCAAGGAATGGATGGTAAGCGAAGAATGGACTTCCGTTTTGGGAGTCGCCAGTAGTTCTTTATCGAAGTGCAGAATATACTTATAACACACCTGCAGCATCACAAAGCGCTGAATTAGATGGTTTCCAGCGAAAGACGTTAACTGTGAGAGAGGATGTGGTTGCAGAGACAACCGCACTCCCCGTTCTACTCTTTTCGAGCCTATTGAAGCGAATGATAGAGAAATGTGCAATCTCCGTGAGAGACCCACCGCGAATGTAGAGAGTGTCCAGATACTAAAGACCGAGGTGAGAGACTAAGGCGGTAATGGTTAGCGACATGGAGAGGTTTTGGCATTGACTGTTAAAAGATTCCATCCCTTGAATTCACTTTGGTTCGCGTCCTGCTTTCTAGACACTACCCAGAACTGTGCCATAGGCCTTCTCCTCCATACTGTTGGCGAATTTTCTGAATAACTCAATGAAAGAGATTTCATGCGTCAAAAACTCGCACAAACTGGTTTATTGTACGTTATAAGCTCAAAATATCGGAAACTAGCTGCAGTCGTTGGTCTGTGGAACGAATCTTCGATTGCGTAGTCGTCATCATCGACAGCGAACCGCTCGCATGACATATTAGTTCCCGTATTGCTCACTTCAGTCACAATGTCAGTGTTGCGTTTCGTTTGACATTGTATAATGGGATTGCTTGGGCCTTTCTTATGACTCTCGTTAGTGACGTTTACTGCTAATCATTTTCGCTAGTTTTTCGATAGTAAAATTTTGTGTTTAGTGAGTGTAACTCTTTGTGTTCTTTGCAGTAATAGTGGCGGCATCAGAACTCACTTCGTTTGCCTCCCGTGTTTGGGGAGGACTACAGTCGGCCGTAACTGGATCCAAATCTCGGGACACGACATCACTAGCAGGACGTGCCGGCAACAAACAAAAAAATGGGGATAACGAGGTGGGTTCTGCAATAGAACTACAGCCTATAACGGGCGCAACCCTCCCGCTATCAGGTTCTTGGGTTCCTATAGCTAGAAACGGTTTCGTCTGAAAAAGTGGTTACTAGTTTCCCTTCTGTTTGTTCCTTCATTTCGTTTTAAGGACTGGTTCGCTTATGAAACTTCATTACAATAAATGCCGAAGGATAATCATAAACTTTTAGACAAAAACGCTTTTATGTAGCCTCACAGTTCAGGCTGTATCAGAGAAAAGAAGTTCCATTTCATTGAGATCGCTCAATAAGCTTAAGACGACACAGCCCCGGAAAATCATAGCTAGCTACCACATGTCTTCGAATCCTTTGAACGTTGAAAATGAGCGTGAAACGAATATTGAAAAGGAAGAGAGTCACGTTTCTGCAGCTAATGAAAGTCCTTTCAAGCGCGACGCTCTTGCGAAGAGATCAGCCCTGGTCAGTCTTTCTTGTACTTCTTTGATTCCTTGAAATGAGAATGTGATTACTGTTTTAGCGACTTTTTTGGGGATTTGTTCTTGTGATAGCACTGGATAATCTCTAGTGAGTACTGTGGCAGTCTCTAAGGAAGCATATAGCTAAATCCGATTGATGTTCATCCTGTAATTATATATGGATGACTCTGACTCTTCTAAATGATTTGATGGTTTATAATACTTGATTAACTTGGGCGAAAATCTATCTATCGTTCTAAGTAGGAGTTAATGCAGCGAGTCTGATCTCCTTAACGAATACTTATTAGAATAAGCTTCGAAATTTCGGTAAGCAAATGTTTATTTGCATATGCAACTAAGCATTAGTTAAAAAAGTAATCTTTCTGAACTCTGTATGTGTAGCAGTTTTCAATTACTCACTTATTTTATATTGTTTCCGACAGTTTCTCACTCTACTTGTAGGCCTTGTGAATTGAGCAGCTGCTCAGGGACGGCGCATGATTAGGGAAGTACTTGCTTAGATAGCGCTCATTTGTTTTCTACCTTAACAAAGTCCGACAATGAATCACGAGAAGGTCAATCCCGTACTGCGCCCGTCTTTTGGTCGACCGATACCGGCAGTTGTGGAGCTAAACATTGATCTCTGTCGACATTGTGTGGGAGACGCTAGGGAAGTGTAGGGACGGTTGGGTAATGTGTTTTGGTTTGATGTTTCGTTAGCTCATGTTATTTTGCCGCCGTACGCAATACGGAAGTTTTCCAACGTTGGCGATTTATAGAAAAACTTTGGACTGGAACCCATACTTGGGCTATTCGAGCACTGGGCTCTTATCACTTACACTACCGAGACCCCGCTTACCCTCGCCTCCTGTACCATATATAACTCGCCTGGGGTGCCTGTTTGTTTTCGGGGTGTGTGAGTGACCAGAAGCTCATAGCTCCTGTTCTCGTTGGCCAAGAATACTGTATGTGAGAGGACTGGTCTCCGCCTCGAGAGACGTTGAGAAGAAATTTATGTCTATTGTTTTCGTGGACCTGGAGCTTACGAATTTGACATTGGGACAAGCAGCGAGATTAGGACACTGATATATAGTAGATATATAGTTATAGAAAGTGACTGGACAGTGTCCTGCCCGCGGGGTCGGAGGGTGGAGAAAGCGTGAAATAAACGTAATCTGAGTAGCTTTGCGTAGTAAAGTTGAAAGAATTGCGGGAATGAACCAAGTTACTTAAACAGCATGAGTTCAACAAAACTCCGCTCATGACTGGTGAGGCGCTCGCGAAGCGGTGTGTATGTGTGTGTCTGGTAGGAATACATAACAATTTTCTCCAGTATGGGAGCCTCCCAGCTTGTATGGTACGTTGGCTGCAAGACAACTTTACGCGAAAATGAGGAGAGCTCTGCATTAGCGAGGTGACCCGACCATGAGATTATAACTCACATTTTTCATTCATTTCAGTCAAGCGATTCAACCGATCGGTCTCTCAGAGTGCTAGCAGAATTCGTGGAACGAATAACGGACAAGGGAGTCGATGGAATTGTTAAAGAATACAGGTATTTCGTAATGAAGCGAATTGAACAATCCTTCAGATGTGTTTTTCTTTAGACGTTTCTGGTTAAATTTTCTGTTTTTTTTTGGCAACTATCCAACAAAAGTTTGCTACTTTGCAGACGGCTCGACAGCTTCTATGATACGGCAGCTACCTATGAGGCATTTAAGGCGAATATGCCTAAAAACAGATATTCAGGTTTGTGATACTTTCAGTTTGACTTTCTCAAATGAGTTTTGTTTGATTCGATAGCGACATGTTATTCTTATAGGCACGGTTATAGGTAAAAATGATTTCTTAGATTTTCCTGTAGTATGAATTCGAGGACTTATACCTTACCTTCCGTCATAGGACCGGGAAACTTTCCGGATAGGATACAATAAGGGAGTTTACACCGTGTGAATGCCACACCCATAGAGGAGTTTCAACGGCTTTGTAGAGGCTGCACTGTCTCGAGGGAATGCTATGTAGGGAGTTCAAACAAATTGTCATAACCCTGGCGGCAGTGAAAGGCAGTTTTGGGCGATTTCGTTTGATGTGGTCATCTCTTTGCGCAACGGGAGCAAGTTAAATCTCGTTCAAACACCCTTGCATCCATTCTCGTCACCTTGACCCCGTACAAGCTCCGCTTCCACTACTTTTAAAAAACTTGAAGTAGTCGGAATTTCCTTTCATTGCCACCGATGTGCTTCTCCACATCAAGACTTCCGCTTCTCAATTTAAATAAGGTAATTCAAGATTATCGTGAACAGTACCTAATGGCTTTCAATATTACGACGCCTTGCTTTCCACTATGCCAGTTTCTCAACCTTTCTTCTCGTTTCGCAATTTTCGACAAATTCCTTCGCGGTTGAGAATAAGCTGTTAGATTTGTGCATAAGTCTTGCAACTCTTGTCATGGTATCCCAGCGAACTTCACTTCCTTTGGTTGGTTGCACAAGTAGGTTTTTTTTGTAATATGCACATAGCCACAGGAAAGTGAGTATCCCGATATCTTTTTAGATGGTGAGAACCCATTCAACGTCAATTGCAATCATTTGCACGGAAGATGCGCGAGTAAAATTGTTTCTTATTCCAATACTGACAGTACAGAAGGCTACTGAACGATAAAGAAAGGGGGATCATCCAAAGGCAAAGCCGGAAGTAGTAGAAAGGCTAGTGATCTCTAACGTGGGACTATAGAAAAAAACTGCGACATCTTCGTTATCCTGGGTAACCCTTCGAAAGGACGGTAACGGGACAGAGCTCTATAACAATTTGACAGTTTGGGTCTAACTTCTCGGACACCTTAGGCAGTAGAATTTGAATTTGGTTGTGATCAATATTTTTTGCATAATTGCTTTCCTCTTTTCAATATTGCTAATCCAAACGCCCATTTACTCTAATTCTCCTACTAATTGTAAGTATAACAAATACTCATAAACTACCTTTTCAATTTCAGATGTAGTTTGCACCGATTCGACAAGAGTAAAATTGCGATTGGGAGAGAAGGTTTTCGGTGACTATATCCATGCGAATTACGTTACTTCTCCGTTGTTAACAACCAAGTTTATCTGCACTCAGGTTAGTCATTCAGAAATCAGCCATCTGAGTGATATCAGTGAAGTAGAATCTGCGAGTACATCTTGTCAATTGTGTTGTTTGACAGTAGGCGTGTATGTCTAGCAGAACCCGTACTTCCCAAGCAGACATATGTTTGCTACCCTTAAAGAGTTCGTGCAATTAACTCTTCCACCAGCAACAGGAACTACAACTAAATAAAATTCAATTTCTTGTTCGAAAACCTAAATATTCTTCTTTAAGCATTTCACTCTAAACACTGCAGTTGTTACTTCCACGTACGGCTCTCTCTGGACCTCGGTGTAATTGTATTGCTTAGTTTATTTTTTCTTGAGCCCTTCACAAGGTTTGTAAATAAGCTTTATTGGGTTGACGTTTCGGCATAATCGTCTTCTTCGGAGCCTGGAAGGATCATAACGATCTGTCATTATCCGATCAAACATCTCTACCAACCCACTGAAGTTCGAGACTCCCAGTGCTGGGGTATGTCCTCATTCAAAGTCTGCAGGAAACCCAATCTTGTATAGGCCGTAGCTCCACTGTAATTGCGAGACGTTTACGAGGGTTTTACGCGCACACAATTTCCACTCATTTGCCAAGACCTCCACGATGACCTCAATAACTGCTCCGTTATGCTTTTAATTCATATTAGTATTTCATATTTATTTATTTTTAATATCTAAAGTCACTACCGAACTCACTTCCACTATTGAATTACTACCTTCTGAAGTTGTTTTATTTGGACTTAAGTCAGACAACTATCTAAAATTATCTCCTTTAGGGACCGTTACAGTCTACTATTCATGATTTTTGGCGGATGATTTTCCAAGAACGGATAGAGTCAGTTCTCATGCTATGCAAGTGAGTAGCTTGTTTCGGGTTGCGGAGATTGTTTAAGCAAGGTCCGTTGCGAGGACCCTGACCACGTTAGTTATTCGTGTTTCATAATAGGAAACTTGTGAGGAATGAAAAAAAAAAACAAGTGAAGTAATGTTTAATAGTGCGCATTCTGCAAGCGAGCATGCTTTTCCAACACGCCCTCTATTTTGCTTAACTAAAAGCCGGTAGAACATAACATAATAAATAAATGTTCTTGAGGCCATGTGAGGACGGCCGACCGAAGTGTTCTATATATTGGCCGGAGACAGTAGGAGAAACAACAGCATTCGACACAGTAGTTGTGAAAAATACTGGTGAAGATGTCGACGAATTCGCCACGTCAACGTCGTTAATGGTGGAGTTAAATCCGGAATACGGTATGGTATGCATTCGCACTATTTCCAATTATTGTAATCATTCCAATTCTTTAACCTCACCCTTTCCATTATAATTTTTTAGTACTGTTCTTAATTCTTCTTGCTACCCTTGTTTTTATCTCACTTTCGGTGTCCTTGGTGATGGCATAAGTTTGCTGTGGTCTTGTTACCACAGTACACCGCTCGCAAATAAGTTGATTGGTGCTTGTTGAAGCGCTATGTCGCCTAGTCGGGGGAGTAATACCTATTCGATTTTCTTCGCTTTATGCCAATCCTGTTGCATGGTGAAATGTGTTTCCCTAATGCTCGTATATGATCCTCGCTGTTGCGCCAACTTCTGTAAGTGTCCTCTTATGATTATACTCGGTTATTAATGATCGCATTCCTCTTTCTTTCATCTACTGTTATTTACTTGTTGAACTTATCGTTATTTCTACTGCCCTTCATGTCTTTAAACTTCTCTTCGCCTACCTTGTCCTGAACTTTTTTACTAAAGGTTATAATCATTGTAATCGTTGGGGTGTGCTGTTAATATTTTTCCACTTAAGACATACCGGTTATCCAACTATAAAACCAAAAGAACCAGTTGTATATATGTTGTATACAGATGTGTATAGGTATAGGTAAATACCTCTCTACGTTGGTGTTTTCAGCGGTCAAAGATGAAGAGTTACCACCTGAAAAACGGAAACCACTGTTCTTAAGGCTTTTGCGATGGACAACGTAAGTATTGCTATTGCTACGTTGGCACCACTTGTCCCGTAGCTTTGCCCTCATAGAGCAGACTTACAGGTGGCCAGACCGAGGAGTACCTGACCATAATTCATGTCGAATACCTCTCTATCTCCTTGACAGGCACGTTTTACTTGGGATTTATCGTGTTTGCTTGTTTATTGGTGTTTTGATATTCTGTACCATGCCACATTCTCTGTTTATTACGTTTTCTGTCATATCCAGATACATCCTTTTTTCTTTGCAGAGTACGGCATGCTCCATGTGTTGTTCATTGCTCAGCTGGTATTGGTCGGACGGGTAGTATCATAGCCCTTGAGCTGGCACTTCAAAAAGTCGTAGTCGGTAACAAGATCGACTTTGAACAGGTAATGACATCGTTAACATTTTTTCATCGCGAACTAAATAGCCGAGCTCTGAATTTTTTTCGAGAATGTGACTTTCACTGTTTGATGGTTTGGTCAGTATCCTCTGCACAATTCACTTTGGTGAGGTTGAGAACCCATCTCTGCTTCGTGGCGTTAGAAATAAGCCTATGCCCCTTGTTATCTAGCAGTGCGGGTCATATGTTCGACTCCTTGCTAGGACGTTTGTATTATCGCTTATGGCCATACCACGCTGCTTCAGTCAACTGGAGCAATATCTCTTTTGACTGCGGGCGAGCGGTAGCGGCGGACGCTGCGATCCAGTTGGTAAACGACTGCTCCCGGCGCTCTATGTATACTATTAACTGAGTCGAAGGCACATCCTAGCCAGAGCGGTGGTGGTGCGCTCCGATTGCAGTGATCCCATTAACAGAAACGATTGAAGATTACCATAAATAAGCAAGTGGAAAACATCCTGTTTCAGAGGTCATTGTCAACCAGTTTTTTTCCACAAATAGATGTGGATTACAGTCAACACTTGGAGAGTGAAACGGAGTTGTACATTTCAGATCGCTCGAGAGTTGAGATGTGCCCGAGCCCAGTGCATACAAACGGAAGTGCAGTATCTATACATTCACCGGGTGATGATCGAGAACGCTCTTCTACATATAAACCTGAACGAATCGACGCGAGCAACTGGGCAGCGGTTTCTTCGAGAGTATGATGATAAGATGCGAAAATAAGAGTATTATTCTTCAACATCTATTGTTTTCATGGTCTCAGACCATGTTTTTGTATACATTATTGAGATGAACTCGGTGTATAACTGCAAAAGTTTTTGATTATGAGAGTCATTGTTCCTAACATTATGGAAAGTTCGCAGTAAAAATCCGGGTGTATTAAAATGATAATGAACGTTTTGTATCTTCTGGTTCGTATGTACCAGTTGGGCTTCGCACACTAACGCGTGCTTCACAATGAAGAAGGCGTCGAACAGAGATAAAGTTTTCGATCTGAGCTCCAGCCTTTGAGTATCTGGCTATAAGCTGTGGTGGTTTATGAGATACTAAAATTTCGAGCACTTAGCTCATTGCGGATGTGTCTCATTCGATTGATTTGTTACCCTAATCTTAACCTCTGCTCATTTTTTTCGGTGTCTGGGCTTCTAGGGGTAATATTACGAACATGGCCAAGGCTCCAACCATTCCGATTTCACCGAACTTTTCAGGTAATACCGAATTCGGAGAAAGATAAACACGTGAATTCTTCGCATATAGGAAGTGATTTCATCATGTATAGAACGATTCCGGAACGTTGAGGGCGTCTTTGAACTAAATTGAGATTTTTTAGTCTTAACTCCACCCACCTTAGTGCAGGCCTATTCACTTTGGGGTTTGGACCATTCTTCCTACCTACACTCTAATCGCGTTTTGAATGTTAATTTCAGGTCTGCATTCCAAATTTGCCGAACGATTATCTGAACGAAGTTATAAGGGATGTTTCAGGTGGGACTTAACATATTCCTTTTTGACGCCTAAATTGGCAGCCGAATGCCACGATCCACGTCAGCCGGAGCATACATGGTGTTTAGTCAGCACCGATCGACCTTTTGCCCTGGCCGGCCAACACCCCTGACTTGATCCAATAGAAAACGCATGGGGATTCATGGTGAGGAACATTTATGTAGGAAACAAACAACTCGGAGGCATCAGTGAGCTGAAGAAACAATCATCGATGCTTGGCACCAACATGACTAGGAACTCAGGGCGGCAGACGGTCGGACGAGGGGTTGAAAACAAAGAAGAACAAAATCAAAAACCAAACAACCATGAGCTTGTACAAATGGGTTTTGATCTTGTCTCTCTTTGGTTACAGCCCTTCGAGGGGCCGGTCGGCGGACTATGAAAGCAGCCAATGATAGCCTTTACTGTGACTCAGACAATCGTATTTTCGAGGTGAATCGAAGGAATGCGGGCCCAAAATTTCTATTAACCACGCAACTTCCTCTTTATTATAGCTGATTAGCTGAATAAATTGACTTGATCAGCGGCTGTATCATTGCGAACATATGCAAAGTTACATTTTCCACAAAAAAATGAAGGAAAATTGTCCATGTTCTTGAGGTAGAACTTGCTATGGTCTTTAAGGTACGGTTCGAATAAGGCACACTTTCCATATTGACTTTTTCTGAAGTGCCCGGGAATGTGAGTTTCGATGACATTTATAAGTGGCTATATCATTATTGAACCCAGTGTGTATTCGATTTCCTTCCCGGGATTCATTCAAATCTTTCCGGGATATAGGGACAACTTCTCCCAGAGCTTACAGCAACCCCGTAAGCTTTTCGGGATCTTTGTGTCCAGATCTAAAGCGAAGCTACAGAACATTACATTTATGCATCGAAAGTGATTACATCTCTGACTCCCGATATCTCGGAATTGGCTCCAACAGTAGAATTAATTACATGCGTAAGTAGCATGTTGTTTCATCTAACGTAACATCTTTGTTGTTCCTCACTACTTGGAATTACCTACTTGCGAATCAAAAAACATACGCGGCATACAGAAACGAAAATTTAGTACAGGACTCCCAAGTTTGTCCACTACTCACCCCTGTTCTTGCCCAAAGCCCCTTTTAGACGCGTATATTTGTGACGGATGTGAATTTGCGGGTTGTGCTGTGCCAGATTACTGTAAGAGCCGAGTGCCGTACTGAATTTTCGTTTCTGTAAGCGGCATTCATCCAGGTTCTCACCCTTCCCTCCAAAAACCCAAATAGCACTGGCTAATCCTTCGCATCCTCAGTTCAAACATTAGCTGGTGATAAAGGATAGACATGTCGAGTCCTATGTAACCTACAAGAATATACAGATAGGAACCCATCTTTATGATTCACGACGAATATCGCAACAACAATTTATCACCGCCCAGCATTGACAAACCACTCAATCATAAATTATAGAATCTGCATTATTAAGTGTCGTCGTCGTCAGTTCCATGTTCCGACTGGTAATAACGATGATTGTATGATAACAACATAAACAGGCGGGATGAAAACGACGACAAAGAACTCAATTCGTAGGACTACTATAATATTCACCTCCAACATCCTACATCACGCACCCATTCGTGAAAATCGTAAAACATTTGACAATGTAGATATGAAAGCGTGTGATGCATGAAATGTCATAGCATTTGCGCCGTTTAATGAAGACCAGTGCAACCCATCTAAAACTCGAACTGACGTAGAGTATTCAGTGTATCGACAAAAGCACACAATATCAATGTAAGGTTAGTTGAGCTCAGTGCTTATGAAAGGAGTAGCTTAGCATAAGAGATACCTTGGACAGTAAAATGTTGCAGTCGCGACTAACACTTCCTACTCGGCGTCATCGAAACCAAAATGGACTGCAGTGATCACAAACAAACGCTTAAATTGAACAACAATATCTTTTTTCACGCAACAACACATGAAAACGATTCTAAAGAAGACGTCTCGTAAAATAGTAGTGAATCTCTCTATAAAAGGCACGCGTTTCGATGCTCGTACAGGGGACACAGTCATAACAATTCGGTAGCAACATAAACACACAGACGAAACTCGAATGAATGAATGAATGAATGAACGAATGGATAGATGAATGAATGAGAATGAATGAACAAATCAAAAGTGGATTAATATGTAAAGTCTGTAAAAATGAACTAGCTCAAGACAGCTCAATTACCTCCGTTAGTGATAAAGCACAAGACAACTAAGATTACATCAGCCAGAGCAGACTTCTGAGTTGCGGCTCACAGCATGTAAATGGGGCTTCGAGTGAATGTAAAAGGATATTTAATGATTATCGCCCATGGGATATTCTGTTACAACGACAACTCGGTGGAGGTACTTGGACTGAATTCGACAGAGTGACGCATGAGTGATTACCATTAGACGAATCGGAGCAAATACAAAAAATATTGAGCGCGAGTGTATCACCGCCTCCTCATCTATCAACTACCGGTACGTGAGGGAAAACAGGAAAAGAAAGACACAGCAGCAGATGGTGCAATTGACCAGCATTGACAGAAGTGGATCATAGACGGATAACAAACAAAACGAAATCAAAACCGTACATCAACTTGTGCGCGCAGAACGCAGAATAACGCATTAACAATCAAAATGCGCTTCTATACGATGATAATGATGATGTTATTGAGATGATATAATATAGAATAGATTTCCAAACTGTTACAACATATTTGGCATAGTTCAACTTGGCGGCTTGACGAAATACTGCGCGACCAACACGAGCAAGCGAACGCGCTAGTCATGGCAACAGGTGGTTCCCGCGTGATTCAGATGCACGAGGTGTCGTAGAGGTGTCCATAGCATCGTCTACTCGAGATGGCAACGTTGAGGGACTACCAGTCGCTGGTAGATGCGACGATTCGTGGTTAGTATGATTACCATGCATATGACCATGATCCAAACTGAAAAAAAGAAATATAGATCATGTCATTCTTCCGATCCAGAGATCAGAATGTCAAAAAAAAATCTCAAACAAAATCTCAAAACAGAAAAATGTCGCATGCCGCAACTACATACTCCATATAACAACATTGAAAATTTACCGGATTACGGTAAGAATGTTTTTGTATTCCATTTCCGTTTCCGTTCATAACTTATGGTAAGAGCAATGGAGCACTCTAGCACTATGATTTCAATCGACACTGACATTGCACTAACCAGGGAAGGATCCCAACTCGAAGTGGCCATTTGAAATAAGACCTATACTACTAGATGTGTTTTTGGGCGCTGAGTTCAAATCCGCTTTCCAAATCTGCCAAGCGATTCTCTGAACGGAGTTATGAGGGTGGTTTTAGGTGACATTACATGAGAAAACTTGAATTACATGGAAGCAGCTTGCTCCACAACGGCGGCTTGGTGTAGTGGTAAGCGTGACGCTTCATAGGCGAGAGGCTAGGGTTCGGATTTTGTGGGGGACCGAGTTTTTGCATTATACAGAATTTTTCCCTCCAGGACTAGGAAATACTTTAATCGCGCCTTTTCACGTTTTATGACCTTTAAAGGCTTTTGCCGATATTTATCCACTTAAAGTATAATAATACTTCAGTTTTACTCGCATGCCCATGCACTCTATATTCACAGCAGGATTCACAGTAGGGTAACTTTTGCCACTTTATGAACAAATGTGATACTCTAGCACGGAATGTTCGAAGCGAAGGAACTTTTCACAATGGGAGAAACGGATGAAAAATAACTCGTCACAGCTCGTTGCTTTACACTCCCTGACCCCAGATCAGAAGGAAAATTGAATTGAGTAGGCGTCCCGAAATCACCCGCGTGAGTGCTCTAGTAGCCGGCGGCATACCATGAATAAAAGAGAGATTTTCTAAATCTCATCGCCTAGAACTGAAAATAGGCAGGCGACAGTAGGCAAAGAATGGGGTCTCGTGTGTACACGTAAAAGTTGAGATCATGAGCTATTACATATGAGGAGGTGCGTTTAACCATATTTCTAGAAGGAAATAAGGAATGAACTTCTATCGGCTGCATTAGCCTCGTGGTAGCCTCGAGCAGGGTGTCATTCCCTTCACCTGCTTTTGTGGAGGTAAGACGCACTGAATAGCTTTCTGGTCTTTGAATGATGTCCACGAGTCCACTATCAACAATGCCGGTGTAGGTGAGTCCGGGTCTGCTACGCACCATCACACCTAATCTAGCATCAACACCCACTCTAGTGACATCATTGCTCATCATATGCGTTTTACTCGCGCGGACCTCCAACTGTTGCGCAATTTCTCACTCGGTAACAGGTAGGTAGGTAGGAGAAGGTATCAGCAAAGCCTTTAAAGGTCATAAAACGTGATTAAGTCGCCATTAAAGTATTTCCTAGTCCTGGAGGAAAAAAATTCTGTATAATGCAAAAACTCAGTCCCCCACAAAATCTGAACCCTAGCCTCATGCCTATAAAGCGTCACGCTTACCACTACACCAAGCCACCGTTGAGGAGCGAGCTGCTTCCATGTAATTCAAGTTTTCTCATGTAATGTCACCTAAAACCACCCTCATAATTCCGTTCAGAGAATCGCTTGGCAGATTTGGAAAGCGGATTTGAATTCAGCGCCCAAAAACACATCTAGTAGTATAGGTCTTATTTCAAATGGCCACTTCGAGTTGGAACCCTTCCCTGGTAAGCTACGTACGCGTTTGCCACAAAATTTGAAATTCTGATAACTCACATTAATCTACGACCAGACAAGTCGCCAGGCTAGACTATCCCCGTGGCACAGTGGGAGTGACACAGGGTCCCAATGAGGGAGTTTGCCCACGTATATACTTGTCTTTTTTCGAGGAAAAGCAAATTTCATTCGCTGTTGTAAGAATCAATTTGGACATGAAGTGTCACATGGTTTCGGCACATTTAACCTTTTTACTTCCATCCCAACTGAAAAACTGCTGGTTTTTTCGATGGTGCATGTAAAGCTTCAAGTGGGAATGTCTCATTACGGAGCACACTGGTCAGCAACTTATTCTTTCAGCAATTTATCACTCCAAGGCTGGCCAGTAGGCAAGGATGATAATCTTTTGATGGTGCTAACTGGAGCCCACCTTCATACAACCCATGAGTAACATACTGAGAAGACCAAAGTACATACAATGGGACTAGTTGGCGAGAATATTGAAAAACTTCGACTATTGGAAAAGCTAGATGTTCAGGTGCCTCATGAGCTGTTGGAGATAACTTGACGCCGTTAGTTTGAGTATGCAAAGACCTTCAAACTCATTGAACACCACCCATCTACGAACCGAATACCAGCTGCTGATAAAAGTTGAAATGTTCTCAAAAGACTCAAAAAGATTATGGGTAATATAAGATGAACTAGTTCAAACGAAGTTCAAAATTGATCTTCATCAAGAAGAACCAGAACACGAATTCGGTGGGATTACAATGGTGAGATATAGTTTGAAGTGCTTCTGAGGAATCAAAATGTAACTTGGACCTCCACTCATTTGAAATTCATGAGCATTTGAAAAAGCCTTCCCGAATTAGCTGGTCGCAAAATAGTAATATTATGCTATGGCGAGGTCAGATCACAATTTGGAGTGGCAAAAATTATGAAAGCATGGTTGGAGAGCGATGCTACATCCACCATATGGCCCTGATCTCGCGCCATCCGAATACCAATTATTTCGGTAGTTGTAGAAGTCCTCCAATGGGAAAAGCTTTACTGAAGATGAAGATATCAAATCTAATGAGGTCCAGTTTTTAGCCGAGAAATCTGAAGTTCCGCAAGGGATAAGTTATAAAGTTACCACTAGGAAAGCCAAAAACAACCGAACAAAACTGGATTTATATATAAGTGATTAGGATTAGTCTGGGAGGCGAACAAATTCTTAGTGAGATGCTCAGAAATCGAAATTACTTCCCGAAAACTCAACGTAAATATTCTTTTATCAAGCCGTTAAATTTTTCGAAATCACCTATGATAGGGAATTTTCAACAGGCAATTTTTTTAGAGGCGAGTTTACGATAATTTCGAAGTGACCCTTTTCAGTCGAAAAGCGGAGGTTTAGGTTGGGACTACTTCATTTGTTATGAAGAAAGCGAGGAAATTTCGTGAAAAATAAGGCCCCTCAAACGTAGGGATAATAGGACGAGATTACCATGAAGGAAAGAATACGGAAGGGGTATTTGGACAACATTTCTTTTGTCGCATCTCCGCACAGAACTGACTAGAACATCAGGCTAGAACTACACGGGACTACCTTCCACTCTCACTATGGGTCATGACAAGTCGTTTGATCTCCCACATTGGCTTCCTTGCGATTCGTCCAGCCTCCACAATGCCGGTGAAACTCGTCCGAGGATGCATATGGTACATCCTTGAGCTTTTACAACGCCCTATCTAAGCCGTTTTCAGGTATGACAGCGCCATATACGGCATACGGGGGTCCTACAAATTCATCCTAACGGAATATTTCAAAGGCCATTTTTACCGTGAACTGTGCCTTTGATATGGGTGCACCAAACTGTATTGAAGGTAATGGAGTGTATCCGACATCCATCCCTAAAAATCATCTCTAGAACGCTCGCCATGAGGTAAGGATAGTCTCTGTCGTTATCTATGTACGAGACAGTCCTTAGACCTTCCCGGGTCTGGTATCTTCTCCCCGAACGGCGTTTTGCATTCTCCGCACTCGATCGCGCGCTATGAAGGGAAAGATTGGAGTTCCGTTTCCGTGGGAGTTCGGGGAGAAGTTTCGCCACCCGATCCTGCTAGACGAGTCTAGTGCCAACTGGCCGAGCCAGTGAGATAGTTTTGATTGGCCTTGACAAGTATCTTTCCGTGATTCGAACACCAACCATGGGTGTGCGATAGTGCGCCTCTTTCCATTACACCTATTCACTCCCCATACCCGTTACATTTGTGATGAATGATCCCTTCAAAAACAGCCACCCTAAAAAAGCTGGTATCAATGTACGAGGTTGTGAGATCGAAAACTCCCAAAAGAGAAGCCCAAGTCGATATGGCAATGTCAACTCGTACAGCATTACTAGACATGTTTTCAGATGCTACACGCTTGGCTTTTCCATTTTGCAGAACGATTTTCAGCACGGAGTGAAGATGTATTTAATGGTAAGTCAGGATCCGATAGACAAACTTGAAAGATTGATATACCTCCGCTCTCAGCGGCGGCCTGGAGCAATGCAAGGAGTGAAGTCTCAAAGGTGTAACCTATGGATTGGATTTTCTGGCTCCTTCGACCCTGAAATTTTTTTATACTGGTTTTATCGCATTCCATGATCTTTTTGTTATTTAATGTGATCATCCATTATCTAGACTATCCGTTATTCGGCTTTTATCCAGACCCCAGACTTTTAGTAAATCATATAACTTCCTCGATCGTCCATACAATCCACAGTCAAAGCAGGGTTTTTTTACTTTATGAAAATATGTTGTACCAGTCGGGCCGCCCGGCTAACGCCAGGCTTCCCTCCTTCTTATGGGTTCGTCCGGCTACGCCGGGCACTCCTTCTTCCTGTGAGAAATTTGCTATGCGTAAATAACACTTCGGATTCTCCTTTTGCTTTGAAAGCTTTACACCCTCAGTATTGGCTCCGAACTGGGAGCGATTTTTTCTGTAAGCCAACCTCGCTGTGTCCGAAAGAACCTCGTCTAATATTACAAAGGCGATTATTCAGAGACTTCATCGCGGCTACTATGTTAGCTACCATCAATGTTCCTCAACGCCATCATCGAGAGCTCTCCTCATTTTTGGGGCAAAGGGACTTTGCCCGAAAAACATCGAATCAATGGAATTCTTTCCCCTCCTTTGTAGGTTATTCCGCTGTTTCGCTGAGCGAGAGTACAGACTATCAAATGCCTTCAAAGATGTATCTCCTTTTCTCTACGGATACATCATTGAATGTGAATCTAACATTATTACCGGTCGGATAAATTTTGCTAAGAATGATATCAAAGCAAAGAGAAACCGTGATCTTTTACTTTATCGCAAACTCTATTGGGTAGCGGTCGTAATCTAACAGCAAGAAGTGAACCAAATTCATTTCCTTATAATCACACAACTTAACCTCCTTGTCGAATGAAACATATCAAAAAGTCAAAGCTAGATCGTAAATAACAAAGGCGCTAGGAGGTAATTGGTGTGGTTCTCTGAGGCCTCTTCTATTGTCAGTGTTCCCATCCTGTCCCTCCTGTTGATTACTCTTCAAGTCCACGGGATTAGGAGTTATGAATTTCCACTCATTTATTTCGCGAAATCCTGTTCCTTGGGGGCGTAGTCCGGCCCTACTACTCAACATAAGTGTTCCATACTGCCTTCTACCAAGTTTGAAGGCCCTAGAGGCGAACTCAAAGTTTTGGCGCAAACTTCGCCTTCTATAAGCGGGATCTGGTCCTCCCACCTACGATAAATGTTCCCATCCTGTCGCCTGTACTCCTACCAAGTTGGAATGCCATAGGGCCAAATTGACTATTGCGGCGCAAAACCCCACCCCCTGTGCACGGATTGTGGTCCTGCCACTTACTATAGGTGTTCCCATCCTGCCCCCTTACTCCTACCAAATATGAACGCTCTAGGTCCACGGGGACATGAGTCATGAATTTGCGGCTCAAAGTTTCTAACGCGCACGCCGCGCTCCCTGTGCACGGATTTCGGTCCTGCCACTTACCGTAGGTGTTCCCATACTGCCCCGTGTACTCCTACCAAATTTGAGCTTTCTAGGTCCACGGGAACAGGAGTTATGAATTTCCGGTCAAACACACACACCGACACACACAAACACACCAACAGACACACTTAGCGAATTATATAAATAGGATTCTAGCCCGAAATGTTTAAAACAAAGTTTAAAAAATTCTTCAACATTGGCAAGAACGACCAAATTTCTTCACATTGCTTCGTAATTACCACACCACGAAACACCGGAAACCTGAACCGAATGGGGATTTCCAAGTCATCAGCGCGATTTTTCAAGTAACTGACGAGTGAGCACGAGCAGAAGAGAAATCTCACAGACAAAGTACTACTGAAATGAGGGGGGACAAGTGAGACTAAGCGAAGAATCGAGCTGCGAGTGGCGCGCAAAAGCTGAGCCCATAGTGTGCTATGTCTGCAAGCATTTTCGAATAGGAGGAAATAAGTATTAAGCGGATGTATGAAGGGATGTTCAAACATTTGCTGCTTTGGTGGAAGAACAGCTTTATGACCTTCAGAAGATGTCCGACTGTCCATCTCACCAGCAGCATTGGTAGTAAAAGTATAACCTCTTTTCATAATGAAGTGGTTTAGAAATGTCGGGTAACGCAAAACATCTCGATAATGCAGGTGCATCAGCCAGAAGAGTAGCGAATCCACGCGATCATCTACGAAATGACAAAGCGTCACCGTAAAAGGGTAGATGCATGCAGGACCGACTGCTCAATCTTTTCTACTCTTTTTCTACGTTCTACATAGGCTAATGATGACCGAACACGCGAATTCTTCGCGAATTACCGTGAAAACAGTGTTTCATGTTCTGGGAAAAAAAAAACTATTTATCTATAAGAGAAGGATCTCAAGTCGAAGCTGTTATACGGAATGGAATTTGACATCAAATCTGCTTTCCAAATTTGCCAAACAATTCTCTAAATGAAGTTGTGAAGGTGGTTAAAGGCACTGTTCACAAAGAAATGGTTTCGGAGATTTGCACATGGTTTGAATTCGACGCCCCCTCTGATACCATTTGTGCAGGAATGAGGTCGAAAAGCGGTCCGGATAGGGCACAATAAGGAGCCAGAGAGTGAGTCACGGTCGCCCTCCGCCCCTCGCTAGGCTGACTACGAAATCTAATTGCCGTTCACCACTTTCGCATTGGAGCGAAGTTGGTGAAAAATCGATAAGCTGGTTGGCAAATTGCCAGAGTCTGCCAGTCAGATTGTCTTGGGTGTGTTGTCTGCTATTGCAGACATTGCGTCGCCTTCGTGCACTCGCCCGAACACTCCCTTGACCGCCGTTCTTCCAATGTAAAACTCGTCCAAACCCTTTCCAGCCCTTTTTTGATCCTTTCTATTTCTTTTTGTTCATCGTTTTTTGCGCTTCTGTTGTTATCGCTTTATTCTAGAGTAGTTCTATCAATTCCCGTCAAAAAAGGGTACCCTAAATTTATCGTAAACGGTGCCTTTATTAGTATTTGAGAGAACTTTTTTTGGTTATAACTCTTTTTCATTTTGACGAACTAGGCGCATTCTCGCTATAGTGCAACTGAGTGAACAAAACCCTAAGTAAGGAATCCTACGGAGCATTGCGGTATGGGTAGGAGTTGCGCTGAAGCCGAGCGGTACCCCAAGAGTTCTTAAAAGCAGTAGAATGTGTATCCAGAATATACACTAAGGTTGTAGGTTTTTCTTTTCAATGTTGATAGTTGCGTATAAAGCTTTCAAGGGCTAGATTAAGTAATTGTTGGTGAACACTTGTTGAAAAGCTGATTTCAGCCTTAAGCATTGCAATGTTTTGTAAAAAGCTATAAATGACCGAACTAATCAGCTGAAGGGTGTTTAGTGATCTCCTAAAGATGAGCTGCCCCAATTTCGAATCCCTTTACCTCTGTAAGTTGCTTGATATCCCAGATGAGCAGGAATTCAAAAACACAACCGAGGTTTTTTTGTTACTCACAGGATTTTTAACTGTGAATTTCGTAGAATTTCAAGCTCTTTTAATATGACTCTTGAAACCAGAAATGTTGGAGTTTTTCCTAATCAAATTCCTTATCTTCTTTTGTGAATTCACATTCTTACTGCCTCGCTCTCATAATTAAAGGCACAGTTCACGATAAAAATGGTTTCCGAGTTTTCCCCCTAGGAGCAAACGATGGCATCGAAAGGTAATGGAAGAACGCTGTCGGGTCCAAAAACTAACAGCTAGGACCTCCAACAGAGGATAGTGGGAGCTCCACTAGTCAGACGAGTGTCGAGTCGATGTTTTTTTTCTTTATTTAGTTTCTACCGCAAGAGAGTTGTAAAAGGTGAGCTAGTCCTGCTGTTACTAGCGTTTTTGTTGAATTATATTTATGAGTGAATTAATGGTAAAGGGACATTTTTGCTCACTGTTGTCAGCTATTCACACCAGGACCTATACTTACGCAATGGCACACATTGTATAGCCCGTCCCAACACCCCTTCTTCTTCATTTTTTTTGGTCTTCTTCTCGTCCATCCCCCTTTTAACGACTTTTTCGAAGCCTTTTATCACTTTGGACGCACCGATTCGCGAACTTTCTTCGTCTTCTTCGCATTATTTTCCACCTTATCTTCCATTTTTCGTCATGATCTAGTTTACCCGGAATTATAGAGAACTGTGCTTTGAGATAAGGTTATGTACGACTTAGGTTAGGCGCGAAATTAAGGTGAGGTTACGTGCGATTGAGGTTCACCTAGGCGCGAAAAGATCTCAACCGTACAGAAGTCTGCACACCCATTCATAAAATTTATGTTATGACCACAGCAGTTCAACGAAAGTAAGATCACTAACAGTATTGTGAAACCAGTTGTAGGAAGTGAGCCGACGCGATTGAATGAAGCATGTCTCAAGTCAATTGAGCCCGAAGTTAAAAAGGCAATGTCGTAGAAGGCTTTCCCAACGATGTGTACACTATCACAAAACTACAGATAAGATTTTCGGTTCTAAGGATGGACTCATACTGATATAAGACCGTGCATTAAACGACTATGGAGCACCCAAAAAAACTGCTAATCACAGCTTTCGGTTCACCTTGTATGTTAAATATTGAATGTGGTCATGACAGCACATTACTGACTAGTCCGCGTAATGCTGAATGATACAGAAGAATACGGCAGCAACGCAAACCGTTTAAACCATTCTACACGAAAAAAATGAACTCACAACTGAGGCTTGCGAGGCGAGCGAGCGCGAGTCACCAAAGGAGGATCTGGTTGATTCATAGCTTCAAGAACCGATGGTGCAACATAAGTGAAACCAACAAATGGATTATCACCGGTGAAACTGCAATTTGATAGTCCTCAAATTGGAAACGAAAAGGATAAAATGGTGCGCTACAGAAAAGATGAGTTATGAAGCAGCAAATATTTTGTAACGACCTGAAAGTCGATTCACAAGGCGAGTCCACAGGTGTCATCTTAGTAAATCGAGTATCGAATAAAGACGCGTCTTCTTCGCTCTTCATTTCGGGCTTGAATGGTGGCTCGAGCTGAGAAGAAGGAATGGAATGAATTGAACAATTCAAAAGTTTTCTATTCAATTTGTAGTTTCTTATGATATAGCTATAGCATTATGTTCGCACTGTACACTCCAAAAACATACATCCTTTCCATCCATAATTGAGAATAACCCTACACACAAGTCCCTACTTTGGAATATCGCTTATCCCATAAAAAAGAATAAAGGATTAAGTCGTTGGGCGTAAATCACTCCAGTCTGAAGGATGCGCCTCCGCGTTCTTCCAGTCAGAGTCGTAGTGGAGTACTGAATGTGGTATGTGGCCGCTACAGTGGCTTGCGCTGACCAGCCGATGCAAAAGTAGGTGCTTTTTTCCACCCGAGCCTGGTAGCAATTAACCGACCCCAGAGGGATGGAAGGCCTGGTTGGCCAAGGGGTTTATCGATAAATCGAGAAATATCGACCCTCCAGAAACACCCTGAAAATATTAGTCGGACATTAGCCGAGGCCCCACCACTTCAAATCGACGGAAACATTGAGCCATTGAAAAAAAAAACGGAATTCATAGTAAACGAACAGATCGGAACCCACATAGGTTCAACAGTAAAGTTTGGACTAATGAAACTAGTCAACCAACCTCACGGGCAAAAACAAGGTTCCAGTTTAGATGACGGAAAAATGGATGCTGCTTGATCTCTTCAGCATCTTCAGGTCCTACAAAAGAAGTCAACAAACTAACAGCAATAATCTATTCAATTCACTTGTTATTCATCAAACTTTTAGTTCTTGGGTGTTGTGTAATTGGAGGGCATCTGTTGGGATCCGAAAAGCATTTTATAAGAAGAGATCACAACAAAAATCCTCACTATATATAAAGCGCTCGCGTCTGTCTATTTGTACGGAAATTTGATAGCTGAAGAAGCACCTGCAGAAGTCGGATAAAGTTTGGGAAGGGTTGGACATAGGACCAAACAAAGAGAGCCCATGTCAGCTCAGCGGAGGTCTGCCCACCGGATACACGACAGTGGGCGGTGTTTTGAGCAAAATGTCTGAATAAGGTAAGGCCCAGACGCCGGAAAAAATGGGCAGAGGTGAGGGATGGGTCAAGTGAAATAGAGAAAACCCACCGGCGGTGGCGAAGCCATCTTGCAGTGGGCGGTACTCACCATATGAGACCATAACTCGATTCAACGGAAGGGTTGGGGGCAGAAGAACAAACGAAGTGTGCAAGGCCTTACGCATGCAGGGCATACGTAAACATGTCGAAGCTTCGCCCACAGTGGGAGGTGTGCATTCGAACGTTAGGCCCTTTTCGAAAAATCCATAACTCTGTTCGAAAACGTTCCACAATTTGAAAATCAACTGAACTCTGAGGTGGGCGGGGCTACGACCAAAAATTCATAACTCCTTTCAAAAACGTTTCAGAACGCGGGAAAAGAGGGTGGAGGTAATGGAAGAAATGTACTAAATTCCCGGAGAGGTCGAAGCGTGCACTATGATAGGCCGGCTAAAATCAAAAATTCATTACTATATTCAAAAATGTTCTAGACCACGGAAAAAAAAGTAGTTGGAAGTAAGGGAATGTGGTCAAATACCTTATTTGACTCGACTTTGCGCAGGGATGGGCGGGGCAAAAACCGAAAATCCATAACTATTATCGAAAACGTTGTAGAACGCGGAGAAAATTGTTAGGGGCTGCTGTGATAAAAGAGGGTTGGTCGAACTTTCAAGCGGGGTCTGCACTGAAGTGGATGTTGCAATGTTCAACCATAATAATTCTGCACAAAAGGAATAGTCAAATCGCGAAACAGTATTAGCGAAGATTTCGAAAAAAAAACGAGCGTTGAGTGCAACAATGAAGGTGCATTAAGGCGGCGTCCTCATCAGACAGTTCGGAGGCCTTTATTTTCATGGTGGTTTATAGGTAAAACCACATGGCTTGGATAGTTCTGAAGATTGAGAAAACTCCACTGCTTTCGCTCGTAGAAGGCCAATCGGAAACTATCAACTTTTAAGGCCACAAATGAGTAATGATGGTCATTAACTATTATATAAATAAAAGAACTGAGGCAATTTTAACCTGCTCCAAGTCTTGTCTCGACGTGTCTCTTCAGCAGTCTCTTGATCAAATCACGCGCTTCCACAGATAGGTATGCGGGTAAAGTTAGTCGACCCTAGGAAAGATTGTAATGAAAGAATCTTACATTATACGCGAAAATGGTAACAAAAGAAATGAATTCAGGGAAAGTGAGGGCGAAACAACTCTATGAGAAAGTTACACACGTCAACAGTTACAGACAGTTCGCGAAAAGAAAGATACCTTGAGAATCTTGTCGATAGTTTTCTTTCTGTTCTCCGCAGTGAAAGGAGGCCCTCCAGTGAGCATATCGAACATGAGCGCTCCCAAGCTCCACCAGTCAACCGCTTTTCCGTGTCCGCATCGCATCAAGATCTCCGGCGCCATATACTCTGTGTTGTAAAAGATGAAGAGCGATCACACAACAGGTTAATTTTTTGGTGTTTAGATACGGTCCGTTACACTCATATTGTCAAGCTGTCACGGGATTAAAACAACCCAATCAATTCGAGTACGGTTAGCTTCCAACTAGGCTGAAAATATTGCTCGACCAGTCAAGCTTACGATCACACTACTATCGACCACAGCCATTAAAATGCAAAGTTTTGAAATGGAGTAAAATCAGGAATGATGCTTGGTAAATTTACACGCAGAACCCAGGAAGATACTCCCATTATCAACTCTGAGAAATAAAATAGAGGAAAAATTGCATATTTAATAAGTATTCAAACCAATAGTTCCACAGAATGTATGGGTTTTTTGATCGCCTTCAATTGCCTCCTTGCAAAGTCCAAAGTCTGTAAGCTTCACATGACCGCGTGCATCAAGAAGTATGTTTTCCGGCTTGAGATCCCGATAGATTATACCTGGAAAGGAAGTCACGTCACTACAACGATCTCTCCATAAAATGCAAATTACTTTTTTGTAATAGAAAATAAATGTTTGACGTGGTATACATGTCAGCAATCGATTCAAAATCAACTATTTTGCTATATAGGTTCGGATAAAATGAAAAATCGAAAAAGGGTGGACATAAAAATTGATAAGATACAACTTTTTCGGAGGAACTCTTTAACAAATACCTTGTCTATGCAAATGCTCCAGACTGACCACTATTTCAGAAAGATAAAAAGCAGCAGTATCTTCCAGGAACATTCCTGCAAAAATAGATCAAGCAGGTAATGAAAACGGATAAAGAAAACTTGCAAGAGAAAGAAACGTTTGAGGGTATTAAAAGAGAGTGGTCCCTTTCATGTAGATTTATTGGTTTCTTTTCTACAAGTATTGCCGGCATTGTTTACTTCTTTCGTCGCCTCATGTCCGACTAACACTTTTCTGGTTTAGGCGCACCAAGAATGCAATTAAATAATTAAATGAATAAAATTTCGAAAGGATTATGGCTCAAACATTCTTTTAAATGCTGGTGCTTGCTATGCTTCCAATAGTTGTAAAGCGACTCATCGAGATGAGGGATGTCGCCGTTTTGTCCTTGCCTGTTGACACAACAAGGAAGGGCCAAAGAACGCTTAAGGAGTTGCAACCACCGTACGCGTGAGAGGTAGCCGCGTGGTAATTGAATTCATAGGAGTGATGCCGAACGTTCAAGTTCTCGATGCGATTTATTCTCTGCTTCTCAAGACTCGTCCAATGACTAACCAGAATGATAAGTTCATCGTTGCTCAAATGCAACCTATGTTTGGCAAATTGGAGGACTGCTGCTTTGTTCAAAAGCCGAATTCTTTGACTGTAGGTCAAAATTACCTTCAAAAGGCAGCTATTGATCAGCCTGAAGCTCTGCGCGAAGCTCGATCGAAACATCTAACGTAAAATAAACGCAGAAAGCTTACAGCCCATCAATTTGGATAATTACTCTGTTGCGAAGAAACGCTTGGCTGAATAGTTATCAGACCAAGATGGCAAGCAGTACCGACCCACAACCAAAGACTGATTAAATTCCGAAAAGCTTAGGTCGCTTCAGCGAATCAACTGTTTTGTTCTTTTCCAAATCAGATGAAGACGTTGAAAGACGTTCGAAAAAACCGTGATAACATTGTTAATAAAAAAAAGCCAGTTTTAAGTGATGTGTATGATCTAAGGAGACTGAAAAATACGCGCAAAAAATCACTTACGTTCTGATTTTTGTTCAATGACATCCTAACATATTTACTAGCTGTGACTCATGGTCAGTAACATCACAATTTTATCTACCTTACCAAAATTGCAAGGGAGACACCATAAAGTCTCATTCGCTACTGAGAGGCGGCCTTAGCCGGCAACAGCGTATTCCGTCCGCTTTAGGGTGGAACCTTAGTGAGTCTGCCGTTATATGGGTGGCTACTCAATGAGTTTGCGGAAGTAGGAACGAAATTGTCTCATCGCTGCAAGAGGGACACCGCGCGCCAAGGAATATAGCGGACCGCAGCAGCAGCTAAGAAAGACAGGAACAGAGGAACTAACAGCAGAAACATGCCTAAAATAAGGGTCGCTCATTATTTGAGCTATATGACGAATGCTAGAGCCGCGTGCGGCGAATCGATTACAAAAAACCGTTACTACCGCCCGTCTCCCCGAGTTTGCGACCGCTGTTGTCTTGCTAGAGGGGATTGAATGCTTATTGGGTATTGAAAATCATCTCGACTCTTAAAATCGCGAACACGTCAGAATTAAGGCCGTTGATTTGATAAAAAGAATAGTTCCACCTAAAAAATCAGACGGCAGGAGAATATTGTTAAAGCAAACGATAAGGCAGCGGATTAAACAAGATTGTTAAAAGGAGTTGGCAAACTAGACCAGAGACCAACATCTGAGACCATGCATTAGGTCCCATCTAAAACGAGAAACCTTCACTATCGATCTTTAACTTAACAATAGCTTTTTTCAAAAAATGTCTGGCACGGTCCATTTAGTTTCCGGATTTCCTTATAGAGCAAACAGGCCACAGAGATATGAGAGGTAGCGAAGCTCAGCAAAACGTAAAAAAATGGAGGAATAAGTAAAAAGGAGATCACTTGTAACAAGATCGTAGCATTTAAAAGGGGAACGAAAGGATAAGGAGACTCTTCATATGCAATGTTCTCAATCATGAGTAGTGTTGGTAAAAAATGTCTACTATTGAAAAAGCCTGAAAATTAGCAATCGACACACGTACCTTCTCTTTCCAGATGCATAAAAAGTTCTCCACCACTAAGATATTCCAGAATAAGATATAATTTGCCGCCAGTTTGAAACGCATAAAGAAGATCACAAATAAATGGACTTTTGACGGCTTCCAAAATGTTTCTTTCAGCCTGAAAGGCAGCGCTTATTGCTACTGACAACAAAACTTCTCCTTAGCTGAAATCTGAAAGAGAACTGAGCCAAAGGCAATGAAATTTTACCTTAGTATGAGCGGTATCCTTTTGATTTCTTACTATCGTCGCTTTTTGCAGAACTTTCATAGCAAATATTTTTCCTTTATCGGAACCCGTTGTTTTTTTCACTTGAAATACCTAAAAAGAGAATAGACAATCAAGCAAACAGTACGTGCAAGATGTCTGCATGTTAAAGATGGAAGCAGGAAACACTCAGAACTTCACAAAACCTCCAGAACTTTTAACGGTTTTTTTGGGCATTTGCGAGGCTCTTAAATGGATCTTTTGCTGTTGATCTGATAGGCTTGAAAAGCAAATATAAATCTCATAACCCACAAAACTACTATGGAACTACGGAAAGTCTCCGGTAAGTAAACTGAAGTAAGCAGATTTCACAAACTCCATCTCTGGGTTTTCAGCAAGCTTCCAAAGAAACATTATGAAGGGCCACTCAACGCTGGCATGCGCATATCATATAAGATTTCATGAACTTGCTATCGTTTACCATTGAGGTTCCTCTTCAACCTTTTCGTTCCTAACTGTGAAGCCTTAGATAGAGGTGAACGCTTGAAAGGGGTTTGATGCCAAATGTTTTTACACAAGTTTCAGTTGATCTCAAGTGGGGCTGTTTCGAACCGTAAAGGACCATTTTGAACATGCCCAGACAGTTTGATAATTAAGGTTAAAGAAACAAGGAAATGTAGTATGACATGTTTTAGCATAGCAGTTAGTGCACTTAATAAAAACCCCATTGAAGCTTTCAGAGATTCTCGGGCTAATGGACTGATGCGAGTTCCGGCAGATACTTTCCACGCAGCCGATTATGTTGTATGGATGTAAAAGAAGAAAAGAGGCAGGGATTTCCCACTAGTCTAAAGGAAAGTATATTGTGCTAAATAGCTGGGTGATTGCTCATATCTAAAGAACCTAGGAAATAGCAGTTGCGGTAAAGAATAATATAGCGAACTATCACATAACAGTTCAACTCTTAGAACAGCATAGCCTCCATACGCATCACAAGGTAATGATATGATGAATTCCGTTGCTGGTAAAATGGGTTGAAACATCTTAAACTTACTTTGCCATATCCACCTTTTCCTAAAACCTTGAGCAATTCAAAGTCTTTTGGGCCGACACGAACACCTTGGTTGACGGCTATACATGACAAATCGATTGCTTCAACCATGGGATCTTGACTAAAGCGAAGAAATCGGCAAAAAATAGTGTAGTTGGTCGGAAAAATATTTTTAAAAAAGTTCGAAATACATACATGTATGAGGAGCTAGGTGGCGGAGCGGATATTACACCCTGAAACAAACAAAAAATATACAGCTAAATATTAAGACGATGAATCAGTTACAATGACTTCCGTTAGTACAGATTTCAGCAAAAAAAAACCCACGCAACTCCCTCAGAACAATAGCGATCACTATGGAATGGATAAAACTATGAAGAGGTGAAAATGAAAATTTTAGAAGGATAGAACCTACATCAGCTACATTACTGTACATCTGGTCATCTTCCATTTCCTCTTGCATTACACCGCTATCACCATAGCGTTGCGGCTCGCTTCCATCTAATTCAATATCGAATACACCCGCCATGCTGAAAAAATCACGTGGTTAAAGAAAATGCCAGAATAAATGGACTTATCAAAACATTAAAATGCATAAAAAAGAAAAAATCAATAAAAATATTTTTGAATAGCGCTAAGCGATTCATTCGTTATAGCTGCCTGATAACCTGTTCAACATAAATGAATCATAACAACATTATAATTTGAATCATTCTCTGATTTTCTCAAAGATTTTTACATACACAGAAAAGGTGTTGCGCGGGAAACACTTTTCAGATGATAACTAGTTGTTTTCAGAAATGAAGTTTTGAAAATATGCTACGAACCCTTGGTTGTTTTCCAGCCATTGTAACTACCAAGCTACAAGGGCTATTAATTTACTAATGTAACGAAAGCGAAAATCACAAAAAATTACTTTTCGAGGGACAGTTTTTGCCCAGCAGTTAGAATTTCTTGCTGAAGGCAGGTACAACTAGTTGAAGAGGACATCCAATCCTTTCCTCATTAGTACCTAAGGACAGGAAAAAAAATGAAAAGGAGTGTCATTTCGCTCACAAGGCTGCAGGCATAGACGGCCTCGGTATGACTTTATTAGAAATCGTGTGCTCTCACATGATCCAAAAGTACTTCATAGTTCCCCTCATTTAGCTAGGAGCTCTTTCATCTAGTGATCAACGCCATCATGACTTCAAGCCTTGCGCATCCATGGCTTTTACTTCAGTGTCAAAAAGGCGGGGATGGCAGAGCGAGACAATAGCTTGGCCTGCTCAGATTATGCCATGTGTTAGTTCAGCCAGCATGGAAAAGATAGTCAAGATTCAGCTATGTATTTGTAAATGCAGAGATGATTGCAACGATATGGGTCACATCTGATGTCATAGGATATCTCCCACCCAGATAGTCAACAGGGTGTAATGTAAATGTAATCACAAAGGCGATTGCATAAGGGATCACTCAAAAACCTGTAGAAAGCCACCCTATCGCTTGAGCTACTAACGCTAGACACAGAGGGAAGTCGGAGGATGCGTTTTCCAGCTCTTTAATTGCGAGCAAAATATCTTTTCATGATTTTCTATGTAACGGACATATTAATTCTTAACTAACTCCATTTGAGAACCCGATTTTCCGCAAGGTTCAAAAACCATTTTTCTGTAAGTTGTTCGCACGTGGGAGGGTACGCCGACAGCAATGGACCAAATTTTTCTTTCAGCTGATCCTGCTATTTCAATTCTCAATAAGAGCTCGTTGGAACGAACCTTGATCATAACTGCATTGGAGTTTGTAAAAGGGAGACCTGCGTATATCGAACCTTGTCTGATTGGCAATTAACAATTTAAGGTTCGTGCTCGGATCGTTCACAGTCGAACAAGCAGTACGGCAGCCCTTTCGAAAGCTGCATCTGAGACTCGGCTGACTAACCGATAAAGGTATTACTACCCGGAACAGCAGGCCAAGACTGGTGCCGTATTCTAGCGCTTGATTCTTGGCTATCCTCATCCGCTCGCATTCCCACACCATTCCAAAACATGCAATCGATATATATTTCCAATCATTATCATAATAGAGAGACCAGAAGACCGTGCCTTTCTCCGAGACCTAGAGAAGCTTTGAGGTCATCTGCACGGCGTCCCTGTCATTGAATATGCCATACGAAAATGATCAAGGAAGATATGGCTAAGATGAGCAGGAAAAAATGGCAGACCTGCGCCAAAACAAAATCTAACCAACATACACGCATACACAATGTCCACTCGTCCTCCAATACTGCTTACTAGGGGGAAATCAGGGAAAACCAAGATACCACAAGTCGTCAATCCACAGTTCGCTGCATCTATGCAGTCCTTAGTGTCGACTGCTCGAACCCCTTAAATTTCGTGCAGCCCAGAGATGCACAAAAAGTAGCTTTTGTTTGCTAAGATTTAGAATGGTAACAATTTAAGCTGTAAAAGGTTAGCAAATGGAGCTGTAAAAGGATAGTACCTAACATACACTGTTGAATTAGGGTTTGTGTTGTGAAGAAAGGTCAAGAGCCTCTAGCACCTTGCCAAGCTTTAGATTTGGCCTTGACGGGGAAACTCTCCCGTGGAGCCTGGAGAGCATGCAGGATTTGTGGAAACACGCTGTGACTTAAAATCTGATCAGACGAAGAATTAGGATCAAGGTTCACTATCAGTGGCGCATTATCAGATGACACCTTCAACAGTAGTTTGGAGGAAAGTCTGCAGAAAAACGCGGTTTTGCTAACTTTCTAGTGCGACAGTGGAATGTGCAAATGGTTGTAGCCAGGTACGATATGTACGACACCTTCCTAGAATTCCTGGTCGAACTTCTCGGAGCCGCTTGTTCATACCTAAACCTATATGAGCGCAAATGACCTTTGACTTATCTTCGTTCATCCTCCGTTGAACGTAGCAAATGTCGCTGACAACACACATTTCTGAACTCTCTAGCAGTTTAGAGTGGTATTCCGCGCGCAAATGTGACGGTGTTACTTAACTTTACTGACTGACGATCCGACTCGCACTACGTAAGGTTCAATAGGATTGAAGCGACCTATAAATACCCTATCAATTGCCTTCACAACCCTACTGAAATTTTTAACTCAGAAAAATTCCAACCTAACGGCGTGTTTCTAATCATCTCCCTAACCTACTCACAGCTCACGCAAAGACGATACTTTGGTTTTGTCTTCATAAAAGTAATTGTTGTGTGTGGTCTAATATAGTGCCTCATATCATATCACATGGCATTCTACACAACTGTTCATTCCTGATTACTGAACTGATTCGAGAACGAGAACGCAGAAAGGCTTTGCGCGTGCACAGTTAAAGTTACTATTTCAAAAACTTCACTATAACCTTCACATGGCCTCCGTGCCGGTTTTAGACCCTGTATACCCTAAAAGCTATCAACGACAACAGCTACTGTCGCATTTTAAGTCGTACATGGAGTCTGGAGTAGTTTACTTGAACCTGTTTACCTGTACGTATATTGGGCATATCCAAAAGTTTATGATCAAAAAGAAAGATTCAAAAGCTGTAACCAAGTGAGTTTCCTGGAGGCAGATTTTAGAACTACGTTTTCAAGGAATTATCGGGAGAGTAATATAAATTTGACTTTGGACTTATTCATTTAACTGGAACAATTGCGTCCTCAATGTAGTGAATCAAGAAAACCAGGAAATGCTTCTATTTTCATATCCGTTTCCGTGCACAAAAACAGAATCTAATCAAGGGAGTGTTTAGTAGCCATTACCAAACCCATGGATGATGTGTCCCATGCGATGTGAGGTCAACTTTATTCGTTAAATTCTGAACGCATATGAACAAAAGCATTTACCAACAATATCTCTGCCTGCCTGAATTCCTAGAGCCGCAATTTTGAAGAAGGTGATTGTTTGAAAATTTATGCTTTCTAATTAAGTGTGCGTTTCCGCCCAACAAATCAAATTGTACTGGCAGAATCTATTAATCTGCTAATCATAAGTGCTTGCGCAGAATTTAAAAAATCGAAATAGAGTTTGTAAACGCTACTAACGCAAATGTATTCAAGGCTAGGAGACCCTGAATTATTCATATAATGTTCTGCATTTTTTATGGAAGGAAATCCAGCTATTTATGAAGGAAATGACACGAGAAACTCGGATACACAACAATGTTATCAGATGAAAACTGCGTTTTTGTGCACCCCTCTATCCCATTCGAAGGACAGTGTCCTATGCTTATACGGGATAAGAGCATGACAATTGTCACTCCATTACTTTCCAACACTTCCGAGTTTACACAAACAAACTTGCAGAACAATAATTTTTGTGCTTTAAACAGGAAACTGAGAAAATGACCGGAACATCAAAGGAAGAACACAGAAAATGTGTGTTGCTCCGCCGTCCTCACCGCTTCGGTTTAATTAGTGAAATGAAAAATAAAAATCGAGCGTGCATGACGTCATGGACATATTTTTAAGTGCTTTCATTTATTGAAATGACTATTCGACAAAAGTATCAACCTGGGGACAAACTGAGAATAACCCTGAGTAGTCTTAACGATTTAATCAGGACTCTGAGCAAGACCGGAGAGGCAATCGAGGAAATGGCTAAAATGTGATGGTGATCATTACCTGTACAGCTGTGAGTACTAGTTGCCCATCAACGTGCACGCATATAACAACGGCACACTTCCGGTTTAAGAACCTGAAACGAAAACGAAATGAACGTCAACCAGTACGACTTTGAGACTCGCGAATCGATCCGTCGACGTTGAGCAACAGCATTACGTGACACAAATGTGTGCAGATATGAAAAAAACGAAAACAGAAGAATTCCATTCGGCGATGAGAAAAACCGTTGGAGAATTGCGCTCAGGAAGAGGGGAAAGTTGATGACAATGATGATTCATACCCATACGGATAGTTGCGTAATCACTTTGAATACTCAGTAGTTGTAGTAGAGACAGTTCATGAGGAAAGCAGGAAAATTTAGTAAATCCACGAACATATACTTGAATCATTCCGACTTAAAAAGTTAACAGACCAAAAATCGATAGTAATCAAAGAAGAAATCAGGAGAAAGCAGAACAAAATAGTGAGAGAAACTAGTGTGATCACTGAAAAGTATTGCAAATAAACGAATCGATAAGGGCGAAACCCTGCGAAAGATTAGATAACGGTCGGGCACCAAACTGTCAGTGAAGCAGGTTCTCCGATCCCACGGCTACTGGGCTCCCAGCACAGCACTACCCGTTGGAGAACGATCAACAACTCGAGATGCACGGTCCTCATCCAGGCCATTGAGTTCAACCAAGCTTTTCTCCCGATGGTCTGGTGGGCGATGACGCAAGCAGGAGACGGCTGGCTATCATCGATCGATGACCGCCTCTGGAGGACAGCCCAAATCACGATGACATGTAGCCCATTTGAAAAACCTCCAGCCCACGAATGGGGTCCGAATGAATGGAGCTGCTTTGGTGTGGACGCACTCTTGCACACACCTGCATTCACCCATACATAAACACCGTACAACACAGTCCTACATACACACATGCGGGCATTCATGCACATTCACATTACACATATATATACAAAGACGAGCATATACACAACTATAGATACCTCACATTCTTTTCTTGGGGAGGACCACGGTTCAAAGGCATAGTTCATGATAATAATGGTTCCTGAGATATCCCCCTAGGATGAATCTGTGGGCTCCCTTGCAATGTGTGGCGCTGTCAGATCGGTAAAGGGCAAAGAAAGGCGTTAAAAGGGCTCAGAAATTGTAAAACGGTGCTTTAGAGGCTGCCCTATCACAGGAGATACCCATATGATTACTCAAACAAGCAGTCGTGATTATTGGCGACAGCGGAAGGCAGTCCTGACTATTTTCGGTCTCATATAGTCAGCTCTTTACGCAATCGCAGCAACTGAAATCTCGTCCGAATGCCCTTCCCCTCATTTTGGTCATGGTCATCTCGTACAACCTCTGTTTTCACTGGATCCGGTCTCTTCTCCCCGAACACCACGTCGTGCTTGCCGCACTCGCCCAGTATCGCAAAAAGCGACGGAAGATTGGAGCGCGCAATCTGTAAGGAAGGGAATTCTTCAATTACTATTATTTGCTGCCACTTTCTTCAATCGTAGTGCAGTCTTGATCGTCGATAATGGAGAAGGAGTCATTCCAAACAATCTAGTCTAATGAACATAAAAACAAAAAAGAAACAGAAAAGAAACAGAAACAAAAAAGAAACAGTCAAAGTCAATCAAAAAAAGAAAGGTAGTCGACGAAAAATATGGTGTCCTATCGGTTGAAAGGTGGGTGCGTTCGTTGCGCGAGTCCGTCGAAACTATGTCACGCCGCAGCCGTCGCGGGCGGCGAGTCAGCCCGGATACTTGACGGACGTCGCAGTTGTGGGCATACGATTTGCGCTTGGTCCACGGCAGCCAGCCAAAGAGAAGATAGCACGAACAAATGCAAATCAATCGGTCCACTGCCACTTGGTGGTACTGTAATGTCATCGCGAGACCTCAAAGGTGTGCGCCGCGCGGGAGTGGGCGGAGTGACCTACTTTCAACGGACGCGCGCAACGAACGTTTTCCGTTGACCGAGAGGCGAGCCAAGTACGGTAATTGCGGTTTGAAGCCGCGAGACAACTAAAAAAGATTTGTCGCATGCCACAAGGCGAAAGTGGGAAATCGGAGAGAAGTTCCGCCACCCATTTTCACGGCTCTCAATAGTATTTGTTTCTTACGGAGTTGACGAATTTTTCCGCTTTTTTCTCCACCTATACACTTTTCTCCTTACTCCCGCTTTGCTACATAAAAAGGCTGCTCAGAGTCATTGTCATTGTGAACTGTGCTTTCAAAATCATCGCAGGATGACACATGGCCCATACAGGGCGCGCCAAAAAGATGGTTAAAACATTTCGAAAAAGCGCTATTTTCATGTTTGGAAGTTTTTCTGAACCTTCTACCATATTTATGTTATACCTGAGCCCACATATTTGCATTGGTGCTCCAAATTCTTCAAAAATGGTAAAACAATGTCATCACCCACCAACTATTTCGTGTTTGCGCGCATTTGGTGAGTCGTTTTTCAATCTCTCTTCATGTCGATAGCAGAATGAAGCGGAAGCGTCACAACAAGCAAGAAATACAGGGTTAAAAGAAGCAACAGTAGAATGAGGGCAACTGATTGGCGACTACCGTGTGCGACGAATTAATTACTCAAAACCGATTCAACTGCCTGCCTCTCCAGAGACACCAAAGTGAATGAATCTGCATTTTCGCATTTTCGATCGAGGGAGGGGGGGGGGGGGGTGGAGGATGGGGCACCCTCAAGCAAATAAGCAAATAAAGCTGTATCTAGATAAGGTTCAGAAGCTGATCCATTCCATTCGAGCTTGCTGCTGATGAACAATTCGAGAAGAAAAACAAATGTAGTGCCCTATTCGCACGCGGCACGCGCTCCGATCACTTGTCACCGACGAAGAGGTGTTTGTATGTTGAGAAAAACGTTCAGATTTCAAAGTACACGTGAAAAGTATGAAGAATAATCAGAATATCTCCATCATTTTGGGGAGGATACTCTGCTGAGAGGTAAGATTATCTCGAGCACGATTTGGAATCGCTTGCTGTGCTCACAAATGGGAAGGTCAAGTTTGGTTCAGATAAAATGTTGGTGATTTCATCCTTGCTTCTGATTGACCTACAAAATACCGAGACCGCAGTGCAACGGATCGGTGGTCATAGCCCGTAGTGAAGAGGGGCCTGCGCTTCAAAGCACGTCACAGTTGCTGCTCCTCAGAATTTGTGAAAGAAGCTACCAACTACTTTGTTACCAAGTTTATGGCGTCCACTGTAATTAGTGATTGATTGCAAGTCTTTAGAAGATCATGTCGGGAGAGCCAATGAAAATGACCTCCACGGCAATATTCCTTTTTGGAAGTAAATTTTAAACATGCAGTCCAGATCTCAGAACGAGTCCGGAGACTCTGGGAAGTTTTCCTGTGGGGTACACGATCCCAACGAGCCGTGCGACAAGTCGAGTCTGCGGATCCAGTGGCTACCTACCGCTGTCACTTTTCTTAGTGAAATCGCGGAGAGTGCGTTTCAAAAGGGGTATGTCCTGACTTACTCGACCGGAGAGACATTCCGTTGAAGCGTATTTGCGGATTTTTAATCAAAATACAATTGAGAATCTCGGGCTGCTTGTATCCCTTGGGGTGCTCGTGTGGTGTCGTGAGACCAATCCCTTGAACAATGCGATAACACCAGCTTTGGGTATGGCGTGATGATATTTTGTAGAGCACCTTAGTCAGCAATTAGTTATAATAGTTTTCGAAATCAAAGATAGAGCACCATTCCCTTATCAGAGGATGTGCACAATTTACGACAGTCTACGTAATGATTTCGTAGAAGTCGGGAAAACTAATGGTAAAAAAGTCGACCCAGCACATCTAGAGAGGGGACTTCACACTTTTTCAGGATACAAAATAGTGGTCTCAAGAGCAAGGGTGCTTTCTTGCTCAACAATTTCGTCTATGAGCTTCACTGCTGTGATAGATGTGTCCCTCTTTCCTTTTCAATGGACCTAGTGCAATCGCAAACACTTCCAAGTATGGGCAGCTAATTTTTCTGTGTTACTGCTGTGTCATTATTTAAAGTGAAGATGAAAATGAGTATTCAATTTTGTAGCATTTGGTCCCTTTATAATTTTGCTTTTCAACTTGAGCTTTGAAGAGTATATAAATTTTTACGCTAATGTTTCTTGAAGAAAGTTTCCAGTTCAATAGTGCAAGCTCGACTCTTGCTGAGAAATTTGGGAGGTTTTTTTTTTTCAAAACAACGCTCGACTTATAAATGAGGTACTTTCTCCCTCCACCCGAAGTGTTGGGAGCAGCCAGATGTTTTGTAGTTTATTCTAACTGTCCGTGAAGATTCGCCTTGGGTTACTGGGAAGTGTTAGGATTAAAATTATGAAGACCATTACCATTTTGAATGTTCATCAAAGGTAATCAAGGTTGTTTGGTAAGCCTTTAGCAAACGTTTTCTGAAGAGTCATTGAGAACGCATGCATCAAGAATTCGGGCCCGCCTCATCGTCAATTCTTCCATCAATGTACATGGGCGTTTGTGGACGAGTAATTCATCCGCTTTTCGGAAAAACATTTCATAGAAGTAAAGTATCCAGTGCGATGTTCTGATTCTTCCATGTAGGAATTTCCAACTTGATAGTGAGTGCATAAACTTGTAATGACTCATGATATATTTTGTAGGAGGTAAAGTCCCTACAGACCGTGATGCTAAATACAACTGCAAATGCTCACTCATTTTTCACGATCAACTCAAGATGGTTGGTGAACTGCAAGAGGTACTCCTTGTAAAAAGGTCTTTAGGAATTTATTCATGTGAGCTTTATAATGGGGTAACAACCCAAATCATACCTGAAGCATGCTGACGGAGTATTACTGGAACAACAGATACCAGATAAGTAAAAGCTGAGTTATTACATGCATATATGTATGTATCTACGTGACTTATCTATCTCAAAGTATCTCAGGTGACAGCGCTTCTCAAAGAGCGGGGTGGGGCAGCGTTTTTATCCAACACTGAGGACTAGAGTGCAGAGAAGGACGAGTAGCCAACCTTATCTCTATTTGTAAAGGAAGGATACTACGTCGTAGTGGCCATCTGAAACGCGCTCTATACCCCCAAATATGTTTTAGAACGCTAAATTCTTATTCCAAATCTGTGGAACAATCTTGGGAACAAAGTCTCGGGGCATTCTTATTATATGATATGAAATATATACAAGGGCGTCCCCAGGTGGAGGGGAGGGGGTAAATCGCCCAATCAGACCATGTCTAAGAGCGGATTCTTAATATTCAAAGTAGTACGTTGAACTTCAACCTAACGGACACTGGAAAAAATTATAAGAATTACAAGATTACTTAGGTGACCCTCTATAAATTCTGGATGGTCCTCTTTCTTATTGTTCAGGCACGAGGGCAATCCGCTCTGAGCGCAGTCGTCATCATTGCCGTGAGCACTATTTCTTCGATTATTTTCGCAATTGCTCTCGTCATTACGTACATTACGCTCTCAGAATACCATAGAGGTACTACCTGGTTTGGTTTTTATCTACTCACTTCTTTCGTAAAATTCGATTTGTTGAATTGAAATAACCCTCCGTCGCCTTCGCTCACCCTTTGTGAAATCCACAGGTTACCATCGAGATCACCTCCGGAGTTTAGCTATCCTGAATGATTTCACAAGGTTTTGAAAAGGTATGAATTGATTCACGGTAAAAACAGTTGCAACAACACTTGGCAGCACCATTCATTCTACTCATAGACCCCGGTATCGCGAGGAAGGTGTACTTTATAAAAGACTCTCAACGGGGATCAGTCCTTTTCTGGGATTTTCTGTATCTTGCTACACCGGAAAGCACTTAATCGGTTGGGAAGTTCAGTCTAAAATTTCGTTCTCGTGTAACATTCGTACGGCAATGTTATTTAGGCCGCGGTTCAAGTGATGGAAAAGTTCTCCCTTAGAATGACCTGATGTACAAGTCAGTGCATTTATCCTCCCAGACGTGTCTGGTACCAATTAGCCTACCTCGGATGTATACGAGGGTTGAGTGACCTAGGCGGATATCGAATAGGGGTTCAAACCCGTGATCATGCATGTGAGATAGTACGCCACTTGCCACTATACCATCTCGGCCACTCATCGCTATACACTACTACACAAAAGCTATAATTATTCAACGACATCATGTTTATAACCATTTTATCCGTAGTTAGTGAATTATAAATTTGTGAATCGCATACAACCAGCCCCGGAATGATCGAACAGATCTGGTAGGAACGGTTCAACGTTTCTCGGCCTTATCATCACTGTCAAGAATACCAACAGAGACAACGAAATGACATGCTGCAAAGTGCCTGGGCTTTCGCCCATTTGCAAGGAATCAAATGCTCACCGGAGAGGTCACATAAGCTAGCAAATCGAGCTTACATAATGCTCTCCTTTTCAGAAGCAGTAGAGGTTCATCGGTCTCTGTTAAGTATATCTGACATGCATCTAAATCGACACTTTTCGGCAAATATCATATGGGTTCTCGACGCCACCATCGCCTTCATTTGTCTGTTTCTGATAGTTGAGTGAGTGATTTTGATGAGGGAGCCGTTCTTGTTTTGATGGGTAAATGACCCACAACAAGATATTAGATCTTATGAAACCCCTACTTTCGATTTTTATAACATGAGATCGAGCTCGTAAACTAAACTTGCCGGTTGTGATATCAGTACAACCAGTGCTCCCCAAATGATGTCCCGTACTACGTATGAATCTGAACCTGAACCATGATTCCTACTAATTATGCTTCCAATTCACAGCCTTTGGTGCTGAATGGACGGCAGAAGATTGTTATTTGTATCGAATGATATCATAGTGCTCAAGAGCAGCCTGAAAGTGATCATTGATAACCCGGCTAAGTAGTGATTGTCTGATAAATCACCACCGAATCGTGGTTGATTCGATTGATTGGAATTATATTAGATAAACGGACATTTATATTGTGATTCGTAGTATATGAGCGCTATCAGTAACCTCACACTATCCGCATTCGAGCTCGCTCCACCCTGTTACTACTTAACTGATGACTGGCTTTCTTTACCATTATATTTGTAGTAATCTTGGAAAAAACAAATCAGCACACCGAGCTATAACAATTTATAATTGTATTTGTATGTATGTATGTATGTATGTATGTATGTATGTATGTATGTATGTATGTATGTATGTATGTATGTATGTATGTATGTATGTATGTATGTATGTATGTATGTATGTATGTATGTATGTATGTATGTATGTATGTATGTATGTATGTATGTATGTATGTATGTATGTATGTATGTATGTATGTATGTATGTATGTATGTATGTATGTATGTATGTATGTATGTATGTATGTATGTATGTATGTATGTATGTATGTATGTATGTATGTATGTATGTATGTATGTATGTATGTATGTATGTATGTATGTATGTATGTATGTATGTATGTATGTATGTATGTATGTATGTATGTATGTATGTATGTATGTATGTATGTATGTATGTATGTATGTATGTATGTATGTATGTATGTATGTATGTATGTATGTATGTATGTATGTATGTATGTATGTATGTATGTATGTATGTATGTATGTATGTATGTATGTATGTATGTATGTATGTATGTATGTATGTATGTATGTATGTATGTATGTATGTATGTATGTATGTATGTATGTATGTATGTATGTATGTATGTATGTATGTATGTATGTATGTATGTATGTATGTATGTATGTATGTATGTATGTATGTATGTATGTATGTATGTATGTATGTATGTATGTATGTATGTATGTATGTATGTATGTATGTATGTATGTATGTATGTATGTATGTATGTATGTATGTATGTATGTATGTATGTATGTATGTATGTATGTATGTATGTATGTATGTATGTATGTATGTATGTATGTATGTATGTATGTATGTATGTATGTATGTATGTATGTATGTATGTATGTATGTATGTATGTATGTATGTATGTATGTATGTATGTATGTATGTATGTATGTATGTATGTATGTATGTATGTATGTATGTATGTATGTATGTATGTATGTATGTATGTATGTATGTATGTATGTATGTATGTATGTATGTATGTATGTATGTATGTATGTATGTATGTATGTATGTATGTATGTATGTATGTATGTATGTATGTATGTATGTATGTATGTATGTATGTATGTATGTATGTATGTATGTATGTATGTATGTATGTATGTATGTATGTATGTATGTATGTATGTATGTATGTATGTATGTATGTATGTATGTATGTATGTATGTATGTATGTATGTATGTATGTATGTATGTATGTATGTATGTATGTATGTATGTATGTATGTATGTATGTATGTATGTATGTATGTATGTATGTATGTATGTATGTATGTATGTATGTATGTATGTATGTATGTATGTATGTATGTATGTATGTATGTATGTATGTATGTATGTATGTATGTATGTATGTATGTATGTATGTATGTATGTATGTATGTATGTATGTATGTATGTATGTATGTATGTATGTATGTATGTATGTATGTATGTATGTATGTATGTATGTATGTATGTATGTATGTATGTATGTATGTATGTATGTATGTATGTATGTATGTATGTATGTATGTATGTATGTATGTATGTATGTATGTATGTATGTATGTATGTATGTATGTATGTATGTATGTATGTATGTATGTATGTATGTATGTATGTATGTATGTATGTATGTATGTATGTATGTATGTATGTATGTATGTATGTATGTATGTATGTATGTATGTATGTATGTATGTATGTATGTATGTATGTATGTATGTATGTATGTATGTATGTATGTATGTATGTATGTATGTATGTATGTATGTATGTATGTATGTATGTATGTATGTATGTATGTATGTATGTATGTATGTATGTATGTATGTATGTATGTATGTATGTATGTATGTATGTATGTATGTATGTATGTATGTATGTATGTATGTATGTATGTATGTATGTATGTATGTATGTATGTATGTATGTATGTATGTATGTATGTATGTATGTATGTATGTATGTATGTATGTATGTATGTATGTATGTATGTATGTATGTATGTATGTATGTATGTATGTATGTATGTATGTATGTATGTATGTATGTATGTATGTATGTATGTATGTATGTATGTATGTATGTATGTATGTATGTATGTATGTATGTATGTATGTATGTATGTATGTATGTATGTATGTATGTATGTATGTATGTATGTATGTATGTATGTATGTATGTATGTATGTATGTATGTATGTATGTATGTATGTATGTATGTATGTATGTATGTATGTATGTATGTATGTATGTATGTATGTATGTATGTATGTATGTATGTATGTATGTATGTATGTATGTATGTATGTATGTATGTATGTATGTATGTATGTATGTATGTATGTATGTATGTATGTATGTATGTATGTATGTATGTATGTATGTATGTATGTATGTATGTATGTATGTATGTATGTATGTATGTATGTATGTATGTATGTATGTATGTATGTATGTATGTATGTATGTATGTATGTATGTATGTATGTATGTATGTATGTATGTATGTATGTATGTATGTATGTATGTATGTATGTATGTATGTATGTATGTATGTATGTATGTATGTATGTATGTATGTATGTATGTATGTATGTATGTATGTATGTATGTATGTATGTATGTATGTATGTATGTATGTATGTATGTATGTATGTATGTATGTATGTATGTATGTATGTATGTATGTATGTATGTATGTATGTATGTATGTATGTATGTATGTATGTATGTATGTATGTATGTATGTATGTATGTATGTATGTATGTATGTATGTATGTATGTATGTATGTATGTATGTATGTATGTATGTATGTATGTATGTATGTATGTATGTATGTATGTATGTATGTATGTATGTATGTATGTATGTATGTATGTATGTATGTATGTATGTATGTATGTATGTATGTATGTATGTATGTATGTATGTATGTATGTATGTATGTATGTATGTATGTATGTATGTATGTATGTATGTATGTATGTATGTATGTATGTATGTATGTATGTATGTATGTATGTATGTATGTATGTATGTATGTATGTATGTATGTATGTATGTATGTATGTATGTATGTATGTATGTATGTATGTATGTATGTATGTATGTATGTATGTATGTATGTATGTATGTATGTATGTATGTATGTATGTATGTATGTATGTATGTATGTATGTATGTATGTATGTATGTATGTATGTATGTATGTATGTATGTATGTATGTATGTATGTATGTATGTATGTATGTATGTATGTATGTATGTATGTATGTATGTATGTATGTATGTATGTATGTATGTATGTATGTATGTATGTATGTATGTATGTATGTATGTATGTATGTATGTATGTATGTATGTATGTATGTATGTATGTATGTATGTATGTATGTATGTATGTATGTATGTATGTATGTATGTATGTATGTATGTATGTATGTATGTATGTATGTATGTATGTATGTATGTATGTATGTATGTATGTATGTATGTATGTATGTATGTATGTATGTATGTATGTATGTATGTATGTATGTATGTATGTATGTATGTATGTATGTATGTATGTATGTATGTATGTATGTATGTATGTATGTATGTATGTATGTATGTATGTATGTATGTATGTATGTATGTATGTATGTATGTATGTATGTATGTATGTATGTATGTATGTATGTATGTATGTATGTATGTATGTATGTATGTATGTATGTATGTATGTATGTATGTATGTATGTATGTATGTATGTATGTATGTATGTATGTATGTATGTATGTATGTATGTATGTATGTATGTATGTATGTATGTATGTATGTATGTATGTATGTATGTATGTATGTATGTATGTATGTATGTATGTATGTATGTATGTATGTATGTATGTATGTATGTATGTATGTATGTATGTATGTATGTATGTATGTATGTATGTATGTATGTATGTATGTATGTATGTATGTATGTATGTATGTATGTATGTATGTATGTATGTATGTATGTATGTATGTATGTATGTATGTATGTATGTATGTATGTATGTATGTATGTATGTATGTATGTATGTATGTATGTATGTATGTATGTATGTATGTATGTATGTATGTATGTATGTATGTATGTATGTATGTATGTATGTATGTATGTATGTATGTATGTATGTATGTATGTATGTATGTATGTATGTATGTATGTATGTATGTATGTATGTATGTATGTATGTATGTATGTATGTATGTATGTATGTATGTATGTATGTATGTATGTATGTATGTATGTATGTATGTATGTATGTATGTATGTATGTATGTATGTATGTATGTATGTATGTATGTATGTATGTATGTATGTATGTATGTATGTATGTATGTATGTATGTATGTATGTATGTATGTATGTATGTATGTATGTATGTATGTATGTATGTATGTATGTATGTATGTATGTATGTATGTATGTATGTATGTATGTATGTATGTATGTATGTATGTATGTATGTATGTATGTATGTATGTATGTATGTATGTATGTATGTATGTATGTATGTATGTATGTATGTATGTATGTATGTATGTATGTATGTATGTATGTATGTATGTATGTATGTATGTATGTATGTATGTATGTATGTATGTATGTATGTATGTATGTATGTATGTATGTATGTATGTATGTATGTATGTATGTATGTATGTATGTATGTATGTATGTATGTATGTATGTATGTATGTATGTATGTATGTATGTATGTATGTATGTATGTATGTATGTATGTATGTATGTATGTATGTATGTATGTATGTATGTATGTATGTATGTATGTATGTATGTATGTATGTATGTATGTATGTATGTATGTATGTATGTATGTATGTATGTATGTATGTATGTATGTATGTATGTATGTATGTATGTATGTATGTATGTATGTATGTATGTATGTATGTATGTATGTATGTATGTATGTATGTATGTATGTATGTATGTATGTATGTATGTATGTATGTATGTATGTATGTATGTATGTATGTATGTATGTATGTATGTATGTATGTATGTATGTATGTATGTATGTATGTATGTATGTATGTATGTATGTATGTATGTATGTATGTATGTATGTATGTATGTATGTATGTATGTATGTATGTATGTATGTATGTATGTATGTATGTATGTATGTATGTATGTATGTATGTATGTATGTATGTATGTATGTATGTATGTATGTATGTATGTATGTATGTATGTATGTATGTATGTATGTATGTATGTATGTATGTATGTATGTATGTATGTATGTATGTATGTATGTATGTATGTATGTATGTATGTATGTATGTATGTATGTATGTATGTATGTATGTATGTATGTATGTATGTATGTATGTATGTATGTATGTATGTATGTATGTATGTATGTATGTATGTATGTATGTATGTATGTATGTATGTATGTATGTATGTATGTATGTATGTATGTATGTATGTATGTATGTATGTATGTATGTATGTATGTATGTATGTATGTATGTATGTATGTATGTATGTATGTATGTATGTATGTATGTATGTATGTATGTATGTATGTATGTATGTATGTATGTATGTATGTATGTATGTATGTATGTATGTATGTATGTATGTATGTATGTATGTATGTATGTATGTATGTATGTATGTATGTATGTATGTATGTATGTATGTATGTATGTATGTATGTATGTATGTATGTATGTATGTATGTATGTATGTATGTATGTATGTATGTATGTATGTATGTATGTATGTATGTATGTATGTATGTATGTATGTATGTATGTATGTATGTATGTATGTATGTATGTATGTATGTATGTATGTATGTATGTATGTATGTATGTATGTATGTATGTATGTATGTATGTATGTATGTATGTATGTATGTATGTATGTATGTATGTATGTATGTATGTATGTATGTATGTATGTATGTATGTATGTATGTATGTATGTATGTATGTATGTATGTATGTATGTATGTATGTATGTATGTATGTATGTATGTATGTATGTATGTATGTATGTATGTATGTATGTATGTATGTATGTATGTATGTGTGTGGGTGTGTGTGTTGTGTGTGTGTGTGTGTGACCGAAAATTCTTGAATCCTGTCTTGATCTGTGCGTTGGAATCTGGAAAAAATGCAGACGGCAGAGTAGGAGGACTAATGGTAGGAGACGGAAAGTGATTGCTAAATACAAACAGGGAGCTTCGAAGGCAAGTGCCACAGACCCCTCTTTGACGTCAGCGGAATGAGGATGGACTTTTGATGGAGTCACAGTTACCAAAAGACTTCCGGTCAGACTCCGATTGATTATGTACCTGGTTGCTCAGCTTCAGAGAGGTCGGTGTGCCAGTAGATCCAATAAAGAGCAGGACAAAACTTTTTGGGGGTGGTCTAAGGGAATAGGGGCCAATGGGAGCTTAAAAAATACGAGAATGTGCTCCGTGTCGAATTTGCAGCGCAGTAATTAAGTGGATTCCCCTCCAAAAATTATGTGGTCCGGGAGAAGTATCTGCGTCGTAAAGGGGAATATAGGGTCAATCGTCGTCCAGACTCTTTAATAGAAAGGAGGGGAGTCCTGGGAAAGCCGCACGATGCGGCTGATTATTTTCATTTAAAAAGGACATGGGTGGTAAGGGTACGGTGTTGGTGGTGGACAAATATATGGAATGCACTTTTGTTGATAATCTACGCATTTCTTTCTTTGCTCCAGTTCTATCAGCTGAAGTGCATTTCTCAACTCATCTAGCAAGATGGGAATAAGAGGCGATTCTTGCAGGGATGCCTTTCGTCTATATGAATTGAACTGTGAACTACGTGCTCTCAACTGTGCCGCGCACCTCTCTTTACGAGAAGCTCTAGAAATTGATAACCGCTATTTGAAGGACGCTATTATTCTGGAAGCGAAAGAGGCGCAGGAAGATGCTGCGGTATGCGATCCTCTTCATTTGATCTTGGAACTGTTAAATTCAAGAAGCGCTGCGTTAGACTACCTATTGCGAAGCGAACGACGTAATGTATTGTTACGCTAACTCTGCTTCGTACCCATTCCTTTTAATTTTCAGACTGATTAGTACAATAAATGAAGTCCCAGTCATGTTTGCTCATTCACTAGTATTAAATGCAAGTTCCATCGAGATTTCATTGCTCGAAGTTTAGGGTGGTATGGGGAAATCTCACAAGGCTCAAAATCAAGGATTTGATTATGACGAGGTATGATGCCTTTATATTTTGCGTAAACATTGAGACGAGGAGCCTTTGAGCCAATAACGTGGAGCGGTGCAAGCATTTGGAATTCGCTTAGAATCAGGAAGGTAATCGGAAGTGGCGATCTGACCCTCAGCGCTAGTAAACTCCAGGATATGATACAGCAACTAAGGTTTATAGGTCATTAGACTCTCCATGTGAGAATGTTTGTTTTTCTTAGACAACAATGTTGTTTTCCCTTTTATTGATTCATCACACTCATATCATGTTCTTATAAGTCGCTCGCCAATAAACTCTCCCTGAGTTGCCACGAGTGCCCTGACGCGGAAATATCATCCTCAGATATTGTCCAGTTGATGTTGTTGGTACCTGCAGAATGGAGGCTGGTGGATGAGGCGAAAAGATAACACAGAACCTGGGCTTTGCTGAAGTCGCCTTCTTTTTTACGGCCGTTTGAGCTCGCGTAGGGCAACATAATCTGAAGAAGGTCATTACGGTGGACAAGGATCTTACGTGTTGAGAGAATGCTTTTTTTCTGGCTAACCCTTTACGAGGTAAAGCCCTTATATTTTGAGAAAACCCCTTCTTTCAAGCTGAACCTACGTGCAACTATGTATGGAGATCGAACGGTGGTAAGTCGGTCGGTATCTAGATTCGTAAGGGTTAAGCTCGCCTTATGGATATGTCCAGCCACGCGGGTACTTGCTTACTTGATCCCGAACGAATTCCGACTTGACGTAACTCAACTTGAACTCTCCAGGAGTAGAATTTGAGAGAGGTATTCACTTGAAATAATGAAGGTACAGGATAACTTGAATATTTACTTGAACCGAATAAGTGATGAGATCGGGGCTGGAGTCCAGCCGGTCCTGGAGACGATTGTGACGAAATCGATCGGTCGTACTGTGACTTGCCCTTTTATAACTGCCTCGAGCCTGCCAGATCATTGCGTAGATCACGTCTATAATCGGATAGACCCGATCATAAACTAAACAACAGAGTTAGAAACGAGATGTAAAAGTAAACAACAAATGAACAAAAAACAAATCGCATTCGCGACAGTCCCACCTACTGAGAAAAGTGCGCGTTCTTTCCGATTCAGTTAACTCCTCAACTTTCTTAACTAATCTGAGCTATAGTTCTTCTCTCAAGTCTGGCGCCGGGTACAGTGCGCGGTGGTGCGCATACGGAGGGATGACATCCTCGAATTACAATAAAAACATCCTTTTTCTTCTCCTTTTTTGCGCACGTTCCGTTGCAGAACTTCATACTCTTGTAACATCTACCACAAGATATGGCAACTTGTAACCGCTGGTTTCCATTAACGACGTGTGGGCAAGAATCTGAAAATGGGCACCCACGACTCCACAGAAGGAACAGTCGGTCCTGGGGTCGATGCTTTTGGAATATCCGACTATCAGCCTGTGTGGGTGCTTGTCCATCATCCTTATTTCTCCACGGATAGTTTCCAATCCTTCTGCCGCTCTCTGATCAGTGGGCGACTTGGATTTCCTTGCGCTGGTTTTCGAGCTGCAAGGTTGGTCCGCAGTGGGTTCACTTTCGGGTAACACTCTCTTCCTTTTCGGCTTCTCCGGATGCTCCTCTGTCTGATCACCACTCGACTCTCGAAGTAGACGATCGAAATGTTGATCGTCGGTCTCTTGCGGGGGCTGGAGCTTGTCGAGTCGAGCCGCCTTTTGTTGGGCAACATTTTTAACACTTCAACTAATCTTGCATGGCTTGCACGCTCTTCGGACCTCTGCTGCCTCCAATTCTCTTCTGTTCGACTTGAGTTCCCTTTCGGCCGTCACCATGTACTCAGTGATTTCTTTGATGGTGGTTCCCAAACGTCGCACTCACTTGACATCAATTTGGACATCTTCAACGCATAGCCACTCTTCTCTTCTGGCTGCTAGCTCCTGATCGTTCCGGGCATTGCTCCCGTATTGGTCCGTCAGAACATAGCGAGTGCCAAGACGTAGGAGTCGTTCTTTGGTGAGGCTAGCCGTAAGTAAATACTGATTCAGGAGCTGAAGCCTTTCAACTATTCCCATCTCGCGAAGCGTGGTACTGCAAAGCAAGCGGAACCAATCGTTTCGCAGCGACGATGTGACTTCCCCCCGATCTTTTATCTCGTTGAGAACAGCTGTTAGGTCTCCTCCTAGTCTCTCGCTGGTAGGGTTAGATTCGATTATCATATGGCTCAAATACTTGGGACCTCCTTCCTTATCGCGTGGGTCCAGCCGGTACTGGAGACGATTGTGGCGAAATCGATCGGTTGTACTGAGGCTTGCCCTTTTATAGCTGCCTCGTGCCCGCGAGATCATTGCGTAGATCACGTCTATAGTCGAATAGGCCCGATCATAAACTAAACAACAGAATTAGAAACGAGAAGTAAAAATAAACAACAAATAAACAAAAAAGAGGTCGCATTCGCAACAGTCGGTGACCGACAGCACTCAACGACTTCTCTGGCACTTACTGCGGTAGCATTTGTTACAATTCAGGTGGTTAGGTGCATAATTTCATGAAATAATTTCGCTCATCGTGTATGGCGTATGGCGCACTACCGCACTACCGTTGCGCTATCCAGGGGTCCGCGCTGAGTCTTCCACACCGTGGCGGTGGCCACTCTGAATCAGAGCTGAGGCGACCCACTGTTGGCCGTGTGGACATGCAGACGTACCGTTGAAGTGTTAGTTATAGTTTTGTACAAACATTAATGAGGAAGAATAATGAATGCATTGACACAAAACCCATCGAGCATTAGAAAACATTGACCAGAGACTTCGGGCAATCCAAGCCGACATATGATGGAAGCAACGAAAGCATGTGGCTGGACGACAGAACGCCTCCCCTTCGGTAGACAGGATATTTCCCGCGCGAGTCCTTGTCCTTAGTCTAGAACGCTATAATTTTGAAGCATTCCACTAGAACTTGCTCTGTGTAACTTGGTGCGTGAAGTACGAGTCCCACCGTGAAGACAGGCTGATGGACAAGGAGACACAAGCGAAGAGGCTGTCATTTCTGCAGTTCATTGTACATCTGCCCAAACACAGCTTCGAGGGCGTAGTGGCATGCACGTAAAGATAACTCTTGCATCATTGAAGTAGCGGAACTTTGTGTTAGTGATAAACCCATGGTAAAGAAGCAAAATTGGCAACAAAAGGGATCTGGAGATCACCTGGAGGGATCTCGAGAAGCATCCTTTTTATATTAAATAGGAACAGCGTGGTTATCGAGAACTGCAAGTACCGCTTTTTTCGACGGTATCAAAAGCTATATTCAAATTGATGGACGTCAAGCACAACGACATCCTGTATTTTCGCGATACTTCAACGAATCCGTGTATGTAATCGACTGTACTGGACCCTCTCCAAAGCCGCTTGCTTTTATAGCTATCTTTCATCTAATATTCTGCCAAGCATGTTAGAGATGACTAATGTGAAAAGTTTCTAGGTTACAGACTACAAGCGTACAGCTGCCAATATCGTCGGATCTCCCTTCTTTCAAAGCAACACAGTCTTGCTAGTTTTTCACGACGTTTGCTTCCCGACAGATAGTGTGTGAAGAGCCTAATCAGCGTTCTGACGATGACGACATATCCGTCTCGTCTAAGATGGCCCAAAGACACGGCTGTCGAAGAGATCCGGGTAAAAGTTGTAGATGAATTTCTCAGTTACCCTTCAAGATGCGGCAACTCTTCCGTCAGGACGAGAACCAAAGTCATCTTGGTCCTGTAATTGGAGAAGCTTCTTTGCACTCCCGGCGGATTGCGCTCTTCGCTGTCTTGGCGACTTTGACCAGAGCTACTACTCTTACATGTCTTCCTTCATCACTCCTCCTGATGGCTTCGTCGGACGCTGGCTGAAATTTGCCTGTAGCGTGCGCGATTTCACGCAGGCCTATGTAATAGCTTGAGAGCCTTCGAAGAAGGGTATTTGGCAGCTTGTATAATGTTTGCTTTCCTACCACTATTTGAGAAGGCATTGGACGAACCGGTTATGATCCTCATCAATGTTGTAAATAACGGATTCTTGCAAAAAACGCGCAGGAGCGCGCAGCTCTCTTAAAATCTAAGGAAACAATGGTCCGTGTCAGATTTTCGAAGCAACCCATGAACAGTATGCGTTGACATGATACACGCAGTCATTCGTCCTGCTCATTCCATTCCGTTACGCGAGTCCCAATGTGAAACTCTTCAGCTGTTCGTCAGGGACCGATATTGACTTTGAAATCACCGACGATGACCCCAAAGAATGTGCAATCCCCTTATCCATAGCCTGATATGCGGGCGCAGACAACGAAGATGTTAGAAATGGGGTTGAGCCACATCTACTCAATTCAATTTGTGCCGTCAACGTTCCGTACGAACCGATGTTCATGGCCAAGTGCGTAGTGTCGAAGACACTTACACCTCCGGTGCATGTTTAAGGAACAGTTTGCTCCAGTTTCTAAAACGGGCGATGCTTTCTGGTCAGCTCAGTCTCGGAAGTAGTACTTGGTCCTCTTGACTTGCGTCGCCAGATCTTCGATACACGCTTCCGAAGCAATTAGAAGAAAAAGTGCAGATCGCCATCTCAGTCCTCCCTTAACGTATCGTTCTCCTCTCCTGCTGTGGCCTTGACATATTAGTAGACTCTCCGAAGCAGTCTTACACAATGATCCCAAATTGGGATCGTCAGGTTCATCGGAATGAAGCTCGTTTATAGTACGATTTTCGTTATATCCGTACTCACAACTTGCCATCTTCGACGCGGAGGTTGGATAGACTCTTGGTGATTAGCCAGAGTGTCCAATGGTTAACAAGAGGTCTATTTGTTAGAGACGAACCCGAATCGCTTTTCTGCAATTCCTAGTCGCTCGAGTGCTAGTTTTGGCTGAGCTGATGCGCAGTAAACCGACCGCACCCGCAAGCTCTCCATTCATTCATAAATGAGTGCGGGTGCGCCTGCGAGGAGACGGCACGTAAAATCGACCCAGCACAGCAGAGGCAGGATGTCCATCCCCTGAATCCACCCTCTCTTCTGGGCAATGTCATTGGAGGTCTACCACTGAGAAAAAAGCTATAAAAAATGAGATAAGTGGAACATGAAGAATATTTCAAGAATCATGGCAACTTTGTTATTCTACAACAGCAAAACGTGAATCTGTGAAGTTTTTTGATCTACTTTTGGTATCCTTCCTATGAGGATTTACTGAAAGATCCAACGCAGGCAATATTTAAGTGAAAAAAGTAGCTTTCGAAAAGCACAATCTTCATTTGCTAAGCTCAGCGAAAATTCTGCAAGAGGAAAAGCCGATCGCTACTTTTCCTGATTACCAAGCTCCAAAACTCTTAACTTGGGAGAAACTCTTTATCTGGAAATTCAACTGATACTTCTCGTCAAATGCTAACATTCGTAAGTTCAGGACGACGATGATACTGCGAAGATCAGTAAAATGATGGGCAGACCGATCCCAACCAGAGCTTGATTGCCATGGTAAGCGATTACTAAGTTTCTATCTGATCAGGAAACGACTGTGTAGAGCCGTTAGGATGGTGAGCCGTGTAAGACGTAGAATACTTAAAGGCACCGTTCACGATAAATTTAGGGTACCCTTTTTTGACGGGAATTCATAGAGCTTCTCTAGAATAAAGCGATAACAACGAAAAAAGCGCAAAAAACGATGAACAAAAAGAAATAGAAAGGGTCAAAAAAGAGCTGGGAGGGGGGGTTGGACGAGTTTCACATTGGAAGAACGGCGGTTAAGGGAGTGTTCGGGCGAGTGCACGAAGGCGACGCAATGTCTGCAATAGCAGACAACACACCCAAGCAGACACATCGCTCCAATGCGAATGTGGTGAAGGACAATTAGAACTCGTAGTCAGCCTAGCGAGGGGCGGAGGCCTTCCGTCCCCCACTGTTCCTGCCCTTATTGTGCCCTATCCAGACCGTTTTCCGACCTCATTCCTGCACAAGTGGCATCAGAGGGGGCGTCGAATTCAAACCATGTGCAGATCTCCGAAACCATTTTTTTTGTGAACAGTGCCTTTAACTCGCAAAGGGTAAACTTGAACAGGTGTCATGCTTCCACACCTTGAATGATAGCTAGATTACGATTCCCTACAGGTAGAGGAATTGATAAGCTTGGTGATTACATCTCTATAGCGTAGTCATTGTGAGCTGTTAAAGTATGGAATACGGTTAGAGGAGCATCGCAGCGAACGTGGAAGCCATGGAAGAGTGAATATCGAGCTAGCGAAGTATAATCGCAGCTTCGCCCAAAAGTTTTATATTAGGGCAGGTAGCATTAAGTCGTAATAACTTTCGTCAGGGAGTGATAAGATGTGAACGTCAATAAAACCCAGAATAAGCTGCACAGAAACGAAGAACATCAGCGATGGCCGCTCTGCAATAGCAGGCAACAGGCACTTTGTCCCCAAGTTCCCACAGTGGCAGTCACGGTAGTCACTTCGTGACAAATTTACTTAGTCATTCTATTTCAGAGAAGAGTTCGATCGATGAAAACCTCAATGCTGTTATCAATATGCAATATCGTCTGGTACTCCTCTGAATTGTGATGATTAGACTATTCATTAATTTATATCAATACTATAATGCCTTAATGTGTTATTCTATTCGTCTTCATGGAACTATTCAAATATCCAATGAGAGGATAAAAGTTCTTGCCGTTAATCAATCCCGTCTGAGGGATGCGCCCCCGCACTCCACTTCCACTCAGAATTGTAGTGGCGTAATGAGTGCGTATGTGGCCCATACAATGACTCGCGGTGGCCAGCCGATGTACAAGTCAGTGCTTTTATCCTCCCAGACGAGTCTGATACCAATTAACCGACCCCGTAGAGATGGGAGGTTTGGTTGACTTAGGCGGATATTGACCAAGGGTTCGAACCCCTGATCGTGCGCAAGGAGATAATGAGAGATAGTGCTGATGTGAGATAGTGCGCCACTTGCCACTACACCACCTCCGTGTTGAAAAATGTTGAAGAAATTGTAATGAAAATAGGGAAGCTCGGGCATTCTGCCGTATTCACTGAAGGATGCTCTTTGCTTGACAAAAGCCGAGCGATTTCGGTAATAATGACTAGATAATCAAGATCAAGAGCTTAAAAGAAAATCTTTTAATAGTTGACACAAATACTATTTCGAACAAGATATTATTCCAACAATATTACGAAGTGACGGTTGAATTGTGCTGAGGTCAATCTATAATACATACCTGTAACCTTGTACAACGCCGTGACATACAATTATGATTCCTTGTTAGTTATCAGTGTGATCTTATCACTAACTTTCAATAATTGTGACTAAAACGCACATATAGAAATTGTGAATCTATCATACACAAAATTGTAATCGAGCACCTAGAAGAGAGAGAAAAAAGACGGTCATAAGTGAGTAATCAGCCATACCCACTGATCGACACTATGCTCCACGAGCGCAATCAAGACCTGAGAACTGAGAAAATGTACTGCTTACAATATCCTGCGATAATTATGAAAGCACACAGAGTACAACACACTGTACACCAACGTATAGCAATCAATAGATAGCAACAAAAAATACGAAATTTCAATGGAATAGAAATGCCCGCTGAAATCACAGGGTCGTCAAACACGATGGCCTCAAAGATGGTTAGTCAGTCTAGGAGAGGTACTATAATAGAGCATCAGTAGACAATTCCTCAACATCACTGGCATCAATATCACAGATGGCCGACGTAGTCAAGGAGTCAGTATCTCCTCCAGCGCCACGTTGAGTTGGAGGGTCATCATAAATCCGAGAAGTGAACATATTCTTGTGACTTGGAGGTTGAGGTGCCTGACTACTCAGAACTGCATCATCCGTACCTATAACTAGTAAATAGATTTCTCCCGGTATAGACTGAAACTTCGACTTTATCTATCAATAAACCCACCGTCGCTATCGTCCCCGTGATCCAGGAGGGGTCGCTGCTGGTTCTCGCTGTAAGTCGCTAAACTCCGGCGAGGTCGCATCGTCATGTAGTCGTCATCGTTCACAACTGGGCTCAACATGGTTTCCCCAACATTCACTCTACCAGTCAGGGATTCAATCCTATAAATCCGAAATAATCGCTTCAGTCATTGAAAAATCAAGCGATACTAGAACAACCTTTCTCCAGGCTTCACAAAACTCCCATTAGGTTGTTTCTCAGATTATGTAATAAGAGGATACCTTGGTATTCGAGACGACATGGGGATTATAACGGCGAAAAAGATACCCAAAAACCTCAGGAATCAATAAAGCACAAATTCGGTAATCTTGTTTCTCACTTGCCCCCCCCCCTTCCCCCCTTGTAATTGATGTGTGGGATTACCGAACCTCCAACCCCTTTTTGTCAGGACGACGTCACATATCGCATTCCCACAGCCCGAATTTCTTACCAGTGCATGATTTGGATTTGAATCCCACGATCCCCTGACCTTTCCCTTTCACTAATTAGAACCTGTACCTCAATCGTTCCATTTGTATTGCGGCTCCTATGCGATCAACTCCATCACCCCACTTCTCATTGCCGTCATCATCACCATCACTTGTTGGCAGACATTGGATCGACTCAGTAAGCGGAACCCTGAATAGATGTCTTAGGTTTTCATGAAAAAATACTGTGGCCCTATCACAACATTGTAACGCACCTTTCTTGATTCAATGCCGAGAGAGCATCTCTAGTAGCAACCGCCTGACGAGGTTCCTTGACTCGACCTCGACTTTTGTTACTAGGAAAACGTCCTTGTTCTTCTTCCTCGGGAACTCGGAGGCCAAAACGACGCAACGCTTCCAATGCGCTAGAATCATGTGACGATGTTCGTCCAGACTGAAACACGGTTATTGAAAAGGAGGGAATTGATCAAGCACGTTCATAGCAGAATACATTGACAGAGCACATATGAACTCAAGGGAACCCCACTCACAAGGGGTGGAGCATGCACCGTGGCGGCGCTATGACAAAAACTTCATGATTCAGTCCGCACATCGAGAAAAATGAGCAATGGTTAGGAATATGTAAAGAAATCGGAAGAAGGAGACTCAGACCTCCACAACCTATTGCCAGATTCTCCGGGTAGCGGAGCTCAGAGAAAAAATCTTTGTTTGATGTGTTCCTTGCTGTTACTAGTCTGTACTTACAATGATACCAATGTATCTCTGAATAAGCTCGAAAATCGCTTAACTAATGGTAAGCGTGTCACTCATTAATCTTTTTTTCTGTTCTGAGTGAATTAATTCGAGGGAAGAAAAGATTTAATTTTCGATGGACAAGCTCACTATCTCATGTGTCACGTCTACAGTAATCGTCTGATTCCCCTTCATCCAAATAAATTTCATTACCATGAAATCTTGTAAACTTCTACTTGAACGAAAGTGTGTTGATTCGAAATCAATAACAACGAGAGTATCAATAACAAGTGAAAAGCAAACAATCCGATTGGTATGATCTAAGGAACCAGAAGAGGTAAAATTATGACCATCGCCACCGACAGTGCTACACACCTCGTCCAAATCATCTGCTGCACTGCCGTAATCTGTAGCTCGCTTCCACTGCTTTCCAGTGCCGACAAGGGACGGTGACCGTGATTCGCCTCGACCACTGGATGAGAGGCGTTCACGCTGTGGTAGCGGGCGTACCTAAACAAACCATCGATAGAAAATATAAAAAAACGCCACAGAGAAGTATGAGGAAATTTTTCTCTCCCAACAAAACAGCAGCATAGACCGTAAAAGAGCTTTGCCCTGAGGGACAAATAGGGCTTCCCTCAGACAGCCAGTACTCGGGGAGAATCTTACATGCGTTTCGAACAGCTGCCGAAACTCCTGCTACACGATTTTCTTATGTAGCTGGGCATCCTATTGAATGTTTTCATTCTAACATTAGCAACCTTACCTGTACCGTCGGCAGACCAGTCAGTTGCGCCTGTTCAAGATTTGATATCATCTGGTTTCCGCCACGGAAGGCTCTCGGCGGCAAAGGAGGAGGAGCTGACACCACTGGCGGTGGCACCACATGCGGATTACGCACGTGTGCCACAGCATGCACATGTTCTCCGTACTTTCCATCGTCACTAAAAGAGATTCGGAAATGGATTTCATTACCGCAACCAAGGTTTAACAACTAGCATTTCCATTACCTTTCTGATTTGAGACATCTACGTAGAACTGTGATGGCAAAGATGGCAGTTATGATGAGAACAAGAATTCCCAGCGCAATAATCAATTCGATTAACGAAATCCGTGAGAGGAATGGAGGCGCAATGTCTTAAAGATTAAAAATAACACTTGGCGAGCCAAGAGCAGGCTTGAACAGCTTTCAGAAAGATACCATCACAAGTCTTTCCAGAGAAGCCATACGTGCAGTTGCAGATGTAGCCAAGGTTATGACTGTGCTGCTTTGGAATTGGAATGCATGTTCCATGCATTCCACAGGGCTCCGCGGCACATGCGTCGTCCAGATCTGAAAGGAATGACTGTATACATACACCCCCAATCCGGCTCTCACCACCTGGAAACAGTTGAAAGAAGTGCAATAACACTGAATACCAAAGGCAGGGGGCATATTACACAAAGAAGCACATCTATGAGACTTTCCGAACACCTTATAGGTTAGTCACTGAGGCGTAACAGGTAATGCACCACCGAGAACTTCTATGCCTCTAAAAAACTGGAAACAACCACAGCGCTCCCACTGCACTCAACTAATAGAGCGTGACTGGATTCGAAAACTAGAAATGAAATAACCGATTCTGTTCGATAACTGATGTGAAAGAACATTTGGGGTTCGTTTTCCCAATACAGTATATTATTTTTGCAATCATAACTTGAAAATCTTCACGAACCGTATCCTCTGATCTCACAACGTTTTCCAGTGAATCCGTTTGGGCATTTGCACAGATACTCATTGTAGAAAGGAATACACTGTATGCCCAGTGGACAGGGACGAGAACCACACGGATCCATGTCTATCTCGCAGTTGGCGCCACTATAGCGCGGTGGACATGTGCACCTGAAAAAAAAGCGTGAAGCCGAATCATCTAGCAGCCATAAGACGGAAATGACAGATTTCAAAGATGAACTTGACTTAAAATTCGACGTCGTGAACAAAGACACCACTAAGTCAAGTCACCCTTTGTCTTGAACATCAGTAGAAAGGTATGCGAACTTTTGTACGATCATCTAGTTCTCACACACCGTCAAGGGCATTTGGAATCATGCGACTCTAACTAAAGAACCCCACGGTCATTATGCTCCCTGGCTATCGCTATTAAAGGCACAGTCCACGATAATTTTGTGTAATCTAGTTTTGGACGAGTAATAGAAGTGCTAGTCTACAGCAGCACAAAAGTGGCGAAGAAAACGCGCGAAAATCGGTCTATTTAGAGGGATATTTGACTTAAAAAAGAAGGTAGATAAGGGTGGGACGAGAATGTTACGGAAAAAGCTGCATGGAAGGGGAGCTTTGGACGAGCTGTTCGAAGGCACGCGCCATTGCTTACAGCTGGCTGCAATACGTACGTACGCGGCCTGTGGGCAAAGTGTTTATCCCGGTGTGAATGGTGCAACATCTACAGCTTTTACAACGTTTATGCTCGCTCGCCCTGGGCATGTACGCCGGCTTTGCCCTGACTCTTTTTCGATCCGACAGCGCCCAGCGCCCAACTGTTCTGGGAGGGGGGGGGGGTCACAGGTTCATCCTAGGGAGAGATCTCAGAAACCTAATTCAACGTGAACTGTGCCTGAGCAAGTGATAGATGCGTAACTGATGAGAAATACAACAGAGAGAAAGAGAAGAGTCTATTAAAATTGTTTCTAAACTGAATGATGAAGATTTTTATGTCCACGGACATTCCAAATGTAGAACGCTTAAACAAAATTTCGCTTATAACCGCAAATAACTACGTCTCCTGTGTCCTATGAAGTATACCAGGAACGATCAAGTAAGTCAGCTTCAAATTAGGGAATTTCGCATAAAATATCCAGATTCGCAAGAACAAAACTGTCTGACTTTTCATCGCTACCAACTTTAGGTTCTTATTTCTTCTTACTACTAAAAATAGGGCTGTTTTGCTCTCCTATAGAACTATTACAAAACTTCTGACTTTAGTTTAGGTGAATTTATCTACTAAGCACAAGATAAAACTCAAAATTTTTCTGTTCGAAAAACTAATTTCTTTCCTTACTGTTAATATTCTATTCAGTTACCGGTTCTTTTACATTTTCAGTCACGATTTGTGGGCAGCATAATGACCATTGAGTTAACACATTTAATTAAGGTTGTCTAGCGTTGTGATGCGAAGTGACCTCGATCGTACGAAAGTTCTCACAACTCGAGTAAGAGATATAGCAGTCAAGGCAACTTACTGGTATGTCTTATCGATGACTTGACAAGTTCCTCCATTGCGACACGGCGCTTCGGAGCATGGCGTGGCTGCCATCGCTCGACAGCCTGTGCTTGCTGAGTATAAACGCAGCCCTTGGCGAGTCTTCGCAACACTTCTTGAACAAAAATCATCTTTAATCCGCGAAAAAGTAAGAATTATCACAAAAAATGATCAGAGGGATGTAAACGAGTTTCTCTCTGTGACAGAGGTTGAACAACGGAAAAGTTGTCAGCTCACCGTCGATCAATCGAAATCGCTCGAAAACAGGCCACAATCGCTTTTGTGATTGACACGGAGGATGAATTTTCACGTTCGACGCGAGCGCCAAAAAACAGTCGATGACTGGCTGAGTACAGATTGATGACGTCGCTCCCTGAAGCGGTCAGTAAGATTACTACTAGAGAGCTGCAGCTGGTATATTCCGAGGATGAAAAGCCAGGGAAACAGAGCTTTCTTACCAGCGGGACTCCATCCTTCCTTGGTATCAACACCGTCGAGTTGAAGACGCGTTCTGCGACCACGGCGACTGACGGAAACTCGGTGCCATTGGGCGTCTGCAATCGATGTGTCCGTGGCCACAGTCCCCTCTCCAGAACCGGCGTCCCAACGATAAAGAACTCGTCCATTGACCAGCTGCAACTCATTTTGATGGGCACTTGGAAGCGATTGTTAGAACTGTTATCTAATTTCTAGAAACCCTCTCTTTTGTAACAGGATAACGCGAACGAGCGTTCGGAGGCCATGAAGGGCCGTGAACCTTAATCTTATCACTGAAGGGGTTGGCAACCAAAAAAAAATTTCACCTAACATTGAGTACACTCACGAAACGTTCGTGTTTTCTCATTCATAAGAAGGAAAATTCCAATAAGTCGGTTTTAAGTAATCTTTAAAAAAGAATAAAAAAGCACCTCCAACATGTGATAGTCACTCGGTCCATGAGCATGCAAAATCACTCCCATCAGCGAGGTGGTCTTCAATTCCACTTCAAGTTCCATACGTGTCTCCATTTCATGAGCGATTGACATCTCAAAGTAGCCTGACCCACCAACAGAAAGCTCCGCTTCTGAAAGAAATTCTCCGTCAACCTGACGCATCAACTGAGCTACACAACCAGCGTACCTTCCAGGCAGCGACCTTCATTAGCGCATGACGCTTGAGAGCATTTATCGCCAGAGGAACCGGGTGGACATACACATTCGAATCTAGATCCCTCTGACGGTAGGCACATCTCCCACGGATGACAGGGCGAACGGGCACAAGCATTTATTTCCTGTTCACAACGTGATCCACCATAACTGAAACAGAGCAGCGACGATTCAGCGTTGTGGCATAACTACTTATGTAACCACATGAAGCCTACTACGGACTTTGTAAGGAAAGAATCGATGAATGAGTTCAGACGATTATAAACATACCCTTCCGGACAAATGCATTCCGCTACGCGATGATGATTTGGAGCGACAAATGCGACTCCTCCAGTAGAAACGACAGTCTGCTGCTGATCATCGAGGTAGACCCGTTCTCGACATTCACCTCGTTGACAGACACCCGGCGTACACATTTCAGTGGTCAACTGGTACTTCTAAAAAAATTCACAAATCGGTTGATCAGCTTTTGAGAACACAAGCCAAAATAGCAAACACGAGCGGTTTCACTCAGTGTTTCGATTGTGAAAAAATGTGGTTGCGCGCTCCCGAATTTTGTCAACGATGGTAGAACAGACGAACAATTTTTCCCTTGAACAAAAGTGTCCGAACTTGGAGGAAACGCGGTGCGAGTGCGACTGACAATGGGTTGCAGGAAGTGATAACAATGGCAAAGGTTGTTAGGGAGCCTTGGCAGGCAAGAGCCACTGGGACAGTTGCGCTTCACGCACTAACAGCGGTAAATTCTTTTCATCGGAAAACCGCGACATTTGATTACTGCTGAGCAACGAGCCGACATTGATCCGATGAGTTTGTGAAAATAGGAGTATGTCTTCCCATCAATCCCTTCCCTTTACAACCTAATACGCTACAGAGTACAATGGCAATCATCTCCTTACTGGTTACTACTGTCTCTTTCCAAACTTTGCCGATCTTGCTAGAACTGCTTCTGTTCGTTACTTCCTGTATTGTATCAGTAATGGGGCCACCCACCCGGAGTTGTGAATAAACAAATGATTAACTAATTAAATAATTGAAGATGACTGAAAAAAATAGTCACCATGGTTCCGCTCTCATCCACTATGCTCTGAAAATCGTGCTTGAGCCTCGTATACACGTGGTCCGGTTTCAGCATCCCTCGACCTCCTCCTCGCGACACGGTGAACAAAATATCGAGGTCTGTATGCTTCGAATCTGGTACAACCGATCGAGGTCGTCTTGCTGAAATCATGGAATGCACTAAAAGTTGTTGAGCAGACTGAGCAAGAAGCACTCACTTTGTGGCGTCTCCTGCACACTCAACAGCTGAATATTACGCGCATCGACATTCAGATGCTGAGCGAAGACAGCTTTAAACTTGGCTGCATATTTGGCGAAAAATTCTAACGCCGTCATGCCTTTCAGACGAACGGCAACAGCATGATCAACAGCGTCTTGCTCCAGTGATGTCACCTGGAAGAGTAGGTTTACTTGAACATCACAAACCTCAGAACACCTCCCATCCCAACAACTAAATACGAGAGGAACTCCAGCCATTAATACAGTGCCTTATAGAAAAAAGGCCGAAAACCCACCAGCACTTCTACGTAGCTGACTGTCGTGAATTTCCCGTCAGTCACAGAAACATTGAACGCGTGAAGACCTCCCGGAATACCGTGATCACTCCACACCTCAAAACAGAAGTTCTACTGACTTTGAAGTAGCGCTGAGCAAGTTTGAAAGTCGATTTCAGATACCTCGCCAGTGTTTGCGTCAACCCTGAATAAATGCGGCTTCACAACATGAGGACGTGGATGAGCGTCGGTGGGCAATGGGCCGAGAACACTTCCATCGACTATCGAGAAGCGAAGCATGTCTCCAGCATCCTTCAAGGAAACATATCCTCTTTGACAAAAGCAGAATAAACCATTTACGTCCACTCCTTACAGATGGCAAGTTTTAGAATGAAGCAAGAATGAAAAAAATTGAAGTTGAACTAATGATAGATTTCTAAGGAGGATCGAAAACTAAGCCTTCAAAATACAGAGCAGTACGGATTTGAAACGATTATTATGGAAAAGTTCCACATTGATTGAAACAACTAATCAGTAAGATTAAATTAACCAGTTAAAGAAAAAAGAAATATTTAGAAAAATGTGTTGTTGAAGGGAAAATATTGTTTAAAGTTGCTCTTGAACCAAAAGAAATCATTTACGAACTTCATCGCTAGCTTGAACAGTGCCGACCACTCCGCCTTTGAATTCTCCCATCAAGGTATTCAGCGAAATCCTCAACGGTGATATACGAGGAGGATGTCGACTCTCTTCCTTCACGAACACTGTCAATGGACAATCCGTCGAACGATTCCCGCGATCGTAAGCAATCAACTAAATAGGTCCAAATTGAGAAAAAGCAAACAAAAGCCTGATTCATCATCATGCAGAAAATAGGCAAGAAGGGAAAAGTCGAAGGAAACTCTCACAGTGAGCAAAAATCGGTCTCTTCTCGCGTGATCGAAACGAGTCACGGTCACCAGATTGTACTGGTCATCCACTCGAAAAGCTTTTGCTCCCTCGCCACGAACTTCCACACGAAAAGGTTCGCCGAAATTCGGACCATCTGCATCGGTAATGGATAATGGGAGAAGAGTATGACCGGGCAGGACACCTTCCTGAAATAATTCCTATTGAGAGAGGTTTGAAGGAAAGACGTCTTTTCAGTTGAAACTAAGGCTTTTAGGTACTCACCTGCACCACAGCTGTCATATTACAATCAGCAAATACTGGGGAATTATCGTTCACGTCATTCACATCAATCAGCACGGTTACTGTCGATTTTTGTGGAGGTTCACCACCATCACGAGCCTCGACCTCGAAGCGATGATATGGTCTCTAAAATGCGCACATGCCAATGTGGAGGTGCATGGGTGATTACGGGCGGCTTCAATAACCAACCGTCTCCCTATCTAGCGGTCCAGCGACCGTAATTAGTCCCTGTTCGTCAATTTGGAATAGATTCGCGTCGTCTTTGATGAGCGAATACGCCACACGACCATAATGCTCACTGTCGGCATCTTCAGCTCTGACCTGAAACACGATTTCTTTGGAACACTCAGGCAATACTGGAACAATGATTGTAGTGCTGATGATTTTGACCGGTTTCGAATTGGAACTTGTCGGGAAAAGCAAAAAGCAGTGAAACCGCGCTAAAACTCAGTCAATCACAAGAAACTATGCATTTACCTTTACAACTTTCGTGCCCACTGGAGAATTCTCATCGATCGTGGCTTTATAACTTTCCTTCATGAACTTAGGGATGTTGTCATTCTCGTCCAAGACCTGAAAGCTTTGACTTCTTTGCTCTAATCGGCCCCATGCTAACATACACTCCAAACCTGTTCTGTTTTCAGCTGTTCATTTCACACTTGATTTCCAAAAATGAGGCTTGCTGACGCAAGTGGAGTAATAAAGGGTGATGCGAACAAGTTTAGCCATACCGGGGGTCAAATCCTGACGAGGTCTAGCAAGCCTTGAAACCATGGGGCCCAACACTTACTGTTACTGTTTAAGCAGTTTGTTAGAATGGAAGCACTGAGATTTACAATTAGTGGTCCGCAAAAGATGCCTTTTAGATCAGACGCAAAATGATTTTGAAAAAAGGCCGAACATATGGGAACACGTTCTCCAATCCAATGCAGTTCCAAATACTATTTTGCTACAAAAAGCATACAATATTAACCGCTAATATTTATAACTGAGGAAAAAAGCATTATGAATAATTTGCTGAATGTGCATGAGTAAGTGCATGGTATATGCGTAAATGTGGTATGCCCTGTAAATATGGGTGACCACATTTCTATAAAATCCAGACCCTAGCTCGAGAACGCCCTGCGCGGACCGCAACCACAGGCAACATACATCACCTGTAGCCTTAATTAAGCGACATTAGGAAACTTAGTTACCCGGTTACGTGAACTCTCTCCGGTTCCACTCCAGCGATTTCACGTTCTCTTGAACTCTCTCTTCAAAGTTCTTTGCAACTTTCCTTCACAGTACTTGTTTGCTATCGAATTCGCGTCTATATTTAGCCTTAGATGAAGTTTATCACCCGCTTTAGGCTGCACTTTCAAGCAACTCGACTCTGAGGTATAATCATACAGCTAGCTCCACTGTCAGGTTTCGCACCCTCTCAGGAAAGTGAGGGAGGTGAGTTTGGTAGCATGAAAACTGATTTATAATGAACTTTTGTAACACACCTGTACAGTCACTACGGCCTCCGATGAGAGAGGTGGTGATCCAGAATCAGTCGCAACGATGGTCAAGGATAGCAACTTCTCCTTCTCGTAGTCAAGTCCTTTGGCCAAGGTGAGAATTCCTACAAAGTACCATCGTCAGATGGGATGAAATTCATTGCTGAGTTGTCAGTTTTAGGATATTCAGTACAGTCTTACAGATACTTGTCATATAATAAACAACAATAACAACCCGATGCAATCTGAGGGAGAGCAATTTCAATAATTGTTCGTTCGATTTGCTTCGCAAATCCCTTTCTCATCTTTTCCGTTGTAAAACAATATCAGAACATTCGGTGGCTGAAGGTGGAAGTTCAGGTCTAACTAATGCTCTTAGACACTTGCCACCCCTCAGTGTTTAAAGAGATTCTGACCCACCCAATCATACAGACTTAGGAAGGAGAATTTAAGAGTGGCGATGATTCCTTGAAATCCAGTAAAATGACTGTTATCCTAGACAGGACGTCGCTTTCTCGGCATACGACTGTTAGAGAAGGGAAATGATTTCTGCGATTATGAAAAAGAAATCAAAAAAAACCCTACCTTTCTCTTCATCGAGGGTGACATAGCCATTGTGCGTCCCGTTCTCAGCCAACTTGTACCTGACTGTCTCCCCAGCATCTCCTCCTTCAGCATGCACCGTCGCTAACGTATATCCGACAGATTCCGACTCCATCACCTATCAGAATTTCAGTTTATACATAGAGATAGAAGCTGCGTATTTGAACGAAAGGAGAACATCCGTAATTTGAAAAACCAATTTGCGTTCGGCCAGAAAATTATTCTTGGGATTGCTAACCTGCAGTACATACTCGCTTCTCTCGAACAATGGCGGATTATCATTCTGATCAAGCACTGATACAAGAACCATGGCTGAAATTGACTTGATTAGCTCTATTATTAAGGAACTGAATGATAAGATCAAAACTGAAAATACCTTTAGCACTTTTCGGGTTTACCGGATCCGAATCCTGCGCCACCACATGCAATAAGTACTCGTGCGTCTGTTCTCGATCCAAAGGACGCGTTACCGTGATTGCTCCCGTGTCGCGGTCAATTACGAATGTCCCACCATGGTCTGATGCCAAGCTGTACTGCACACGCCCGAACGCACCAGAATCCTGTACATAACCATATATCCTGAGGTTCACAACCAACAAAATGGCCACATGTTGCATGAGGCAGAATGCCATCCTACCTTGTCCACAGCATGAACCCTGACAACAAAGCTCCGCTCAGACTCGCTTGCTGGTTCATTTTCTTTGATGGAAACGGTGAGCTCGGTTTTTGTGAAAACAGGAGCTTCGTCATTCACATCGATGACACGCACTTCTACTGGTTGGCTGCAGGAGAAGGCCATACTTTTTACCTCCAGTTGACGAGTGAAGACAAACTGAAAAATTCCTAGGATTCAATAACGAGGAAAATGACGTATGAAAAGCAAAACTCCTAGGTCGGGTGCTGAATGAGCAAAAGTAGCCTGATCCGTAATGTAAAACGTACCTTTTTTCTAGATTCAGCATCCAGTACTCCTTTCACCGAAATGGAACCAGTATTCGGGTCGATCGCAAATGGTAGTACTTCCGAGGAGACAAGTAGGTAGCGTTTCCCGGGAAGTAAGACAGGTGACTCTTCACGATAGATCTCCTTATTCAACGAGATGTCCTCCGGTACTTCTACCAATATCTCCTTTTCAGGATCACATTCAAATGTCGAGGTCGTTCCCGAGTTGAGCGTGATCTGAGAGGTCGAGAGTTCAGGGCTAACTTCTACAGAAGACTTGTAAAATGTAGCTTACATTCATTGTTGCTGTCGTCGCGTGTACTCCATCGAATGCGAGAATAGTCAAGTTATAACTGTGTCTCAATTGACTCAGTCTGGCGATTGAGATTTTGCCCGAATCGTCGATGGCGAACAGGCCGTCATCATTTCCTCGACTGATGAACAAGCGAGTGTTATTGAAAGGCGGTAGGTCTTTGTCCTTAATTTCGCATATCATTATTTCTCGATAAAAACCAACAACTATTACAGCCTGGTCTTGAACGGCAATCTAGCAGCGCGTGGCTCGCTTTAAGCTGATCAATGCTCAACAAGACTCAGAAGGGGACGAGACTGAAACAAACCGTTATAACAACCCTGGCAACAATTTGGCCGACAGTCAGAATGCTGGAATCCACGTAGACAATGTAAAAATTCTCATCAAACTGAGGAGCTTCGTCGTTGACATCGGTGATCTGTAACCAATCGATAAAAGATGATTGAAAACTTGCCGGGACGACTAAAAAGTGCGAGCCCGAACTATCATTTGCACTACAGAACTACCAATACAGGAGCTAGTAGTAAAAGCTACTCGAACCCCTTCACTTCTTCATGTGATCGCTAAACTCTTTCCAACTTCCCGTAAGGCTTCCCATATAAGTCAGAAATCCATAAATAAACACTGCAGTAATCGCAACTTCAAAAAACCGAACCTCAATTTTGAACGGATGATCCGTGAAGAGCCCTCCTTCATCGGTAGCTCGTATTACAAGTTCAGCTACTGATTGGAGTTCGCGATCGAGAGGAGCTGCCACTACGAGCCATCCCGATTCTGCATCAACTTTGAACGCCTTTTTGCTTTCTGCTTTCTGGAAAATATTTAGGGCTAATTACTTCTATTCGCATAAACAACGCATATCTTCACCACAAACCTCCACTAAACTGAATGAAATCCTTCCTCCTGGCGACCTGTCTGCATCTATCGCTGAAAACACCGCGACGGTCGTCCCCACTGGGGCGTCCTCACTGATCACTAGCCGATCGTAAGCTCCCGTGAAAGACGGTGCGTGATCGTTAACATCCGATAACCGTACAGTTACCATTGCCATAGAATGGGCACTATTTGCAGCATCGGCCCGGGCTACGAACCGCCACACCTGAAAGCATGAAAGCTGAGGAAAAAAAAACCTAAAAACCAAGCAAAAACTTCTATAAAAATGATCTCGCACCTCTTTCATTTCTCTGTCCAAAGATCGACTAACAAGTAGCTGGCCAGTAGCGCGTTCCACTGAGAACGGGAGATCAGCTGGTGCATCTACCAAAGTGAAACGAACATCTGACACATCTGCAATGGACAAGAATTGTAGAGACGGTCTGATAGAGAACAGAGCAGAACTGAAAACCTTCTACCTTCAGTTTGTTGTAGTTTTCCTATCACGGTTCCTATGGCTGAGTCTTCAGGGATAACGAACAAATAGTGGCTGCTGCTAAACTTCGGGATCGAAACCTCATCAGGCAGCACCGAGATTGAAACCTGAGGAATGAGAGCGTAGACAGGACATTATTAATCTTTTTTACCCCACTTTACTGAATTTGAACCGAAATATTTTTGCACACTGTATACCACTGGGAATTTCCTCGTTCAAATCTTGTATTCGTAATGATGAACTTTACCTGAGCATTGGCATGATGAGGCGGATTGGCCTGATCAGTAGCGCGTACAGCGAGATTCAGTGAGGACCCAACTGAAACAATTTATTAATAGGCACTCTAATTTTCGAAAGCGCGATACGAATAGATTCCGTTATTCTGAAAATCAAACTTTCTACTCACCTAGGGAATCCAAGGTTTTCACGAGCGACAACGTTCCGTGACGTGGATGTATTCGGAATGACTGAGTTATGTGATCATCCCCCATTAGAGAGTATTCGACGGTGTCGTCAGAATCATCATCGCTAGCTGAAACCATCAGGAGAGTTTCGCCTTCGCGAGCGTTTGCCGACACAGTTGCTGAGTACCTGAATATCCTCCCTTTAACAGATAATGGCGAAGAAATTGTTAAATAGTAACTTGAGAAATGTGGATGGAAAAACGGTTTGCCTAATGACTTGGCAAGATCCACGCACTCTGCCTCCCTCCGCCAAGATTCTGGACCGCTTCCTACACTCTACGCATACTTTCCTATGCTGTTTGTCTCCAGAAATTAATTTGACATCAATAAAGTGACATCGGACAAAGTCAGGCATTCACTCAGACTCATGCTCGTTCAAAAAATAAAAAAACTTGCTTTCCCACTACAAACACCGGCGCACTGTCATTTACGTCCATCACGTTCACCGTGAGTGTGCTGAACGCTTTTCGACCGAGAGCATCCTCGACGACGAGGGGAACTCTGAACGGTAAAATTATGGAGGGTCGAGCGGAGCACCGAAAGCTTCGAGAACGGAGCCATGTGAATTTGAAGAAGGCAAGACTCACTTGTAGATCTGTTGGAGATGGTAGGTGAACACTATTTTCGGATGGATTCGACCGGTGAGCTTCTCAATTCGTAGGGGTTTCTGGCGGTTATCGCCACCGCCCATTGAGTAGTGCAGTGGTGGTACACCGTCAAGGGCTTGCACAGTCAGGATGGACGTTTTATTGGTTAGAACACTGAAATGGACATTTTTGATGTCAAGAAACACTCAATAACCAAAGTCTTACTTATTCTCGCGAACGTCTATAACGTATTGACTCTGTTCGAACCGGGGAGGAGGGTGGCGATTCCCAGACATAACTATGGATACCGTAAGCTGTCCGTACGCGGTGAACAGACCATCCGATACCGATACGTTCAGAGTTTTCTGACCACCACCGCTCAGTGTATCATCAGCGTCGATGGGACGCAGCAACGATACCTCTCCGCTGTGTTCCGCGACAGAAAACAGCGTTTCATCACCTTCGATGACCGAATACAGAAAGCGGTGGCCGCCTTTGATTGAAGAGACGGTATCCTTAAACAATGATGTAAGGCAAAATAAATTGAACCATACAAGAAAGTCCCTCAAATTGAACCCACATCGTCTGTGACGCTCAATATGGCAATGAACTGGCCAGCAGTCGCGGTGTCAGAAACCACCGCGGATGCAAATGGAGTGGAAAATCGAGGTGGCTCATCATTAACGTCCTCAACCTATAAATCAAGAATTTACCAATACAACAACATTTAGCGAAATACACTGCCACAAGACATACCGTAAGCACCAGCTTGGATTTTCCCACAAGTTGCGAGCTATCGGCAGCTGCCAGGGACATTTCGTAACGCCGTCGCTTTTCGAAGTCCAGCAGTTGGGCAAGACTGAGAACTCCTGTGGCGGAATCCATGTGAACGACTGGAAATAGACTATTCATTAACAACTATGAAACGGCTCCTGCCTAAGCCATTCCCTTGGGTACCGACAACTCTGAAACGGGTAGCGAACCCAAGGACCCCTTGGCAACATGTGGGTGTTCAGGTGGCTATTAAATTTTACCAGAAGTTACATCTCAAGAACTACTTTTGATAGTCCCAAACAGGTGCCCGATTAGTCGATTTGAACAAAAATCAACGCAAAACGCCGGCCTGCTACCATCAATTTGTTATCTTGCGCTTAAAAATATATGTGTTGAAGAAACTCACTCGAAGAATCTCTTCCAGTGACAGCATAACTGATCAGCTCGTTCTCACCATCCGGATCCACGGCCTTCACAGTCAGTAGTTTCGTTCCTACTGGAGCCGCTTCCGATACATTTACACGATATACGAGATGCTCAAATCGTGGACCATTGTCATTCACGCCAGTGAGCTGAAGTACAAGAAATTACTTCAACCTGCCTCATTAAAGCATAAAATAAGTAAGCTGCATCCCTAGTCCTAAACTCTGAAAGCCATCAGAATCAAAAGTCTGAAATGACCAAAGAAGCCTTCTACCGCAAAAATATGATCAAGAGAACTATTTCTAAGATAAGTCGCGCACGAAGGCAGTTCAAAGACTGTGACAAATGCTTAATTCATGTAATGAACCCATTAAATCGGGATAATAGCTTTCTTCATTGTTTGGGTCAGTGACAGAATTTACTACAATGCATCGCCTGAAATGGTGCTCACGAGGAAATCGAAATAGCCTTCAACTCTACATCGTTAAAGAAATTGTAGAAAATAGATGGTTATGTATGACTGGGGAAATAGGGAGCCTCACTTTTTGGATACCCCAGCATGATTGAGCTTTCAGGGAAGTGCTTAGTCAAGCGGCTATTCTCACTGCCTTCGCATACAGAGAAACGAATGAAGCTCGAATCTGTCGGAACTACAGCAAAAAAAGAAACCAGGGATGCAGTAGTTTTCAGAAGTACTTTTACCTATTTTCCTACCTAGTGGGCCCATATCTCAGAAGACTCAACAACAGACCTCTATGTTGACAACAGCAGTCGAGTTCAAGCCATCCCTTGTTACATCTCTGACCATGACGGTTAAATTGTAAGCGGCTCGCTCTTCTGCATCCAGCTCGCCATTGACGCTGATTACAGCTAAAATAATCAAAAAACTAGTAAAAGAACCAAATAGATCAAACACTCAACGAAAAAAACTTCCTGTAAAGATTGGAATGGTTTTTTGACTCGTTGTTTCCTTATTGGCATTGATCTTCCACGTTTCAAAACAGTGGAAATAACGAAACCTTCGCCAAACGAAAAAGGAGTTGAAAACCCGGTCGTTTAGCTCGAGAAGTCAAAATTACGATTTACGATAAACATAGTTTCTAAGCATCCTCCTAGGATTAATCTGTGACTGGGTTTTCATCTCCCTCGAACACCATATGTGGCGCTGCCAGATCGGAAAACGGCCTAAGTAGTGCCTTATAACAGCTCAAAGACTGTATCGGTTTAAACGAGTCTTGACGACGCTGCAGAGGATACCATCCATAAGGGATACCTATGTTCGGAGTACAAATAACCAGTCATAACCCATGGTGAATGCGGAAAGCAATTTTGGACATTTTGGCTCGAGGTAGGCAGCTCTTCACACAACTGCACCAGGAATCTCAACTAAATACCCCTTCCATGCCATTTCCGTATGATGATCTCGTACAATTTTCGTATTTACTACTTCCAGGAATATTGGTTTTTACCAAAGTCGGCGAGTCGTTTACTTCGCCACAATGCACTATTTTCCATCAACAATTACATTTTTTAACTTGAAAAGGTTATCTCCAAATGATCACAAGCTGTGTCTTCAAATGAACACTCGATTTCCTTTATTTTTAGCATAAACCAAGTAGTTACCCGATTCCTGAGAGCAAAAACGATTGCGATAATGTTTGTGGGCCGCTACGGAGCAATACCCTTATCGGCCAAATAATAAGGGTGACCATCAGTGCAGTCTACTCATACCCTAAGATCACTAGTCTTTGAGTGATCTGATTCAAAACAGTGTTAAAAAACATGAAAAAGTATGAAGGAAAATAAGCACGTACAGATAATGTTAGAAAAAGAAAAATGTAATGTAATCCCATGTGGTCTTACCAGAGTCCATGCCAATCACGAATAAATCATCATCATTTCCTTCTTCTATGGTGTAAACCAGGTGACCACCGACATTGCTCGCAGCCTTCACCTTCGATACCTGAATCCAGCCTTCTACCTTACTTTTGCTTCGAAAGTGGTAACTGTTTCAGCGAAAAAATGTTACACACAAAGGACTCACAATAGTTTTCCTTGGCGCTGCTTCCGAAACAGTGGCTTCGTAATGTTTCTTGGTGAAAATAGGTCTGGCTTTCTCTACGACGTCAACTCGAACTACTTGTACAGTTTTCAGTGGAGGTTCCCCTGAAAAAACTAAACTAGGAAATCACATCCACGAGTAAATTAGGTTGATTTCAATGGAATTGAACTGCTTTGAAGCAGATTGGAGCTGAAAATAGATGATCCTACGAACTCTAGCACATATTACATAGACCAGAACATGAGGGAAGAGCTCCGCAAAAGCGGTGATTGTGCTGTTCACGGCAATGCTCAATATTCGTATCCAATGCACACAACTTTAGTTTAATACAAATTTGACAAGCGACTACAAATCTGTATAAAAGATGAAATCAAGGGACAGTAGAGTTGCAGTGAACTGAGGCATGTTAATCCAATCTACCGGAAAGAGCGTCAGAGTTATGAATTCTTGACCATAGTTCCGCTTATCTCGGAGTACACCAACCCACTGTATGACGATACCACGTTTCATTTGGTAGCACCTAATGTTTCTTCTCCCTATTCTAGAACTTCGTCGAACAGGGTTTTGAGCTTCTGTGAGATGCACTTTCATTTGAAAGCACGAATCGCAGCACGACATCACTCCCATCTCACTGCTGACGACACAGCAGGACTGTAGGGAATCGAATGGAGTTGATGGCAGCAACATTGGTCAGCAAGCTTTAGGAAGATGCGAGTGTCCAATTCGTAGTACATCAATCAAATAGGGGCATGGTGTGTGATCAGTGATGATGGCTGTGATCCCTTCTGGAAGGATATCTCGGAAGGTGTCACTCGGAAGCCAACCAAGAAGAAAGATGCGAAACTCGGTCAATAGCATGGAAAATGATGCCGCTGACTGTCATACAGAAGATCGTTGACTCGGCGTCTTCGTGCTGTGCAGTTATTTATTTATTTTATTTATTTAGTAACATGTACAGTCAGTACATGAATACAGCGTACTACGAAAACAAATATAAATAATCAAGATCCAAGAGAACCAGGTAGTAAAAGAACAGCTGATCAAAGCAAAAGCCATTGAAAGAGAAATGATACATTATAAAACTTCCACTAAGGCAAAACTAAAAATGAGCCTAACCAGTGTAGCTCTCAGCCAAGTATTTTTTCAGTGCTCGTTTGAACTGCGACAAAGTTTTGGGCAGGGAGTATTTTTTAACAAATTCACGAAACTCAGAAGATGCCCGATTAAGAAAGAAATTTGCTCTAACATTGGACCTAGACCTAGGAAAGTATGGTTTCAAATTACTCCCACGGGTCATCAAGAATCATAATATTCCATTCAATACTGAACTTGTTCAGTCTTTACCAGGTGTTTAATTTGTCCTACCGCCTTTGAGTGTTACAAATACATATAAGATATATATATATATATATATATATATATATATATATATATATATATATATATATATATATATATATATATATATATATATATATATATATATATATATATACAGGGGTGCCCAAAAAAAAGAGACACTTTCACTGCTCGGCTTGTACCACCAATGTAATCGAACTTTATCAAATTCTGACTGAATATTACCACCCGCAAAATCAACAACACATTGTACTCAATCATGGGATTCTTCAGTCGCCTTCCGCACGAACGAAATCAAAAGTTTTTGCCTCGCAAATTTGATGCGTCGTCTGAGGTCGGCGAGGCTCGTCTCCCACGACATCGCAGACAATTGCGGAGTTGTCGGGGCTATAGGAAGTCAGCGGTCTACAAGATCTTAAGCGACGATGCCCAGGAATCTGTCCGTGAGCGACTCGACTAAGAAAGTTGCGTATCTGCTTGTTGCCGACCTATATCCCATAAGTCGCCTCGAGCGCGTCCGCAATGGCAGACGGCTTCATATTTTGAGGCCGATATAGGAACCACACGAGCTCCTGCTTCCTTTCATCAAGCAACATTCTTAGCACAATTTACCCAATCACATTCTTCTGCTGCTTCAATCGGTGCGACGTATTCCGCCCTGGATTAGGCCCCATGCATAGTGTCTCTTTTTTTTGGGCACCCCTGTATACTTGCTTTCACAAAGATCCAATTTCACTGGAATGTTTTGGAAATTGCCATAGAAATACTATGAAAGGACATCTCGAAATAAGTCACCTTGGTCGATCGCTATGACTTCGAAACGGTACCACTTCGCGTCGCCTAACTTCTCATTTACCGTGATCCTTCCATCGTGCTTGTTCAGCTTGAAGACTTTGGGGAGCGAGGCGCTGTGATAGCGTACGATCCCATTCATTCCTGCAGAAACAATATCGTGATTCTTGCATTCGAACGAATAGTTTATCTAGTTCTCTCTTTATCCTTTTTAGTTTATTATCCAGAAGAATTGGTAATGCAGTTATTACACACAATGAAATAGAAAATTTGGAAAAGACACGTGGGAACTTCCCGCATGGACCCGGAGTGAGTGGCTCAATAAGTCAGACATCTGAGCATTCGCCAGGTTCCCTTTATTCTGTGACATGCTAAAGGTCCGTTCAACGCTTCCTACGCTTCATTTGATTCAACACGCAATCGATATCTAACCAGGACATCAATGAAGTGAGCTTCACATCATCAACAACAACACAAGTCGATATTGGTCGGTTTTACGACAGGCATTGATCGAAACTTTTATCCAAATCGATCCATGCAGAATTCTAACTTCATCATCCACTTTCTATGCCAATAAATGCCCTGTGGATGAAGATAGATAGGCTATAAAGATCTGATCAGTTAGCCACCAATCATATTGATGATCGGTACCGCCGTCAGGCTGTAATCTAACGCCAAGGCTGTGCTACCAAGTAATGAACTAGTAGGACCTTAGGAAGTAAGAAAAAATTAGTTCTCGTTGTATTCGCAAAATTACAGTAGTTGATGAAGAGTATGCGAAAAACGCATTTCACAAAACTGTCGAAAATTGTAAAGGCTCCGATACTGCTCACGTGGTACACCGTTTTTTTTTTCTACCGGTAATTTCATTCTTTGAAATCACACGGGAAAAATTTGGGATTCGACTCACAAGTTTCGAATACAGAAAAAAATTGCTAAATCAGACTTTGTTGCAGGATCTATAGATTTTCGCAAGGTACCCTATATAAATGTGGTGTTTCCTGTATGCTATGAATTTTATGGTATCATCTCAGAAAAAGTTCAAAGTCGTTCAGATTCTGCGAGCATGCTAACTTTCAATAAAATATTACTGTCACCCATTACCTGAATGGTGGACTCAACTCATAGGGAGTGAGAACGAAGTAAAATCAAAGTTGCGCTAATTCTACCACATTTTAAGATCTTTTTAAACAAAAACTTTTCACGAACCAATATCCTTATCGATTGCCTTCACAGCTAGAATCTTTTCGCCAATAGGAGAATCGGAACTGACGACAACATCATAGGGAAGTCCGACGAAGATCGGAGCACAATCGTTGATGTCATCAACTCGTATAGCAACGACGGTTTGAGCGAGTTGGGGTTTTACCTCGTGAGTTTGAGCCTGAAAGGAATAGTTCGTTATCAACTGACTGTCTTAATCGTTGTACCACTTCAATTTCAGATTCTGGTTGCTGTCTATTAACGAGTCCTTTCTAGTAGTCACTGCCATCAAATCATTCTTATGACCCTTTTTGTAGAGCTGAACGCAGATTTGTTCTCCCTTAGGAAGCCTTACGAAGGGTGGAAATCTTTTCTTCACATGGACCTTGGCACAGTCCAAGTATCAATTGAACCTATGCTTTTGGTCTTTTTGCCCCTCAAATGCTTTGATTATCGAATAGCTGATGGGGACCTTCTAAGAAAACCCCTCCTCCTTCCCCCTGCACTATGATTAGCCCAGAAAAAAAATTGAAAACGTCACTTTTACTTGCAAGCAGGTCTCAATCCTGATCTGGCCCAAAAACCTCCTCAAAAAAGACTTCTACTACCTCAATCACTACTGCTCTTGTTTTCAGGTGGACAGAGGTCCCTAAAAGGGTCATGCTCAGGTCAGTTTTCACCACGTAGCTAGCCAACAATGGGCATTTTTATCTAGGAAGTCTAAAATACTATATTATACTAATAATACTAATATTAATAATACTAATAATACTAATAATATAATATTAATAATACTAAATATAAAAAATACATTACAATAGTTTGCAAGTCACTCCCATCAAAACTACTACTTCCTCCCTATCGAGAAGACAAACTTTCTCAATTACAGCCTAAGAAAGGAATGAGAACGAATTAAGGGTACCGACCTGCACGAGCAATCGAACAACCGGTTCCTCTTCTCTGTCGAAAGGCTTTCCAGTAAGTGAAATCATTCCGGTACTCTCATGAATGAACACTTCTTCCCGTTCATTCAGAATTCGATACGTCACGCTCGCTCCTTCTGGAGCTCCGACAGCAGTTACCTAAAAACCGATTTGGATTGATTAAGAAGCTTAGGATGAATGAATCAACTCAGGCCCATGGCCACATCCCAATTTTGGACGACTGGGCTGGTTTCTGTAGGCAATTCGTGGCGCGGTCTCAATCTCATCCAACATTCCTTTCGCCATCATAATCTCGTACAACCCCAATTTAACTAGTTCTAAGAACTTTTACTTTCGCTAATTCCGAAGTTTCCGCTATGGATGTACTATTCTTTATCAATACATCCATACCTCTACTCAAATGGTTTCCACAAAATCATTACGAACTTTCGAGCAAACGTATCGCAAAATAATCTAGAGTCGACCTCAGGCCATCTATGTTAGAACGTAGGATATCACCCCACACCCCACAACATCAACAATCACCAACTCACCGCAATAAGAGATTCTCCAGGGACGAATGTGGCATTCTCCTTGACGCTTGCTTGGTATTCAACGAGCGGGAAACGGAACCCACTCGCGTCCGTTGATATTTTTCGTACGGAAATTTCAACGGTTGCTGTGGCCGTGTGAACACCATCGCTCACCAGCACCTCCATCTGAAAACCATCAGCAATTGAAAAACAAATCGGTGAAAATTTGCAGACACCTTCCCTTCCTCGCCTTCTCATTTCTTTCTGTTCGGTTGCCTCCATGTCGGTTTGATCGTAAATTAAGGGTGGAAAATAGAGAACAAAGTTGCGGGATCACAGGGATCTGCAGTACTACTCTAACACGATCTTACCATTGTAAAAATACCCTTGCACTACTATAAAAAACGCCCAAAATGTGCAGCTCCAATCACTTCGAAGCAAGCTGGAGTCTTACTCTGAAGCGCCCATATTACCTTCCACCAATGTAAAACAGGGAGATGACAGGAGAAAACTACTGCCAACGGTTCTAGAAAATCAGTAGCGGTTGCGGTACCATTTCATAGCTCACAGCAAATTTAGGGTATAACATTTAAGACCAATAACAGACACCGGAGAGGCCTCACCTTTGTTTCCGTGCGCCTAACACCTCGCCTCTCAACGAACCCACGAAAAAGATACAGGCAGGGGTCTCTACACAGTCGAGAACAGGTAGCCATTTATGGGCTGCCAGTTGGGCCAGGCACGCTAGCGCAAGCATCACAACAAAGAACGCTTCACGCAGAATTATGAATATTAGATCATTACTTCGCGTATGGTCGGCTCTTGGAGGAATTTGACTACCTTCACCACCTTCAAACACGTTTTCCAAATTCTGGGACAATTTTCTACAGAACTTTTGATCGTAGCTGCGCCCACAATAAAAAATTCGCCCACCCCTCCCAATTAGCCTCTGACCAATTTTTTGGGACTTCTAAACAAAGCTATGTTTTTCAAATGAGGAACGCCTCCCACTCGAGAACTCAGTCCAGCCATCGCAAGCGGGGCTTTGTCGAGTTAAAGCATGCCTAAGATATCGACCAAATTCATAAGTACAGTCCAATTTAAGAGCACGCCACCCACCGCAAAAAGGTCTCCTCCACCCCATTTGTGGCCCCATCCCTCATTTTTTTCTTAGTAAAGGCTAACAACATCATCATTTCATAATGGAGCAGATCGTGAATCTCAGTCGATTAGCTTTGTTCTGATTCGTTTGAGATATCCACAGTTGTCTGACGACTAAGGGACTTGCTCTTCGTTCCAGTAGTTGGTAGTCTAGAACTCACCACATATTTGGCCAGATTCAAGGATTTTGGATCTGACTTCAGAAGAGTGATAGAGCCATCGGTTGAATTCATCGAGAATAACTTCGCGTGTGTGTTGCCCTGAAAACCTACATGATAATGTCGCTACAGAAGTTTGTTTGGGTAAGTTGAATAGTCATTGAAAGGCACTGAGAGCCTAAAAAAGAATGTTGCCGCAGGAGTTTCTTTCTTTGAAATGCAACAACCCACCTTGATCGCGTAGCGCAGCTTTCCTACAGTATCTTCATCCACAGCCGTTGGCGTGGCCACGACTACACCGGGTACTGTCGGCAGAATCAAATCAACTTCATATTTGGTTTTTGTGAAGGCTGGTTTTTGATCATTGGTGTCTAGCACTGTCACATGTACCACTGCGGGAATCGGGGATGATCGTACCGGCTCTCCCATATCGCTGAAAACAATCCTTACTGAAAGTATCTTCATTCCATTTCAGTTCATGTAAACCTAGACCAAGGATTGAGCAAATCGATCAAATTCCTTCCATGATTGATTCCTTGGAATCACATTTGACGGGAGGTTGAATACCCAGAATAAGCCGTACGAGAATTCTTAGATCAACGCCAACCGCATAATGTCGTCACCGCAGGCGTTCTGCACAGGTACGACTTTAGTCACGACATAAGCGGGATGCGATGAGTAAAAAGCGCATATCAGAACTATTTTATTAAATCTTGAACTTTTCTATAACTTAATATCGATCATTGATTGATTAAAAATGGGGAACGCGAAAAATGTTAAGAAAGCTCGTGCTTGAGCAAGACTAGCTAGTCGCTAGCTTTCAATTGAAAAAAAACTAGATAGCAAAATTGTGCTTAAGAAACTGTACCTCCAGTTTAATGAGAAAATGAAACTCTATCGGGAAATAGCAAACTTCATAATCAAAACGAAAAAAAAAACATAAAACACAAAATTACCTGGCCTGTACGTGAAACGTCCACTCCTTCAATTTTTCATAATCCAAGGGCTTTCTCGAACGAATCGCTCCTGTCACAAAATCTACCACGAAGTACGGTTCGTTAGGATTGAGAAGACGGTAGCCGATCAGCGAGCTGGGACCCACATCTTTGTCCGTTGCAGAGACCAGAAGAGGAGTGTTATTGTCGAGCAGCACCGAGGAACCTTTAACAAGTCGTTTTGCAAAACACAAACTTTGCACAACAGAGGGGAAAGATATTAATCCCGCCTCTGGAATTTGCCCTCGCATTTGGTTTCGGTTCAAAATAGTAGTGGCAATTTGGATGCGCATGCCGCCTATGCACGACTATGCCGATCCAATGTACAAGTTAGAGCCCTTGTCTTCCTAGAGAGTCTGGCCCCAATTAACCGTCCAAGTAGAGATAAAGTCCTGGGTGGCCTGAGCGAATATCAATTCAAAACTCGATCTTCGTACCATGCGCGTATGCGTCACTTGTCACTACACCTTCTTGGCCCCCAACAGCAAAAATAAACGTCTAAGAAATAGGATCAACAATGGGATTAACAACTGAGAACTAACCACTCGGACTATTCTCTCGAATAAATCCTCGATAGAACTGCTGTTTGAATATTGGTGAGTGCTGGTTAGTGCTGGCAATCTTTATTACAACCTTAAAATCATAAGGTTATTTAAACAACTTGACCGACCGTCACATGACTTCTATTGATGCTCCTTATTGTGACCCTGGCACATTTAACCACCATCCAAAAAATCTGTACACTGACCTTCGCAGTATCCTCCGATCCTGCCCGATTTTTCGCCACAGCCGTGCAGGCCACGCTTTTGGCTCGCTCCTTAGTCAACCAGCGACTCAAGGAGACCGCTCCAGAAGCCTAAAAACATACATCGAAATGACCCGATAGGGCATGGAGCCAAACCAACTCACCGGGTGAACATCGAAGTAAGGACACGGCCGCTTCAAACTGTATCTTGCATTTCCGTTTGGGATGGTAGCTAGGGTGAGCAATACTGATCCCAATGGCACGGAATCACGGACAGTGCGTTGATATAAAGCTCTTGAGAAACGTAAATTTAGTTCATCCATAGCCATGCTCTGGATACGGACATTGGATGTGTCACTGAGGGGGTAGCGACCATGATCAGTCGCCCGAACTGTCAATATAGTCTCCTTGTGTTCTGCAGGTAAACGTTTTGCAACAGCAATGACGCCAAGAATGGGATCGAGGGTAAATAAGCCCAGCTGATTACCTAAAAAGGAAATCAGATAACTCAAAAACTTCTCAAATAGAAAATTTTGAATCTAATTCTAAAGAGAAGAGGAATTACCACTTATAATGCTGTACTCCACCAGACCGTTCTCACCAGAGTCAGCATCATGGGCAAGTACTGTAGCAACCGAGGAACCCACAGGAGAACTGAAATATGGAATTAGAAGTGAAGGAGCATATGAAAAACAAACTGCTACATATTCATATGCCTTCGGGCTTGACTGCAAACATGATCTTATTGTGAGGTGAAAGCAGACTTCTGGAGATATTTGGCAGGAAAGAATGCGTGGCACAAGCTAACCTTACCTATGCTACGCGATAGATTTCGGTGAAGAGCGACGTCGAAACAACGATAACGAATGAAAGAATGCGATAGCAAGTAATTTCGCCTAACAGCAAGGTCCAATGGCTTCCACTGTTCAATCTAATTCAACTTTTTTTCAGAATAGTACACATTTTGTACACGTGTAGGCTTAAGTAACCATTACCCCATGTATAGCATTGAGTAAGCCATGCCTCTCTTTTGAGCTACAACTTTTCAGATCATGTCGTATACCGTTTGAAAGTATATCCACGCAACAAAACGACACCTGATGCCTCGATAGAAGTAATGTATCGGATAAACCTCAATCTTCCAAAGTGGAAACTTGAGTAAGCTATCCGAACCGGCAATTTTGGGTGTTGCTCATTTCTTCACGACCTCTTCTGACTATTTTACTAACAGATGTTCCAACAAAATTTGTCCCTCTTCTTTAAATTGATTTTTTGTCAAGTTTTGAGTCCGTGACGACTGCCTGACTGACTGATTGGAAAAATCGACTAGGCCCAGTTGGTATCCTCTGACAGAAAACCAGTCTAGAAGAGGAGGGGGAAAGGGAAGAGGGCTGAGTAAACGATGCATTACTGGTTGTAAGGAAAGTAGAGATGGAGTCGGTGCCAGTCTGAATAAACTCGCTCTACTTCTCGCAAGAATGCATGAAAGGTAAATTACATGATCCAAGAGAGCACTACCACACGGAAATTTCATACGAAAAAAAAAGACAGGCAGAAGTGCAGAATGGAGCAGACACACCTCGATGGCAGAGCAACGACGTAGTCCTTGTGCGCAAATCTCGGGGCATTGTCGTTATCATCAGTTATTGTGACCGTTAGCGTGGCGTAGCTGGTGAGTGTTCCTTGTCGAGCAAAGACAATCGCTCGAATCTCTCGACATACTTCATAGTCTAGTGCTTCCATTACCAGTACACTTCCAGTTCTGAAATGACTGATCATTACCGATCCGATCGTCTATAGCTGATCAGTTAAGTAGCTGACCAATGATTACAATGATAACGCAGGAACTGGGAAAGCAAAGGCATTCAAACGCACGTCGGCTCGACACGAAGCTTATCCTCCATGCCAGTGTCTTCAACCGAATGGACACCATACAACAATGGCTTTGACGAACGGCTCACACCACTGGATCTGGCGCGTACGGTATAAATTTGAGTGCCAACTGCCGTTTTTTCAGAGATTTGTGTCTTGTAGTGTTGAGCAGAAAAAATCGGTCGAGACAGTGGCGACCGAGACAATTCCACAGCCACCTGGAAAACCAAGAAATCGTTAACACTGAAAAGCGAATGGAAGCCTTTGATACAAAATATTCAACATCGTAAAAAGAACCTCGGTTGTATCCTCCAGCAGACCATCGCTTATTCGGATGCTCAGAACAACCGTACTTTCATTATATGGTAGGTTTTCAATGGATTTCGCCAATTGCAAAAGACCGCTATCCGCTTTCAAAGAGAATGTCTCATTGATGTTACCACCGACTATACTCCACCATATGGCATCTCCATCAGGATCCACCGCCTCAAACTTGCCGATGGTGAAGCCTACCTGAAAGGAGAAGCAATTTTCAAATACAAATAATGGAGAAACAGAAATTTCCTACCTGATCTGCATCCGATACCCGGACCTTTCGAGACATTCCCTTTGCGAATTGAGGGGCCCGATTCACAGACCCTTTGGCTTTCACAGGTGCAGCGACAGCCGTCAAGATTGCTCGAGTTTGAGTCATTTGAGCTGGTGCGCCACGATCGGTTGCTTGGATGGTCAACGTAGCAACCTAAAATTAGGCTTATCTGGATGTGTAATCCAACCTCCTTCAACAGAATTCAGAATAACTAGAGCGAACCGAAATGAAAGAGTAAAACCACAAGTAACCTCATCAGGTTTCATTGGTGTACTGGTTGAGATGTATCCATTCTCATCAATCGAAATCTTTGGGTCTCCCTCGGTTATATTGTAGAACAACTCGGCATTCTTTCCCGAATCGATATCGTTGGCAAACACTCTGAAAGACTACAATTCATGGCGAGGTGCTCCCTTAATGAGAAAATTCCTCACCTGCTCAATCTTCCTGCCACTCCAGCAGGTACATTATGATGGATGATCGGCTGAGTAAATGTGGGCGCATTGTCATTGACATCCTCTACCGTAACGACAACCGGAACAGAAGAGCATAATTGAGGCTCTCCCGAGTCACAAACCGATACCCATAGTTCATGCTCACGTTGTGTTTCACGATCCAGGCGGCGCGATCCAGATGTTGTTATGTACCCTGAAAAGGAACAATAAAGTAAGGCATTCTTGGTAAGTTTGGGTAAGCCCAATCCATAATGGGCTCATAGTGCTCACCGGGTAACACGGACTTGGATTCTGTAACACAGGTCCCTAACACGGCTTCCAAGTCTCCCACATCTCATACTGGCACAACACCCACCTGTATACTGATCTATCCGGAAAAAGCTTTGCGGATCTCCTTTGGTGATTTTGTAATGCAGAGAGGACGGTGACTTCGGATCGATATCATCACCATCGGTCGCATCTATCTTCACGACGACTACGTTCTGAAAATGATAACCCTTGAAATGAGTTCAATAACAATAAAAGAAGAATAATCGAAGGAAACTAAGAAGAACAGGAACGAAGAGGATCAGAGGAATAGACGGAATGAGAAGAATAGAGCTTTGCTCCACCTATCAGCAGATACCGAAAAATTATCAAGAGCAAGAGCAATTGAATGAATACGAAAGAACTTATGAAGAGAACTAACCTGAGGCGAATTCTCTTTCACATTTGCATGATATATCGGAAGCACCGGTACTGGCCGATGGTCATTCCTATCCAAAACCCGGACAAAGACATGCAGCACTCCAGCCTTTGCCACTCGGGCTTGTGGACTGTCATTCGCTTCGACGGTCAACCAATAGGTGCTTTGTTGTTCACGATCCAAAACTTTTGACGTTCGTATTGTGCCTGAACAGTTCGAACATGATTGCACTGAATTTTTACTCGCAGTCGTTCCAAGGTTTCGATTAGCTTCCGACCAAGACGCGAGATTTGAGATCCCTTCAAGGGGAACAGATATGGAACAAAGATGCCTCGTCAACGGCCGTTGATTATTCACCAGTCGCAAGGCATGATTAATTAGCTCGATGCAGGCCCGCTCTTTAGCAGCATCCCCAGATACCAAGTCAACACATTAGGAGATCTGCTGCTAAGGATCAACGCCACAACACTTTCATGACTCAGTCTTCAGACCAGCACCTCGAAGCAACTTGGAATTGGAGTGACCAAACTCGTGGTTACCTGGTCATTCTTATTTGGTACACACGTAGTAGGGAAAGCTTGTACATGGTACATTAGGTGTATGATTCATTAGAGAAGGTTCTGAAAGCTCACAATGCGTAACAAAATGCGAAATGGTAGCAGAAACGCGTTCACGCTTTCGGGTTGTCTTTCACTGTCCTCCCTTTCATGATATTGGACGAAACCCTCTCCAAAGGCAACGCTTAATGGTATGCCTTTAAAAAGGCTCAGTCATTGTTAGCCCAGCCTGCGCACGAGTCTGAACACTTGTCACAGAATTCGTCTTCAATAGCTTCCCAGTAAAGCGAGATTACATCCAGTGTTAGTTTTTCCTCGTAGCCCTGTGGCCGAAAAGATGACGGATCAGCAGCACTGAACATCGCATTGCCTGACAAATGGATGTCACACATTTCTGCTTTTTTATTACAGTGAACGGACGCATATTTGTCAGTACAAATTCCTTCAAAAAAGTCGTTCAGCGGTGGTTGCTCAGAAAAGTCAAAACAAAAAATGGCTGAGGGCAATTTCTAAAAATTTTAGAAACCGAACCAAACCTCTTCACACCCATTATCCCTAGTAATCGAACGTAGAAGGACGGGGCTCGCATTTCTTCAAACCACATGGACATTAATGAAAGAAGAAATGACTGGGATAACAGGTAATATCCGAATACTAGTATGAGCTGAATGCTCTGATACATGAATAAATAAATAAATAAAACTGTTCTACAAAACTTCGTATAACTTAACAGACTTGACGGCAATTAGGGGCGTCATTTCAAGCTACCATCTTAACTGAATCACCACCCACTACCCAGCTTTCAAAGTCAAATTCTCCCTTCCTTTTGTCATATGAAATTTCTTCTTCTTAATTATCACGTTCGCAGTGTTATTGGTATACGTCCTAATCCTTCCTAAGCCAGCAAAATGTCTATAGCTACCCGGCTAATCTCCCATCTGGACTAACACTCAATCCCTAGTTCCTACTAGTTGAATTTTCGCCTCTAATAAACAGTGCTTTTACAAAAACTCGTCCCCAAGTAATTGTCCCCGTGGTTGCAGCTAAGCAGCCCTCAACCAGCACCTTCACATGCTCCATCTGCCACATTAGCTGCATCTTCCGAGCACATCAAAACAACCACCATCCAACACCCTAATTAAGTTGTCGTTTGGTCGAAGGTGGCTATCGATTAACGTCCTTACGAGGTCAGATGTCGCCTGCTAGAATACCAAGAAGAGAAAACTGAAAAAGTGACAACAGTAGTCTAAAGCGGCAGCAAAAAAGCAAACAGTTGACATGCTTGGCGACAGAAATTTGATCCCGAGCCTATAAAAAACAGAAATCCAAAACTAATCCTATCAGAAACCAGGTAGCAAGCTCCAGCACTTGGAGAAAAGACTTTCTCATTCTCACATACTGGTCCAAATTCCTTATTAGTAAAAAAAAGTCGGCGCACGTAATACGATAAAATCAAAAGTAAACGCTTCAAATTAGCATCTCCCCATGATCCCTTCCTTCAAACCGTAGTTTCCTGAATCCTGGGAACAAATCCCCGCACTTGCGAACATAATTCTGATCGTTTTCGTGAGGAAACGCTCAATGATACCTCTAGCCACTAGTCACTCAACAGGAAACGGACAAAGGCTGCAATTACCGTTCGCAGTTCACAACGGACTGAACATAGAGGTTTGAGATTTGAATGCTGACTTTAAACTCAACGACGACATGAAATTACTCAAAAAACACTGGAAATAGGCAAATCACAACTTCCGAAACTCTGGAAAGTCATTGAATTCTTTCATCGGGTTTTAGAAAGAGCTAAATGCCAGTCCAGCAGATGCTTACCCATCCGCAAAAAAAGAAAGAAAACGAGTTCAGCCTACAGAGCGCTTTTCCGAAAACAATTTCTTACAACCCGCTACAAACATTATCGAAGACTAGATCCATTTTCTTGCAGACGACTAACTCCTGGAGTACTTATTCAAAGAAGATATGTCCAAGCTCACCTCGGGAGTTCGACTCCCGAGAAGACTGCTATTAGATCCACATTCACAAGTTTTGATAGATGTGCACTTGAAGGCACGATTCACGATTCTGAGATTTCCCCCATAGGATGAGTTTGAAGCCCCTCGCATACCATACCGGATGCTTTCAGGTCGGAAAACGGCCTACATAGGGCGTTATAGAGGTTCAGAGATTGTCCCGTGTGTATGCGCGGACGAGTTTCACAGCCATTGCAGAGACTGCACCAATCGCAAGGAAGCCAATGTAGGAAAATAAAACAGCTTGCTATCACCCATAGTGACAGTGCAAGGTAGTTCTGTGCGGTTCTGGCTTGATGTAGTCAGCTCTTTGCGCAATTGCATCAACAAAAATCTCGTCCGAATACCCTTTCCATGTTATTTTCGTCATGGTATCTCCTCCAACCTCTATACCCCCTACTTTTGAGGAGCCATAATTTCCCCAGAAAAGGCGAATTCTCTCACTTTCTTCACTACCGATGAACTATTCCCAACCTGTACTTCCGCTTTTCGAATGAAAACGGGGACTTCAAATTTATCATGGACTGTGTACCCACCATCCCGGGTAACACGAAATGTGCAATTTCAGACTCTGAAGGTATGAATATGTCAGTGACGTGAAAGAATCAGCCCAAGCAGACTAACCCCTCATCTAGAACTCAAAGTTCACCTTTCCTTTCTAAACACAGCAGTATATATTTTTCGAGCAACCGCACTATCCCTTAGGTGCTTCACTACCCTTGCCCAAAAATACTGCTATGTAAATTTGTGACCGAATTCACCTGCACCCTTCGCATCCTTCATTAACATACCCCTTCGGAGCACTCAAAAACAAGAATTTGAATTCAGCAGCATGCGTAATTACGCGGAAAGATCTCTTCGAAACTAGGTTTTCTTTGGAGGTCCATCGGTTTTCCAGTATACTCAAAGCTAGAACTTTAATCAGTCCTGGAGCAAAATGAGTAATGACTGAACCTCATAGCCTAAGGACTAGGAATGAAGGATGGGAACAAAAGCGAAAATGGTGCGAGCAGACGTTGAGGATCTCCTCTTGCAGAAGAGATTACTAATTACAATCCTAAAGGAGAATTTGTTATAACCACCCAACCCTATGAGCACAACAATTCATAAAACCCAGTCCCCAGATTATTCTCTAGTGGTCCGCACATGCTATATCTGGCCACTCTTTCCCGACACCTGCTAGCGATTTATTCGAAACAGAAAGACGAATTCCAATTCCCCAGTCTCCAATCTCAACGTCTCATCTCTTCTTGAGAGAGGCAGACTTCATCAGTCATTGACTTCGAACCACTGCCATTGTAAATGCGAGGAGATCCATCCCACATTAGGTCGGACTATTAATGAGTTCCGTTGTTGGCGTCAAGCCTCAAGTGATCCCTTCGGAATGACTTGTGTCGTCTGCCAAAGTGCACAAACAAATGTATACTCGAAATTCAGCGAGGGAAAGCCCTGGATTTGAGAAAAATAACATTTTCCTTAGTGGGCTGTTTTGCTGACCCTACACCTCTTGAGGTAAGGTTCAGGAAGACTCGCTTTTCCCCGTAACTATGGCATTTGCGAACAGGCTGTTGAGCCCAGTAACTTCACGACATTGAGTATTCCTAGTTCTCATTTTTTTTTCCAATAATTTCTCCTATATGATGGCCAAAATGTGCTCTCGACTGCCCCACATTTGGCTGAAGAGGACTCGATTTTAGGTCAAGCCAAATCTCTTGTGGTCTTAACTGGAAATCAATATGGATAACAAAGACGAGAAGATACCATTCCCTTCCGATTCGGAATTTCATTCTAAATTGACTCTCCACCCCTTCTAGAGCTATTTGTTCAGACTTTACGCTTACAAATGCTGCTATTTCGTAACCATTCCCTATGAGTCACACACGAGACCGTATCACACACTGATCGACAGCTGAACAGACACAATTTTCGAAAAAAAAAAACCAAACAAAGAAAAAACAAATAAACCTCAGGTAAAAATAACTCCAGTGAACCATAAAAAAGCAGAAGTTTAAGCAGGCGACAACCCCAACATCATTCCAACCGGAAATAGTACTTCTTCCTACTACTCATCAAACGACCACTATTATCATTCGTATGAACCTAGTTTTCCGGCTGACCGCATCTCGGTCTTCTGCGCTGCGTTACCTTCATTCTAGCGGTTCTGCGATACTTTCACTCATTTAGTAGTAAGCCCTGTAAGAAGACAAGAACCTACAATAAATAAACACCGATTCACCTGAGCTGTCTATGGCAAAGAATGCCATGCCACTCCCTCCAACAATATTGTAATCGAGCAATGCCGATGGATTATCTGGATCTGACGCCTTCACTGCTAGGACATCAGTGCCAATAGGCATGTTCTCTGAAAAAATGGTGATTTTTCTTTTCTATTTCCATGAAACGTTCACTCAATTCCCTACCATAGACGCTAGCTTCCAGAGCAATGTCGTCGAACTCAGGAGGATGCAAATTCTCGTCCACGTCCTCCAGTTCAACAACGAACGAACAGTTGGTGCTCAAAACCGTCTCACCATTGTCACCCACCTAAAAACACAATTCATTGACACCGGAACTAAATCATCGAAATGAAAATCATTCCAGCACTGAAATTGAACTAAAGCTCGAGATCTTCGCAACAACGCCACTCACTCTAGGGGGATATTGGGAACTATTTCAACTCTTTAAATCAGACTAACCACTCCACGCTAAACTGGAAAATTTATTTCTCTCAAGCTAAAGAAGACAACCAGCCATTTTGGAAGCAGATTATCGCCTCGACATTGTGTTTTCCAGACTTCAGTGCATTACATAGCAATCCTACTATGTATACAACTCAGGTTATAAACTGGTGTTATGAGGGAGTCGGGTGCAGATAGTTGGCAGAACGCAACTATCTACACCCGACTCCCTTATAACCTCGTAGCTACCTAATAACGATTGATAAGAGGTAGTAATAGGCTTTAGAGTGCAAAAACTGCAGAGCCTCTTTCTTTTTTAATATTTACAGAGAGCGTTGTCAATCTAACGGGTGGTATTAACAAAAGAGCGTTGTTACTTTGACGGGTGATGTAAGGAGTGTTTAAGGAGTGGTAGCAAGCGATAAAAGAAAAGCTCAGCAGTTGATAGCAACTAAGACCCTCATACCTCTCGCTCTTGCGTTACGTCTTGACCTTTAAATGTGAAATTAACGTGAGATAAAAAGGAATTATCGAATAAGGATAAAAAATTATGATAAAAACAGTCAGAAACGAAACCACAGAGGATCACAAAATCAAGTTATTCCTTGCTGTTGAACTACGATCACTATTTCGAGGGTCTGCAAAGACGTTTTAGCAGAAAAAAAACCTCCAACTCCGACTTTTCTGAGCTTCTCGGACTCCAAAGTCTGTATAAAGAAAAAGAGATCACAGCTTTTTTACGTTGTAATGTGTTACTACCAGTCGACATCATTGAAAAGAACTATTAAGGAGTTTCCGATTAGCTATGGAAGGGTCTGGACAAAATGTCCCAAAGTTTGGATATATTAGGAGCTCAGAGCAACCGTCTACAGATTAGATCCAAACCCGAACAAACCCCAGCTTTAAATGGCTTACATCAATTGACAAATTGTAGGTAGATCGTCGCTGGAAATCAAGTGGTTGATGTGGCGAATGGATGAACACACAGCCGCTATGATGATCAATTCTGAACGGAGGAGCGATGCCATTTTCTTCGGCTTCAATTGAGAACCGTAGACGAGCATTCTGTCCAACGTCGGGATCATATGCCGTCAGACATCCAACCATTGCACCATCCGGATAGTCTTCAGGGATTCGCACCTAAAATTTGTATAGAAGCTTAATTGCTAATATTTTCTTCATGTAAGTTTGAAAGTTCCTTCGATTCTGCTCAGACTGTGATACCATTACCCTCCCATCACCGAATCGCTTCTTTTGAACTCTTTCTCGGACTTTAAAAACTCTTCTCTTCTTTCTGTATTCTCTTACAGCGAAGAATAGCCAAAAACATTCCCCGAAGGAGACTCAAAGCTATTTTCTTAGAATCAGGCCTTTTCGAAACAGTGGAGGGACAGCTATGTGCGTTTCCCGACCGAGAGACCGAGTTCCCAACTCGTCATTGGGCAGCAATGTGGATATCGGACAGATGTGGAAGGATAAAAAGGACAAACTCGTGCATCAACTGCTCCGGCTGGTTATTGATGAACTAAGTGCATATGCAAATTTTGCCACATTCTTTGCCAAGATACACTCCTCATAGGAAGTCCCAACGTGCTCAGAACCTTATATAAAAAGGAGGAGAAAGCTGATTTACAAATGCTTTTACATTTGACCCTACTCATACGCTTCACTTTTGAACTTAACGCTTGGAACAATGGACTGCCCAAAATCGCTCTGTACTATCAAAACAGGCAGTAATTAAAAAATGAAATTCCACTACGATTTCATTACTACTTGATAACTACTCACTGTGGTCACAGGTTCGATACAGTACGGCGCATTATCGTTGACATCATCCACTTCGATCGTCAGATTTACGGCCGATATTTGAGAAGGCGAACCATGATCAAATGCGATTACCGCATAGCTGCAAATGATGTTATAAATAACCGGAATTCCCTCGAAAAAATGAGCCCGTTAAATTATTCCCAACAAAAAGTCCAAAGAAGTTCTACCCACCGAAGGACGTCATTTGTCTCACGATCCAGTGGACGGGCCAGGGTGAGCTCACCGCTGATTTCGTCTATTCGTACGAAGCCACCCTGGCCTCCAGCTAGCCGATATCCAACCTTTCCGTTCTCATCCCCATCATCGTCAGTCGCTGTCAGCTTCAACAGAACCGTACCGACTTTTGTGTCCTCACTGACATGAATTCGATACCAGTGCTGTAATTGGGAATCAATTGTTTTTCTTGAATTAATTAACTGCAAGGAAGTAAAAAGGTTCGTATTCCCGCCATGATTTCTACAGTAAGCAAATTTTTCACGATTTGTCGAACAATCCTTTTTTCACTTCTATTTCCTATTGAAATACGATTTTTATATTATGTAAGATCAGAAGTGGACAGAGAGAGACCTCAAAGTCGAACAATGGTGTCTTCTGAAACTTTCTGAAAATGGCAGGGTGCAGAGAGATCGTAAAGTGGGAAATCATAGGGTTGGGCATATAATATTCAGGTATTCAGCTTGAAAGATTCCAACCCATCACCCTATCACAGCTATGCTCCACTTGCTCCCAATCGGAAATAGTTACTTGCCCGACTCACAAATTTCTTCTGGCGATTCTTCCGCAAACCTTCCCATATACTGTGTTCCCCACCTACAAACTTATAAGAATGCACAGTAAATCAATTCGAAGCAGTAAACCAAGACATCCAATTTCCTAGACTTATCTGTACCATATCACAGCAACAATTCCATCCAAACTGAATCTAACCCTTATTATTTTGCCAAAAATCCACACCCTTTTCCTCGAATATTCCCTGCCCTTCTAAGAATATCATAAGTCCCGACTCGAGCTACGCGAATGCCCATGAACGTCTAAGAGATTCATTGTGTGTGCCTTATCCGGCGAGAAATCGCCTAATCCCTTCCCACTAGCATCGTACATCAAATCAGCCGGACTCGCCGCCGCGGCCAATGAATGACAATGTCCTCTACAACACCCTCGTCTTTCAAGAGGAATACCCATTGAGTTTCCAATCTTATCTAAGACTGCGACACAACTACAACATACTTCTGCCCAATTTTCGAGGTAGAGCCAAGATGAAGCCATCCCAAGGTCGCTCCTGTCCCCACTCATCTCGAATATATATGAGAGAAGAAAAAATCGAAAAACCACCAGTTTTATTTAGTCAATAGATGAAGCAAGGGCGTAGAGGGCCACATCAATATGCTCATTAAATCTCCATGTCCTGAAGTACAATTATTGCTTTCTTTTATACGGTGCTCCGAACCTACAAGCCCTGTTGGCTCCCCAAGGACAATTCTTAGTCCTTGGTATCCAAAATTCATGATAGGTCGACATTATTCAACCTCACTTTTTATCGTCTGTTGCAGTCTATTTGATTCAAATCCATCACTATCACGAACTTCGCCTCTAAAGCCACTAGGCCACCCAATTGATGGATGGTAGTCTCGCTTGGATTACCCCACGTCAGCTACGAAGCGGATGGAAAGCCTGTAGCAGTTTTTTCCACGAAACAAATACATGGCACTAAACTGCACCAAAGGAACTCAGTCTTACTTGATTTCCTTGAACAGATGTGATCGCAATGAAATATTTGACAACGAATAAGGTCCTTCTAAATACTGAGAGATATCAATTGTTACTCTTACATTAGTATTAGTATATTAACTTTACTCGGATAATGAGAGAAAATCGTTCCAGACGTTCCTCATTCATCTTGTCTCAGACTGCTTCCCCACATACTTTATGTGGCGATCGAGTACCTGAGACTCTCGACCTCTCTGGGCATGCCCACTGAGCCGTTCCATTAGCTAATTACGCTCAAGGTAAGGTGGAGTGCATAGTTACCTCTTATTTGTCATGCGGCAAGCCCGAGCGAGGAAGCCTAACACATAGGAACGCATTAGGGGAGAAAACGGAGAAAGTGAATGATTCTGGAGGAGAAAAGAGACGAAGGGATGTCCACCCAAAGTACATGTTTAGAAAAATTGTCAACTTTTTTGTCAACACGCGGAATTTTGAAAGAAAACGACTTCATGGCTTCAGAAGAACCTTTCATGGATGTTTAAAAAACCATAAAACTGACCTCTTGAAACTGTGGCGCATTGTTGTTAACATCTCTGATTATGAACTTGATAGTTGTTTTTGAACTTTTCCGAGGCGATCCTTCATCAGAAGCAAAAACTTCCAGGTCATGAGGAACAGATGCAGCGTTTGGTGGTAGCAGCTCGCTGAGATCGCCGGCAACTCTTATAACTCCGGTCTCAGAGTCGATGGAAAAGTGATCGTCCCACAACGAATAACGAACCAAACCACCATAACCAACATCCAAATCCGTAGCCGAAATGGCTGAGATTGCCTGAAAAAACCTTGTTCAATAGTAACGAAAACGTTCGAGGAATACTAGTAGCATAGACCCGATAGAGTTTTTGTTGAGAAGTTTCATGTCCCCTCTCCCGATGCAGGAATCTCCCAATACAAAAATATCGAACCAAATTATTTGCAAAAAACCATTCGTAAATGCACTACTGCACATTACTGGCAATTTCAAACACTCATAAATCATCCTCAAAAGAGAGTTGTCTTGCATCAGTAATTGCCTGAATCGCTTTCCACCTTCATATTTCAGTGAGGAAATTGGTTTGGGAAAGGTTGAACGATGACCAAAGTTCGTGACCACCGAAAAGGTTTTGAAAGCCTTCGCCCAGCTCCTTCTTCTACAAGGATACTTTCCACCCAAAACATTCCCTATTTAGTAATTCTGTCCGAGTGGTCCAGTTGCGCTCAAACTCTGAATCCCATCCCATTCAGAAATCATCCCCATTCTCCTCATACAATGGTAACACTTTCTCGATGGCTACTTGACCCAATGGTCATCTTGTGCATGAGCGCAATATAACTGACGGGGCGCCCTGCTTGTTACTATTCCTCTTACCATCTGTCGCCCCTGTCTAACAATACCCGATGGCCGGGTCAGGTCGGGTGATTCGGCCAGTGACTAGTCATTTATTACGTAGAAGAACCCACCGTTCCGACTGCTGCATCCTCTTCAACCTCCACGGGTCCGTGGAAATCCTCGAACACAGGCTCGTGCTTGTTTGCGGGTTCACTTCCAATGACTGGTTTGGGTTTTGCTGGTATCTAAACATTCAGAACTAGTTAAATGGGTAGCGTTACAGTTCTTGTGAACAGAATTCACGATAACTGGCCTAGAAAAGCATGCAGTTATCAGGGTCTGAGACTCAACAAATGTATGAAAGGATGGAGTCGATGAAGTAAATCAATCCATTTTCGAATGCGCCCGGCATTCGAATCCCGTTCAGAATCGCAGTGTCGTTTTGAATGCTTATGTGACTTATACAATAACTTGCAGTGGCCAGCAGCTGCACACGCTAGCACTTTTTCCCAGACGTTTTATTTTCCCACACGAGTTCGGTACATAACTCAATCAGGAACGATAGAAGGCTCAGGGTTCGATCTCCGGACCATGTGTCTGTGATGGTGCGCCTCTTGGCACTACACCTTTGGCCTTATTTTTTGCAACAAGCAAGCCCTAACTCTTAACAATTAGAGAAGATGGCTGGAAAAATCTAATGCCTTGGAAACAGCAGTAACACAGTCTCACCTTCGTTCCGTTTCGGTAGAAAACCAGATTCAACACAGTCGATCTCGGTAGAGGTCGTCCGCTATCCACTGCCCATACAGCCACACGCCATTCATTATCACCCGCCTTCAATGGAGCCGACAAAGAAATCTGAAAGAGTTGTCGGCTAATCGAGAAAACACGGAAGGAATGAACATTAAAATTGTAGATGTCTGCATCAGCGAACAAATTACCTCGCCAGTTTCAAAGTTGACAGTAAATGGAACTTGAGAATCCGATGATAATTTATAGCCCAGACGTGCATTCTCACCGGAATCCAAATCGATTGCGTCAACCTAAAGAACGACAGTACGGCAATTAGGCCATCTCTCTCATGACACCAAAAAGTTGAGCAAAGAATGAGCGAATCACCTTTAGTATCACTGTACCGACGGCAGTTCCGTTGGAGATCGCAATCGGACCCTGGCGATTCCATTTAGCAGCCCATACTGGTGAATGATCATTCGAATCTTTTATGAGTACCGTTACAACTATTGAACTCTGGCCACCAAAACCAGCGAGCTGAACAGACGTCGCTCAATCGATTAGTTTGTTTATGACAACAAAGAATATAAGGTGTGCCAAAGCGAGCAAAATTCGACTAGGCTCTGAGAACCGAAAAAAAACATTCCGAGGGATAAAGTAACCAAAAACAAACTTTTGCCAGTATGTTGAACGTATAGTCTCTTTGTTTCTCGTAATCTAACAATTGAGCGACCCGCAATACACCCGTCTTCTCGGACACTTCAAAGGGCACTGTGGCATTATCACTCATTTCCAAATAGTACCTGAATACCAATCGTTTAAACCCAGAAAACCTCTTCGTAAAATTGGCGTGTGGGCCGAAATAAAGCTACCTAATATCTTTTTCATCCTGCTTGTAGAGTGCGCTAGCTGACACTTTCCCAATAACGTAACCAAGCGGAGAGGATTCGTTCACATGGAAGGTGGCCGCGGCATGTTCGAAAGCGATCGAATGCGGCTCGCCAACTTCGATCTTAAACACCATCGAGTAATCAAAAAGTCATAGCAAACACAACACTCGACCACAGCAAACTCTAGTCACTCTGATATTCGCCGTCGTGTTGACCATGCCACTTGAGGCCGACTCTTGTCCAGCCGATATGGTAACATTTGTTTTCGACGGGATGAAGCGACCTGGTACCTGTAATTGATATGCACGTAGTCTTCGGGAATTCGATGGATCCCGATTTGGAAAAAATTAATTGAAAAATAAAAAAGGAGCTTAAACATTTTTCAATGGAGGAACCAGAGAACTCAACAAAACGGTGCGATCACCAGACCATCCAAAAAACAAAAAATCAAGATTCGTAACGGCATTTTACTCACAGTATACAACTGCCATTCCAAACTCCCACTTTCTACCAAAGAAAACCAGTGTTTCAGATCGTCTTCAACAACACCGACATGAATCGGCCCATTTGATAACGCCTCATTTGACGAAATATCCACCCGGATGGTTGCAGCCAACTGCTGAACGTCTGACCGGTAACCGTTTATGGGCTTGTTGGCCACCAAAAGTTTCAGATGACGCCGTTTCGTTTCGGTTACTGTGATCTAAAATGAAAAAACAATATATATCAAAAATTGCAAGAAAAGGCAAACTACTCGACGCACCACCACATCCTTCGACCAAGCAGGTTGAATCTGGTCGGCATCATCATAAAACAGCCGCGAAGTTCGATCTTCAGAACGCACTTTCAGCTTGTAAGTCCCACTTCGTAGATGTCGCAACGTTCGAATCCAACCTGACATGATACCATTAAAGACATTGACATTAATATCAATTGATACCATTAAAGACATGACATTAAAGACCATGAAGCCTAGTTGGAAATTCGAAGTTACCTGATATAGGATCAACCGTGAAATCACTCGAGCGATTCACTAACGAGTAGTAGATCTGACCGTTGATACCCTCATCAGCATCAGATGCTTCTACACGGATCACATCCGAGAATGGAGCGGTCTACAACGATAGATTACAGTAAGTTCATACATCCAAAACTTGGTAACGTGAAGCCCGTTCATACTTGATCGCTAATTGTCGCCTCGTATTGGTCTGCTTCAAGTGTAAAAATTGGCATCGCGTCATTACGATCGGTTATAGTCAGATGAACTCTCGCCGTCGCCTCCAAATTACCGGCTTCTTTCTGGCGGCACGTGGCTTTTACCAGAAATTCGTAATGGTCCTAGAAAAACTCCTTAATTAGGATCAGCAAACGCTGTGCTTTTTAAGGATGGTGAGTATTTCTTTTTGATTGATTCCAACTGCTATAGATCCGAATATCAGGCAGCGAAAAAGAAGAACTTACAGTCAGAAAAGGGTACAGCTCGAGTTTCAAAGAAAAAAAACGCGAACCGGTAAAACTTCGAGGTGAAAGGGTAAGTAACACGAACTCGAAAAAAAACGTTCAGAAAGATATGTAAACGAAAGCTTCAGTTACAAATACCAATCTATAGTTCGGCAGAATTCTTTGGAACCAAAATTTCATAAAACAATTAAGAAAAAGGGAGCCAAGACACCAATGAAAAGAAATAGCCCGAGGGCAACATCAACAACCTCACCTTCAGTTCTCTGTTCAACGGCGTGTCCATACGATCTTTCTGCCGTATACGCAAAAACACGAAATCTCCCACTTGACGGGAATGTGCTTTGAAGTGATGATGCCTATCTCCCTGGAACAATAGTTACTTGTGATAAATTCGAAGTTATTCACCTACAACGGAATAAAATTTTGAAAAAATAAAAAAAATAAATAAATAAAATAATAAAATGATAGTACCTCTACGATTTTAAACTTGACAGTCGCATCACTATGAGGTAACGGAACGCCGATACGGATATGATCGGATGATCGGGCGAATTCCGTTCCCGGAGCATTCTCTTCTAGCGAAATATTGTACAGTTTGGCAGTGAATACGAACGGAATTTGTACAAGTGAATGTTGTCGAGCAAATAATGGCACTAAACCTAATGCTACTAAATGTAGCAGTAGGAATAGGTGATTATGCCTTTTCATCTCTAAGCCGCAATCATCGTCGTCCGTTTTTCTTTTGCATTTAGTAAAGAGATGCTCCGATTATATAATCATCGACCTGGAAGAAGAGAATTGAGCTGCAGTTCTGAGTTTTCGGAGCATAAGGCTAGTTACGGACGAACAGAGCCAAAATAATTATGTCAACGATATTCTAAAACCTTGCGACCAGTAAATTTGTAGGTAATAAAGGTGATCGTATATCAATTATAGGACATTGGCGCTACGCGCTGGACAATTTGGCCCATTTTGGACAGCAATGTTCAATGGAGACAGGTCACCTGTGAAATGATTTTTTTCTTCAAAGTTCTAGTTTTTCGAAGGATGGAGCTGAGTTAAAGAAAGTGAGTGAGCAAAAGCCAAAAAAGACAACTTTAGCCACGGCTCGAAACATTTCTCGTCGGACTTAAACCCAATTAGGGACAACCGACAGCGAGCGCACACGGAGAAGCATCCAAGGGTCAGCAGTAACGTTCCCGAGGGAAACGCGCGTTGTCGTTCCTCATCCACTCAAATGCTGCGACACTCACGCTATATGTACGCATTCAGAGCGAACAAAAAGCGTTTGAAAGTGCTCAGCCCTTGTACTTTCCTCAAAACAATAGGTGACCCGTTAGTAATTCATGAGCCCGTCACATGAATGCAGCCAGGGGCAACATGCATGTCACAAGAAGATCACTATAATTTGCATAGTTGAAGAGCGGGCGAACACCTGTACCAAAGAGAAAAGCCGACACCGCCAACGCCATTACCAGCCAGAGTAAACACTAGCGAAAGCACGGTCTGAAGTGTTGTGTTAATGTCATAGAATGAAACCAATATGCGCAAATTTTGGCATTACGATACTGGCATTTGTAATCCACCGCAACCACCAATGAGACCACCAGCGGTATCCAGTCAACAACAGCTTACAAGAAGTAGTCCTACACAAGCCATAGAGCAGTACACATGAATGGAATCTCGTTCTACATGAGATTAATTGGCATTATATGGTAAGGATCCCCATCTGACTCATTTCAACAAGCTTATAAGTGAGCACTTCAACTCTTTTCAAGTTCTCCGATGACTACATGAAAAAGCTGCATAGAAGACAAAGCAATTGTGACAAATTGATCAAATTCTTCGAGCCCCATTTATTACAGACTGTCTTATGAGGGGAGCCGGCGGAAAAGGACCAAACACATCCAGATTCTTCGTTTCACCAGGGAGGGCTACGTATATCCATCAGATTGACGCACGTTCTTTTTCGAGTGGCTGATTTCAAGACGTAAAATGAAATTAAGGAACCAACAGATTCAACAGGAGCTCAGATCTGAAACTCCCTGTAGATCTGAGAAAATCATAGAGGATGGAATTACGGCTTTTTGAATGCGGAATTAGAAGACACGCTCATTAATGTGCAAAAACGAGAGCTTATGAATGAATGAGCAAAGAAACTTCGTGAAGCAAAACACCAACAAAAACACGGCGAAGAAAATAACCATAACTATGAAAGTATAGGAAAGGAGGAAGCCATGGCCTTTTGAATCGAATTGGACTCGAACGAACGGATGTGATCTTTTACCAGCTCACAGATGGTCCAACGACCGTCCAGGTGTGGCATTTCACGGAATCTATGAATAACGCTTAGCCTGCGAATTAGACTTTTAACGAATCCAATCAGCACAAATCTCAGATTAAGCGGGAAGACTAAGATTCGAAAAAAACCAATAAGGAATTCCACGAGCTGAAGGAAATCGACGCTGGCTTTTACTCTCTTTAGCGAGTTTCATTCGCCAGCTGCCTCAATGAATTATCGTGAAGTTGTCAGACAGATACAGGTTTTGAAGAAACGCATAATCAGGGAAATCTCGAAGGGTTCGAGTAGACCCCTTTTCCTATATCGATTTCTCGCTTTGCTTTTATAACCCATGGTCACTTTGTGTCACGGAAACTGCGCCAGTGAAGAAGCATTAGTTCGATTGGGGAAAAATGATCGTTTTTGTGAAAAGCCAAAAGTGGTCGTATATTATAAACGTTTGATCGATTTCAGGGGTTCCTAGCGTGTTTAACCTTTACATGACTTCCCTTCAAAGCCGACTCACCCATCTCTTCACCGGGTGGGTACTTTTCTGCGACCCAACGGATAACCCTGAAGATAAATGTCACGATGGTATTGGCTCTGACCATTTCATAATGTTGGGAAACCTTAAACCTTGACCCTTGTGGAATGACGTACCAGGGTGAGAAAAGGTCTAAAAACCAATCTGTACCCTCGATAGAAAGTGACTGATGGGTTATCGGCAGAAATCTGGTACGTTGCGGGAATTCGCGTTGAAATACCGCTACCTCGCAGGATTGGTTATAAGGTTTTAAGGATACCAATTGGTTGTAAGTGATCGATTAAATTGAAAGTTCATCACTTCAAATGATCCAAAAGGACCGGATCAATCAAATATTACCGAACAATTCCCCATTGAAAGAGCGTAAACGAGAGGAAATAGGTGTCTGTACTGTGAAAGCTGAGAATGAAACTGCTGCGGTTTTTTCTTTGCCACCAACTTGCTGTTCATAATAGATGTTAACGTTTCTAGCCACGACAGTGAGAGTAAACTCAATGTGAGCATTGTATTTCGGCAATCTGTTGATGGAAGATGTAATGTATGGTGCTTTACCAAAGTTCGATGTGACTAAACTTTGACGCCAGTTTGTTTTCCGTTCATCTGCACTGGGTCCTTTCGCTGTCAGACCTATACCCCATAAACTTCGTAACTTTCTTCCATACCGTACCGACTGACGTGATTCACAAGGTTAACTTAGCCCAGCGGGAGAAATGGCCGCTCACTGACCCGACTTTGACACCTGGCGCTTGGGGCGGAGATAACGGCGATACTGGCGAGAACAAAAAGAACAACGAAAGTTCAAGACAAAACTATGCGCGCCCGTCACCCCGCGATCCGACGTGAATAACTTAAGTGAAAGAGAATAAATCAAAGTTATTCCATGAGCAAAATCGCCACAGACAAAGCCATCAAATGCCAGAGTTTTTCAAAAAAGAAGTAGAACACCGGCGGTAATATGCAAATCAGACGGCGTATGTGTGTCGACCTCAAACTGTCAAAAGGATGACAGAGGGCATCGAGGGTTTTATTCGAGTACCGACAAAAACCATAAAGCGAAGGTGCACTATCGAAGCTCACAGCCAAAACTAATGATAATGGAATAATGGCCATGTTTCACGGGACGTGAACATTTGCTATTTTACTAGTATTCAGTGCTTCTGTGCCGAGGAGGTTTTGTCATGGGACGAGTACTCCGTCAAGAAATAAGCGTCTGATAGTGTTCGAAAGCTTTATAGAAAGTCACCTGCGATGCAAACCGATCCTCAACTAGTTGTAACTGCAACTGGGACCAACGATCTTCAAACACAGTAGGGACTCAGCAATGGGCCAGCGGGCTGCTCATGTCATTTTCACCAACATCGAGCGCTTGCTCAGTTTCGGAGCCAGTGTCACTTGCTCATTGTCTCAAAGCAGAGCAAGCGTTCAGTGTTTGCGGAGTTGATGTGAGTAGCCAGTTTTTTTGTAGTCAAACTCTGTTTGTAGTTCGATTGTCCGAATTTCGACTAGTTAACATTGATTAGCGTAGCAAGCGTGGTAGACAAAATTCCAGGGATTTCTAAAAATGTTTCAAAAAAATATGAAAAAAATGTGTGCAGATACATTTTTTTAAACTTCCGAAATTCCGAAAAACCATTTTGAAAAACTTAGCAGAGCAATAGTAATCTGAGTATAGCGGTATTTAAAGTGAGCAGGTAAGCAACGAGAAGCCAGAGAAAGCATTTCTTCTGCAAGAGCTTCACATTGTTCCTAACAAGCAGAGAAATGAGTTTTTAGGAGCTAATATCATTGAACAACATGACATTTCATAGGAAAAAAACAGCGAAATCGGGATAAGACAAGCCGTTCAACTGTCGAGCTATTGCTCTGGACACTTTTGAGACGCCATCGAAGGAATTCGAACAGCTGTTCACAGAAAGGAGGAGAGGGGAAAGTAGCTGATTAAGACATCCATTCATCTTGACCCATCTATTGTAATCATTAGCTCTCTTCTCTTTTGATCATGACGCATCACCACATCTGAATGAAGGGGGGAGCCACTCAGTAGATTCGATATTGCATCTCTCTCAACATCACTCGAACCTCATCTACACACCATTTATTCCTCTTCCTTCCTTCCATGACATAATGCCCAAACCCAACTGCGATTAGCATTCATCCTCGTTTTCGGAGGGAGAATCACACCAAGGCTTGTTCAAGCCAGCCGGGGACAATTTCCCAAGGTTTATAGGCTGGCTGGCTATCCCAAAAAACACCTCGCAGATTCAAAAAAAGTCGCATGGGCGCACACAAAGGAATCCTTCGATTTACTCACACCTTGAATTTATCTGCGAACTTCGTTTTCCTATTTCGACGCTTCAGGAAAAATGGAATGTTCAGGGCATTCTTAGCCGTCAGGAGGGGAACCAAATGGCATATTTCACCCAGATACTCGAAAATAGCAGCATTGAAATAATTGCTCTTTTGAAAAGTTATAAAATCATCAAAAAGAAATTGGGACGGAATGAAATTTTCTGAACATGGGTATTGCAAAGTAAAAATTACAACATAACGATTTAGATCAACTCAGAAAAACTCGAAAAGACTTCATGATCACAATACAATGCTAGAACCAACGAAAGGAAAAAATATTTGCTATAGTAGTATGGATTACGGGGGTTTCCAAGGAGAATAATTGAAAACGATAGTGGTGAGCAAGGTAACAAATAATGCGTCAATAATGCGTTGTGAAAATGATTGGCGTATGAGGGCCACATAAAGATCGCTCTTGGAGAGGAGAACATAGTTCTAAATCACCCGCACCTTTGCTTCTAGGTGAGAAAAGCTAAGGTTACTGCATATGGATCATTTCAGATTAGATTTCGGAATACTTGAAAGACCCTTTTTTCCCATAGAAGAGGGTTGTCATGTAGTCGTCAAAACACTTGTCTATATGGCGACTCTCTCCCTTGGAAACAGAAACTCGCCTACTAAGCAGTCCGAAATATAATCTGAAGCGAAACATGCGTCAATTTGAGTCATGGATGGATGACCCTGGGCCTGTGGCCATAGAAAAGGCCGCAGGTTCAGAGAGCTAGGAGAAGAATCAAAACAGGATGTCATAGAACAATGAGTTAGGGAATCGAGCTGGTTCTCCTTCTGATACTATATCTGTTACAGAAGTCATAGCAATGAAACCAAATAGAAGCAAAAAGCCGTAGGATCTTCCGATTGAACTGCATTATAATCTTCTAAACGGAAATGAGCCATCTTGTACGATCACTCAGTAAAAGAAAGGAACAGGAAATCCTACGCAGAGCGCATCGTAATAATACGCACAAGAAAAGTGGACAAATGGCGTAGAAGATCGATGAGCGTAATCAATTCTGTTCGGTAACGTTAGGTTAGCTGTCAGGTAACGTTAGTTCAGGAGTTGAAAAGGCTTTGGGTAAATCGTCGAGAATCATTCTCCGTCCGTCGGCCGAATCATCGACTGGACATTGGAAAGCAGTTCTCATCAAGGGCACAATAACCAGTGTTGCCTACAAAAACCAACGATAACTGCGTTCAATTGCGAACAAGAAAGTGGCTAAAGAGTTTCAAAAAACAACCGTTACACAGATTGAAGTCATGGCGACCATACAGTGTTCATTTATCACTGTCAATATACGATTAACGACCAGAATCCTCTACGGTTTTTCTCATTTTTCAATACAGCCATGCAATTTTGAGGTGCATGTCACGAAAATTCAATTCCCGGAACTCTCGAAAACCCAGGGTTTCCCAGAGAGAAAGCCTAAACTATTGGTCAGCTTGGAAACATTGCCTTCTCAGGGTTTATAAAGGTTATAATAAATGTGGCTACCTACTTTAAAAATCGAAAAATCGACATAAAATTTCAAAATCGAGGTAAAATTGAATAGAAGAACCAAACAAAAATAACAATAACAACAACAACCCGAGAGTTCAGAGAGATAGCTAGCGAAAAGAATGGTAAAAAGGAAGGAGAAATTCATCGTTCATCCTCAGTATGTATAATCATTAATTAAAAGAAAATGAAACAAAACTAATCGATATTACTCAGCTTTCAAGACAACCAGTTAATTACTCAAACAATTTCTGAAGACCTTCAAAATAATGATAGCAAACAAAGCAGTCGGGAGCTCTATACGAATTCCTTCTGTCAAGGGCGACGGTCAGTCAGAAAGTCGGGAATAATTGGTTTTCAGCGGAGAAGGAAAGTTTTGGCCGATGATTTTCAACGAAGTGAAGAATGGAAACGAAGCTCAGGATAGGAAAAACCATCGCAAATAGCTTCAAAACCACAAAAATTTTGCTGCACTTCAGTCAACTACGTCGTCGACTTTCAAGACCTCTTTGTTTGACCACAGAGTTATCGTGAGCGCTCTTAAACAGCGGAGAAAACAAGTGAATCGGAAAACGAACTAATGAGGTCCAATACTTCACGAGCATCCAACAGTCCAACAAACCTCGAGGGAAACGAAGACAGAAAAGGAGGAGGAGGGCAAGAAAGAATGTCGCACCACTCCGTCAGCTCGAGGTCCCTCGAGGAGGGAAAACAATAGCACTCTAATGTATGACTGAATACATATGGAAAGAGCCATTTGGTTTATAGTTGGTCACGTAATTACAGTGAAATTCATCTAATTAGACTGATTTATAAAATAATAAATGCAAAAAGCATGAAGAAATCGGATGAGGAACGGGAAAGGTAGAGCCTAAGCAGCCTCTAAAAATAGTTTCCAAAACTACAGTTTATCTGAAGAACGAATTCAATGGTGTGGGATTTGATACTCGGGGGAATAAGCTTATTCATTTCATGGCAAAGGTCCTGCGACGACTAAGGGACCACAGTAACACGGCATACAGTCAGAGTATGTAAAATAGAACACGGAAAGAATGCTTTTTCAACAAAAATATGAGTAAAAAGTAATTTCACAAAGAAGAACGAAGCCAGAAAGTCTCAGGAAAATCAAGATTATTCAATTACCATGAGGAAAAAGGAAAGGCAACGTAAAAGCGCCTCCAATGAACGTCGTCGCAGCAGCTGGGATCGTTGCCGTTCGAAAATACAGGGCAGAAAATCAGCGCACAACGATACTAATGCTGCTAATCGATCGAATCGATCATGTAGGTGGGTCAATGAGGCAGACAATGTGTTTGAATGGGTGTGGGGGGGGGGGAAGGATCATAGGGGCAGTGTGGCGTAATGGATGACCGTTCAGCAGACCTTCGGCAGGCATCGTGCTTTATGTGTTGGTCATCGGAAAATCGATATTCTTCATCCCTTTGCTCAAAAATCGATACTCGCGATCAATTTACTCACAACTGTTTTACACAGTCAGACATCTTTTTGAAAACTCATAACGAGAGAAATTATACGCCTCCAATCTCCTGAACAATTGGCTGTAAAGGCATATGGGAGATGTACGAATGAAACTTTACTAGGGCTGGAAAGATCAAATTGATGGTCACTATCGGATCAGATAATTCCTTAAAGATTGGACAAGTAATCAGAAAATATAAGTAGCAAGAAAAGAAAAGAAGACTTTAAATTGACCGTCTGACTGCACTGCGTCCTTTGGGCGCAGAGTAAACAAATAAACAAATTCAAAACTCGAACGTCCCATGCGATAATTCTGTAGGAAGCCGCTTCTATGTAAAAGTAGCGTTGCAGGAAAAAAACTCTTTAAATAGTCAGATTGAGTGGTAGCCACCCTGACAACTACGACGGGAAGCACGAATTTGGCCCAACACGGAGTCCTTGGGAGACCTCAACTGGGCTTAGGTACGATGAATACCCGTCTTTCTCACGGGCCTTATTTTTCATGCCATGGACACAATGTAACACAAGGGTTGCACTTGAACGAGCACAAATTAAACCCGAATTGAAGGAACAGGGAGAGTCAGAGGGGTTCCGAATGAAGGCGCTAGGTATCCATCACCCGATCATTCACCCCAAATTGTACCACCCCACCCGAATCCTTCAATACTATGGCTTTAAAAAGCCTACAAGACACTACTACGTAGTAGAAAGCGAAACAGAAAGAAATTTAAGAAAAAACGAGCACGGAGCGGAGCACGAAATGTCTTCAAAACAACCCTCTGCAAAGAAGCCACTTGTACAATTTGCAGAACCCTTCACTCTCAGGAAATGTTATGATCTCAAGATGGATCGTGGGGAACCCCAACGTGGAGTAAATTCACTTTCTCTCGAAACTATTACGAATTGAAAACGATTAAGATGAGAATATTGCCGAAAGGACACGCAATGGACGGGCAATCAACGGAGTTTCGGGAAATGTTCGCTTGGGAGGAATCCAAATCTTTCCAAGAACAGAAGTGAACAAACGGTTGAAATCGTTCCGGAGCGAAATCGATGATATCAAAAAGAAAAAGCGAAAAAGCTCAAGGTGAGACGTCAATTATAACGAAAATCCTGAACCAACCAATAAAACAGAGCCTTTTCTCAAACAATTCGTATGTTTATCCCAATTACATCAACCTGAGCCTGAAAAGGGAATCCTGGAAAGAAACATGAAGACACTGTGGGTTGGTTTCATGGAAAAAAGGACGGCCGCATGATGGATTAGTATAGTTGACATTTGTGGCATCAACCGCGCGTCCCCTAGCGCCCGAGCAAAGGCCGCGACTGGGGCGGGGCAAGGCAGGCCGCCGCCGGACGCTGCGTCCGTCGCTCCTCCCTGTCCCCGACCCCGTCCCCTTTTCTTCCCCTCCCTGCTCACACCTACACAGAAGATCTCCCGGTCTGCTTGTCATCTTACTGTCTACTTCAGAATATCACAGTACTGTTACCCAATCAATACCGGCTTTTATAAGGAGAGGCTGTGCAGAAAAGAATACCCGTGTCCACTTGCAGGTGTGACGCTGCAGAGCGGGGACGAACGTCCATCATAATGGCCGCGTCAGATGTGGCCAGGTCACCAGCCTGTGAGGGAATGCACCTCAGCTAGCACAACTTTCTGTTGGCATAGTAGGTAATGGGATTAAAGGGTTACACCGATCGCCGGGGATAAATCAGTCATGGGAATTCGTTGGAGCAGATGGGAAACAGCAAATTACGTCATCACACCGTAGTAAAAAGTGTAAGACACCCAGAGCTGCTTCATATGGGAATGGATGCTTCCCAGAGATGCACAACACAATGGTAATGGCGGAGGCATGGCATGGAGTTCTGACATGAGCCGGGTGGTCGGGACGGGATCGGAATGGAAATCTGCCCACAAAAAGTTGAACGGCTATGTGCAGCAGCTGAATCCCTCCTACTTCCGAAATCTCCCCCTCCCACCGACTTTCCCGGATTCGTGTGAACAGGCAGTCTAGTCGGATACGAGACGAAAAATCTGTTCTTCAGGCATGATTACTGGTTTAGCTGTAGCCCTCATTTTTGTTCTTCACCCCCTGCCATAGCTCTTCAGCTGCTCACAGGGCCCTTTCACTCAACCCTTACCCTTCCCAGACTACAGTCAAGTCAATGCTAAGGCCGAGCGGTCAACAAAAACTTCATGCAATGCAAACAACACGCCAATAGAGTAGACGGAACTGCTTAATCGCATTGGAAGGGGAGGAGCAGTGGAGGAATCATATGGTTCCGGACTTAAAGGCACAGTTCACGATAATTTTGAGCTACCCTTTCGAGTCAAGAAGCGGGAGTATACTTTCGGAAGTGAAGAGGCCGAGAAAATTCGCCCATTTCGAAGGAAATAAGGCTCCTCAAAAGTAGGGAAAGTAGAGGTTGGACGAGATTGCCATGACGGAAATAACATGGAAGGGTATTCGGACGAGATTTCAGTTATTGCAATTGCACAAAGAGCTGACTACATCAAGCCAGAACTGTAGCTAGACCTGTCTTTCACTGTCGCTACGGATTATAACAAGTTGCTTGACTCCCTATATGGGTTCCCTTGTGATCGGTGCAGCCTTTACAATGCCGGTGAAACTAGTCCGTGGGCCAATCTTTGGGCCTTTATAACACCCTGACTAGGCCGTTTCCCGAACTGATAGCGCCGGATATGGTATACGAGGGGGCCCAGGATTCAATCTATAGGGAAATCTCTGTGACAGCTTTTATCATGAACTGTGCTTTTAAACATGACTGAAGGCAGGTGTGAGAAAATGAAGACGAAAAAGAATTTTCAGGCGATCTCAACCGTACTCTCGTCAGCCACCAACCGCCTGCCCCCAATCAAAGAAACCGCTGTGTTATGAGCATTCTATGACTCAGAACTTGTTCTACGTTCGCCTTTACCAGTTCTCTTTTTTTCTTGACCAGCGAATGAACTTTCTATAGTGCTCCCATTCAGAGGCTCTGTTAATAAGAATCCCATATTCAGGCTGAAATTCATGGCGCACCCTGGATGCTGATCGATTTTAAGTATATCCGCTTTCCTGCAATTATCGCGGCCCAAAATGAAATCCAAGCTCCCCACTATTCGGGGTGAGCCAGGTCCGGTCAGCTCTCTTTTCGGAATGAAGGGACCATCTAAATGAGGTCCGCAGCTTGTCTTCGAGCTTATATGTACCTAAATCCATAAGAGACTTGAAAAGCAAGTGCTTTTTCTGCTACCGTTAATTCTTTTCCTTGCGAGACCGTGGAACATGCAGAGCCCTACATTCGAGTATGTATGTGAAAAGGCCTCCGAAGGATGGGGATGGAAAGCAAACCAAATACTCATTCCAAGAGACGAAAAACAGTCAGGGAACAACTAATTACCCTGCTTTACTTTTTTCCAAAAGCGCAGCCCTGTTCCTCAAGACTTTCTTATGAGGTTTTTTTATTGAAGGGAAACTCCCTGATGTGAACTGGTTTGGGTGCTTATTTAGAAAAAAAAGTTTTCACTTTCAAACCATAAGAAATGCGCATAGGGGAAGTATGAGATATTCTTAGCATCCTACTGGCCTTGGGAAATGGCGAAACAACGATCTATTACCTACAGCTCGGTTTTCCGTTTTCTCTCCTCTGGAGATCTGCCCGCAACTGTGCCACAAAGTGCGCGTGGGCGGAGCAGCTGAACCAGTTCAGTGGCACGTTCATTAAAGCGGACCGTGGGTGTTTGCCCAGTTACTTTTTACGTGATCCGTAGAAAGTACCGGTTTAATCGTCCTTGTTTACATTAGCCGTCGTACTTTTTTCCCTATCGAAACTTGTAAGAGAATCATCTTCTCTGTGTAAACTGATTTAGCAAGAATACATATGATTTCGATTGTTTATTTATATAAAGGATGAAGGATAAAGTCTTTGGGCGTTGTTCAATCCTGTCTGAGATGCGCCCCGCACTCGACTTCCATTCAGAATCGTAGTCGGGTATTGAATGCATATGTAGCCTATACAATGACCTGCGGTGGCCAGCCGATGTTCAACTCAGTGCTTCTATCCTCCCAGACAAGTCAAGTTAAAGTCAACCGACCCCGGAAGGATGGAAGCCTTTGTTGACCTAGACGGATATCGATACGGGGTTCGAACGCGTGACCAAGCGTGTGTGATAGTGTGCCAATTGACACTACACCACCTCCACCACATAAGTGCTGAACTGTTTCAGCGAACTATCTGCAAGGAGAACGTAATTAAGCTGAGAGATTTCGTCTTTTCGGACCAATTCACGTATGGGAGGGAATCGAATATTGCACTGGGATACACGGGGGTGAATCGAGGCATCAAAGATGAAATGCGCCATGTAACCCTATTTCTGTTAGAACTGCCACCAAGGGCTGGTATAGAATGTGGGCAATAGTCAGTGCTCAGGTAAGTCTAAACCACAAGAAGAACTCAAGTGGTAGTGATAAGTAAAGGATAAAGGATAAAGTCTTTGGCATTAACCAATCCCGTTTCTGAGATGTGCTCCCCTATTCGATTTCCGTTCCAGGCGAGTCTTTTACCAAATAACCGATACCGGATGGATGGCAGGCTCGGTAGGCCTGGGCGGATATCGAGCCGGGATTAGATCGGTCCATGTGTCTGTATGTGGGAGTAGGCCACTTGTCACTGCATCACCTCCGCCTAGCTGTATGTAGCGATACAGGTGGGAAAAATGGGAGTTTCATAGAATCCATGTGGGCACCACACAATGCTCAGGGAAGATTGAGAAGTTTTGCGAGGGGATTTCCATCAGTTTTCACAGAACTACAAATGAATGCCCATTTAGGGCCACATAATTCAGTAACAAGTAAGTACATTGACATATATTGAGCAACGATTTTACTCACTAACGAAAGAGTTTCTGCAGTTTGGGTGTTGTTGAATCCCTCCAGTATGGGTCCCTCTCCATGCCACTTACTGATCAGCACAGAGTGGAATCAAGTAAATAGGTAACCGAATGATTAAGCAAACATTATCGATTTACAGGCAACGCTCCCGTCCCCGGGGGTCCACCCTCCTAGCCAGCCCATAGTAGCAACGAGTTATAAAATTGAACTGGCGAACACAAAAGCTCATATTTTATCAGATATCGGGTTTGCGCCAGGCATAATCAAGGCCAGACCAAAGGGCATTCATAGCTCCAAAGGGGATTACTACGGGTCGACAACGAGATTGCGGCAGCGGCAGGGAGGGAATGACAGACATGCTTTATTTATGACTTCAGGAAAAAATAGCGAGAGAAATGAACTGATCAATGTGGCAGGCCTTGAATTGAACAGAAAACAACTCTTAACCAGCTTCAAATTAATATTTATAACAAAATAATGTTAGTATTCCTCAGTTTGAGCTCAGGCAAATTATGGTGACGGAAGTAGATGAGGCGTGATGTGTCGTCAAGGTGAGAGCCCGACGCCAGTCGAGTCCGGACACTCAAAATGGCAAATCATTCGTTATGAGAGATGAATTACTCGGTCATTTGCCAGGACAATGGAATTTCAGAGGGAACCCAAGACATTTTCAGGAACCCTTTTGGTTGGACATATCTGGGAGGAGAATGGGGTTTCGAAAAAAATCAGTCAAGGTAATGGAAGCAAGACCGAAGCACAAAGTTAGCGATGCGGGACAGAAAAAAGGGAGAGAGCTTGTTAGACCATAAAAAGAACTTCCATCATCAAATGAGCAGTCACACAAGGTAAAGAAAAAGGAATGCAGTACGAACATGGAACAGTTAAGCTCCAACCCAGGCAAGTGGTCATGGAGAGCCCTTGAGACTCAGGCCGTGATCGAAATTTAGTTTTTCCATGTTCCCAAAAAAAATGTTGGCACCCAGAAATTCCTCTGGGACACGCTATACATTTTTCAGTGCAATTTAGCTGACATGATTGAGCTCTTCTCTACACGTCGAACGTCGCCAGACGATGCGAAAATTCAGGATATCCGTGAAGAAATTTAGCACGAATGACGTTCAACATAGCGATGCGCCACTGGTGGTGCCATATGGAATTATTACTTCTGCCGCCGATCGCTGCCATACAGCCATAAAGAGATTTTGTGTGGCTGGCTCAGAGCTAATCAGTGTTGGCAGGAGTTAACGTCGGAACCTGAAGAGCACGTCCAGATCCGAACACACTACTGCCACCGGCATGGCAACACGAATTCAGTTCTTCGTGTCAGCCCCTTCACCTTCGCGGTAAACAAGGTGAGTGGTTGGCACGATTAGCCAAATTAGTTACGAAGTGAACGATGGCATGTGCTTACCGACGCCTCACAAGAACTCCTGTACCACCATCAGGTCACAAGAGCTTGTATTGACTCTTTCAAAGACCAACAAAGCACGTGAGAAGAAGTAGAACCAGAGGATAAGCAATAAAAACGACAGAAAGAAACGAGTAGAGTACTGCCGTATATTGGGATGAAATCAAGTTCTGAAACCTTTTATAGTTTTGGATATATACGATGAAGGATAAAGTCCATTGGCGGTAACCAATCCCACTGAGAGGTGCGCCCAACCCTCGCCTTCCATGCAGAATCGTAGGGGCTATGAATGCGTATGTGGCCTATAGAATTACTTGCAGTGCTCAACCGATGTACAAGTCAGTGCTTTTATCCTCCCAAACGAGTCTGGTCCCAATTAACCGATCCTGGAGGGATGAAAGGCTTGCTTAGCCTAGGCAAATATCGATCCGGAATTCGAACCAGTGACCATGCGTGCGTGGCAGTGCGCCACTCGCCACTACACCACCTCCAATCATATTATTACGATGCCTACAGTTATTGTCAAATAGTTATGTCTACAGTGTCGACTTCAGGTTGGATTTAACCAAACAAGGGCAGTGGTGAAGTTTTTCAGCTAAATAAACGAGCAAGAAAGAGCCTGTTCATGAAGTCACTTGAATTTGGTTTTATTATGCGTGAAGCGCTTGCCTCGTCGTCGCTTAGTCGCTGAACCCTCGAAAATCCGCGATTCACATGGGGTCGATCACACTTCTGTTATGGCCTTTTTTATTCGTTTCGCATTTGATTACGTTCCAAAGTTGTGAGTAAATGTTCTCGAACACTGGGGACACTGTGGATGTTTCGGAATGTCCCGAGTGTAAGGGTACTCAAGTTATCTGTTTTGCTTGGAAAATCTCGGGTTCGTCATCATCGTTCCCAACCAGAAAATGTCAAAAATTCATTAAAGTTTTCTAAAACTGCTGAAGTGGAGTGGTATATGAGAGAAAACAGATCTTTGTGACGAGTGGTAAGAGAAGACGCAGTGAAGTATGAACCGTACATAGTCTGCGATGCGCGCGACAGTTGCGCTAGCGATAAACGCCTCGAGCTCGCACACCTCCCAAGCCGTGGAATGCAGTTGTTTGGAATGCTTGTAAATTTGCCTATGCACCAGAAAATACAGCACCTGTCACAAGGACTCGAATTCACCCGAAAACACGATATTTTCGGTTTTGCTATTATAACTCGGTTCATTGCTCAGTTTTCCACCGCTGGATATTCTTTTGAACTCAACTCATAAAGCAGAAGTTGATTGAAAATTTGAGAAAAGCCTTAAATCTGATCTAGAATGAATGAATTTAGAAAAATGCCATTCACGAAGGCTTACAATTAGATTGCTATGCTTGAAGAAATCTGTTCAATCAAGTCCGAAAGTCCGTACTGCACTGTAGTCAGGGCTCTGCAAGAGTTTTGTGACCGTCTTGACTATCTATTGGCAGACCGGCTGGGCTCGTGAATCGTGTCAAAACAATTTTCGAATGGGTCCACCATTTGGCTAACCAGTACTTACTCGTTTTCTGGGTCTATTGTCACTGGATAGCAGTTGTTCGGGAGGATCTCATTGCAAGGTATAATTTGGTTTGGTAAAGAACTAATGGGTAGTCTACTGACTAGGATACCCTCGTAGCGATATTCAAAGGCAAGCAGTAAAGGACCAAGTCGGTCATGAAACTCCTGTACTGTACTGTACTCATAAACTGTAGAGGAGATTGTTCAGCAATCTGATCGCTATCCTCTCAGACTTAGACCGAATACCCCATCGAACCAGAGATAATGCTTTGAATTCCAGCTATTGCATAACAAGGATTTTCTATATTTCCCAAGCACTGTAGAGTTCGATAAGCTGTGTTCAATGGAATACTCACTTTGAAAAAAAAAAAACTCAGCTATGGACCATTAAGATTAGGACCATTTCTATTCAGTTTTGACAATTCTTCAGATAAGATTTCCGCGGGTTTCTTGAAAACAGGTAGAGAGGAAATGAACCTGTAAAAATCCTTCTAGTATGCTTGAGGAGAAAGCAAATCCATAGGAGCTGATAGAGAAAGTTATGGATCACATGACATTCAAGCAAGAGGCCGTCAGGACAGTTGGCTATCTCGGGCGAGGTTGCTTGGTTGCACCCGAAAGAGGGCTGGTCGAGGATTAGTGGTTGCCGCCCTCCGTGTGCGAATCGCCGACGCTCTCTGACGGCGACGGAACACGAATGAAATATGCGCATAAATGGGTGGGCAATCTGAGTGGTATCATGAACGGAGAAGGGGAGGAGTACTGCTGATGAATTGGAAGCTCCCACACTGATGAACACCACCCGCATGGAGGGTCTGAATGACTCAGCACAGCTTCATTAGGAATCGCATCCTCGAGACCAGCGTTGCTTTCCACTCTCTGATCATTCAACGCCAATTACGGCGCTAACAACGGGGTTCCACCACAACGGCACACAAAGAGGTAGTTAAACGGACCCCATGAGAGAAGGAACTACTGGATGCGGCGAAAAGTAGAGGAAATGAGCGGAAAAAAACTACGTTCGAGTAAAGTGGGGGAAAGGCTTGTTGATGATCGAAAGAGAAACTGAATCGGAAAGATGGAAAAGGAATTTTCCTCAGCGAGGTTCTGTAGTAAATTATGGAAAGGACCATGCAAGCTAATGACTTTCTAATGGATGAAGAGGTGGTGAAATGAAAAATGATGCGACAGGTCAGGCATGCATCCAAATGCCTGCCCGATTCCGACGAAGACTTTATGGTATTCCAAAGTAAAATCGGTCAATTTCGATCATGTGACCGATTTCTGTATAGAGACGATTCGTCATATGATTCGAAAGGGAAAATCAGTTCAAAGTCCCAGAGTCCTTCCCAAAATCTTGAAATTTTCGATGCATTTCAGAGACGTCAACTAAAACAGGTGTCGCGAACATACCACCAGCTTCTTTTGATTGTTTCTTCTGCGAACAGCTGGCGCTTTCCAGGTTTTTGTGCCTTCGAAATCTGAGTAAGCTGCTAAGATAGGACTGACTGGTGTTGCCATTTCCATCATTATCAAGTTTCTCCAACGGGCCATAGCTCTCAAGTCTGCTCACAGATCAAGCGGTCACCGCTATAGTAATGTTTGTTGCCCCAACAGAAGTAAGTATATGTCAGAGAGTTCCTTACAAAGACACAGAAAATCATAGATCGTTCCCTAACCATCATAAACCTTTGTCTGGTCATGTAGAGTCCCAAACGATTCATCTGCTGTTCAAGCCACACCTCAGCAAACCGCTACGGGATTTCGAAAGGAATCTTAGGGTTCGTACCTACTTCATAGTGATGGCAGACTGCTCGTGCTGTCACTAGTTTACCGATCGCTACCCTCATATTATCTTGAGGAGCTCTCTGGTGGACCTCAGGATTGAATGAGTACTGAGAAAGTGTGCTCTTGAGGTGCTCAAATTCAAGGAACAAACAGTTGGTTAGCTGAAGAATTCAGAGGAGACAACTCCTTAGTTTTGTCATAGGTACAAGAAAGCAAAGACAAGGATTGGATCCGAAACCAAGGCAGGATTGAAGTGCTACTAGTTGGTTTAGAGCGAAACTCGTAGTGATCCACCCTTGTTTACTTTCTAATCACCCACTGAACAAACATGAAAGACGGGCTTGTGGCGCGTGGCGATTTTCTGACAAGATTCGCAATAGAAAGAAAGGATTTGCAGGAGATATTTGCGGAAATAACAGAGTATCAGGGAGGACGAGTAGAAAGCCATCTCCCACCAACACTCTTTCCCCATCAAGCTCCTGTAGAAGAAGGAAACCCTAATCATAGAAGCACGTCAGAGGTCAAATGGAAGACTAAGTGATACAGCTTAAAGGAAGGTTCGTTCCAACGATTCAAGCCGTAGAGTCTTGCAGGCGTGTCCACACCCTGGGGTACTTCAAAAAGAAGTACTTATGTCAGAGCTGTGTGACAAGACGTCGAGAACTCGTCATGCTCAAAAGATTGTTCGAAAAGAAAAACTTCGACACACCCATGGATCAAATCCGTGTCTGCTAACTATCCCAAATTTACGTCCCTTAACCTTTCCGCCAGCAACTACGAGTAAGACTGACGGAAAGTGTCGCCGAAAAACGCTGACGAGATGACCCGCATACGTCATGGTTTTTCGTCAGCTCTTACAAGTTCTACGTCGACGAATACCGACTGATGCTGTGGGAACGTTCGAAGAGATAGTTCCTACCAGAGAATTGCATGAGCTGAAAGACTGCCTACAGCTGAATGGAGTCTATTCGCACACACACTAGCCCACAACGTTGGTGTTACGGGGAGATAATCGCTGATGCTATGCGCCCTCCAGACAAAAACACGGTCTGGCCGAGGTAGGACCGGAACCTACATATCTATTATTCGCATTTTATACTTAGAAGTACCTGACCATCTTCAAGGATCTTGAGGCGATAGATAAAATGGTTGATACACATGGGTTAATTGCAGTCGGGGTCCAAATTGGTGGCCCCCAATAGTTTCTTTGGAGTGCGCCACTCAACCGAATCTTTACGAAGTCGTAGATGGATTTGAGTTTGGCCTGCAAGTAATCATTACGAAGAGAACCAGCGTTAGCTTCGATGTCCTTACGCTTTCAGGCAAGTTCCGCAGTCGCGCTATGCAGTTACCAGTTAGTTCTCTGGATAAGTTGGGAGCTTGCCGAGCGGAAAGATCCGCTTCACTGGCCGTCAAGTGATTATACGACTTAAGAGTCTCCGACACTAGCCACGTGGATACCCATAAAGTTGGAGTAGCCGGTACACTAAATTCAGCACTGTAGGGTATTCGGGGTATCTCGTACCAATCTTGTTTATCCCTTACTTGTTACATCGTTGATATCTTATCACTACGTCAGGATAACTGTTGCCCCAATGCCAACTTCTACCCCAGACACTTATACGGTTATAGTACAGCTCGTTTCTACTCCACCGTACCCCGCATTTTGTTAAGTTGAGCTGGGGAGTGTTGGAAACTGCTGTGAGAAATCTCCGTTTTAACTCACTGCCCCCTTCAGGTGTCCCTGGATGCCCGCCTGATTGGCTGTCTGGAAGCTGGGCGGAAGATATGGATTCTTTAATAGAACAGGGGAACAAAACACCACCAACGAAAAATCAAGTCAAATGTCGCAACATGATCTGACATACATATAGACACTACTTCTGTTCACTTTTAGCAAAGTCGAAAGAGGTTCGTAGGAGTCTCCTGAACAGCTTTCTACAGAAAAGTTTAGACGTCAAATGTGCTATTTTCATGGCCTTGAACGCATCGAATTCAGCTCTTTTGTTGCGAAACAAAAAACCGCACAGCCACTACCACGACGATGACGACGACGACGACGGCGACGGCAAACCAATGGCATGGTCTTTTTCAACGTCGAAAATGGCCCGATGTGACCTTGTCGGCCAATGTTTCACACAAACAATCCGCACGTTCCCTTCATGTATGCGCGACGATATCACGCACGATTCATGAATTTCAATCCGTGGCTTTCACTGGGACCACTCTGATGAGAAGCAGAAGGGTTTTTCAATGTAATATGCCAAAGAGAACAAGAAATTTGCGGTAATGAGTAGTGTTCTATCGTCTGGAGGGTGGAATAAGTGGAAGAGAGCTTGATCGGAAAAGAAAGGAAGGTATCGATGTCGTTTCAGATGTATGTAGTTCTCGGGGTCGAGCAGCAGAGGCTGCAAAAACCGTGCCGACGTAGACGCATTCTAAAAACATTCATAAAAGCCAGTTCACTCTGATCATCCGGGGTCCTTGCGGTGCCCGGGTATTTGAATGGGATGAGTTCAGATGTATCTGCTTTCTGTTGGCATCGCAATTCGCTGTCAAGGAATTGCGAACTTATTAAAATCGTCACCTCGAAAGTGTGAAGCCGCCTTGACCATTGTAGGAAAAATCCTGAACAATGTTCAAAGAGAAAAGAGAGTAAGCGCGAAAAAGACATCAAATTACCTGCCTATCCTAATGGGTAGCGAGCGTTTTTATAGATGATTTAAATGCAGAGGAAACTGCTGAATGAAAAATCCGGTTCATTGATATGCTGGACCTCGGGAGGTCATCTGGGGAAGGACTTATACGCTACAACTCATGACGAATTCAAGATTCTGAAATGACGAAATGGGTATGGCCGATTTTGAAGACCTCACAAGTTATAAAGGACCTTCGCTGCTCGCTCATATTGACTATGAATGACGTGGTTCTTTCCTGTGACACATAAAAATCACCATTATTAATAAAAGGATAAAGTCTTTAGATGTCAATCAATACCCTCTGAGGGATGCGCCCTGCATTCGACTTCCATACTGAAGGCATAATTAACGCGGTGGCCAGCCATTGTACCGGACGGTGCTTTTGCCCTCCCAGACGAGTTTGGTATCCAGAACCGGAGGAATTAAACGCTCGGTTGCCCTAGGCGGATATCGATCCCGAATCCGATGCTCTGGACCTAAATCCGTGACAGTGCGCCACTTGCCACTACACCACGTGTTTGGTCAACAAATGAAGAGGACCTTGAAATGTGATGGCTAAGATTTAAATAGAAAGAATAAAAAGTAAGAGTGATGGGCAAAGACTACGACTTTAATAGATCGGATTTCTGGGTTGCGCAACCATTCCACTTTCATTCAGAAGTGTAGCGGCTGTGTGTATGCCCTTTACAACGACCTGCGGTGACCAGCCAATGAACAAGTCAGCGTTTTTAATATCCCAGACAAGTATGGAACCAATTAGTGAAAAGTTCGGTCGGCTTGGGCGAGTATGGATCCAATGTCGATACCCGAATGTGCTTGTGTGATAAAGCTAATGCTAGCACTACACGACCTCCTCCCTAAAGATGAAGTGGGGCGAATATCACGAATCACTCAGGGCACGTTGAACAATCGTCGTTGATTGCAGAAGCATCTAGCGAACGCTATCGCCTCAGTGATCTGACTCTGGACTTCTGCTTACAGGGAACAAAGCCCGAATTCTGCTGCCACCTCACCAGCAGCACCTTAACTTCTTCGGAAACTACAGATATCGTTAAGAAATACAGAGAGGGAGGTACCGGACTTTGCCAGACGATGGCTGTGATTGAGATTGGCTGTTGAGTTTAGTACGACTACTAGTGATGTTGGGAAGGCCTATTTGTCACAGCATCGGCTGCGTGAATAATGAGGCTTGAAAGTCGCTTGCCAGAAAATAACCGTGCATTCGAGAAGATTGCACGCTTAACTACCCTTAGTGGCTAATGGCTCCTATGGCGATTAGGATGCGGTCTAATGGTGAGATCTTCGGAGCGGAAGCACCGCTAAACGCCACATCGTTGTGCTATAGTCATAGATTATCCACGGATACGGATGATTCTCCTTTATTTAGAACTCTATAAAGGCCGTCCATCAATCAACTATAGGGAGTGTACTGACGGAAATGGAATGGGTGGAATCAAACTGATGATCTGTATGACCCGCACGACTAATTGAACCCGTCAGGGCGACTTTCTCTACCTTTGAGGGTGAGAAAAATCACTTTGAGCATCAGCTGGCCTCGTTACGATATTAAGCGGACCAAAACGGAAAACTGTAATCAATAGTAAATCTGAATTAAAGTAGATGAATCGCACTCCCCAGCAGAGCTAGTAGAGCTGGAATTGTACAAACACTGAACATCCACTGCCTGACACAAGTGGGAAATCATGAATAAAAATAGGAATGCAGCGGAAGTGATCGATGAGTCACATAAGGGCAAAAGCAAGAAAGTGCAGGGGTTTTGCAGAATCTGCAGAGTCTGAACCCATGAACGGCTGAAATATGTGGGTACGTAGTGAATGGAAGTAAGGAAAGCAAGAAATACTGCAGTAAACAAGAATCTAGCGAAGAGCGGGTACATACGATGAAGCATATTCGGCAATATGTTTTCATGCACGAATACATGGATTGGTCAGTGTTACATGAATAGCAGAGATTACCATGAGAATGCCTCTCGAGCGCTCTTCCCCATATGATGTTTCAGAAGGAGGTTCGAAACGATCGATAGAGTAAGAAAGCAAGGATGGACGAATTCGATTAAGAGACTGAATGTGGCCATTAGGCGCTTTTCAACGTGGACACGCGAACTGCGAGCTGCTAGACAACGCTTCACCATTTTTACGGGCCGAAAGCACTTCATCGACGTCCACAAGGGCCAATCGACGCCCTCAGCGTACTTCTTCGGCAGCATTGCAGAGAACCAGTAGAAGTGTATGACTATGAGGCCAGGAACAGCGAGGGAGAGACGGTGTCTACCTTGAGAGGCTTTGGATAAATGGAGAAATGAATCAGAGCAATCATTCCTCTTTAAAAAGACAAAAAAGCTCTTCTGAAGGCAGAACAAAGTGTGAAATTAAAATGAAACGTAAAGTGACAGGCCTGACTAGGCTGGCCGAAAACTAATAGTTATGCAGAGAGAGAGAATAAACCTTGCTAATTATTTCCATTAGTTCGAAAGTATTGAGGGGCACAGGTGGGATGCTGTCAACGATCCCCAGATCAACACTCACTCGAAATAACAAAGCCTATTCTACTAGAGGGCAGTTCATTTGGTGCCAAGCTTGCTGGAAAGATAAAAGCAACAGATTGCACCACGACTGGCCCCACAGATTAGTGCATAGATCGGATTTCCCTCAAACACTTATACGACTCTGGACACTATTCAGGTACGAGGACGTATCCCGAGAAGGATTCGATCTGCCCAAAGTTGGGTCTTTACCTTTTCGTCGTATAAGAAGAAAATTATGGTTTATCTCGAAAATCTATTTCCCTAAGCTAAAGTTCTAGACTGATCTTTTAGAGTTTTTGGGCTATGGAGCTGGTTTACTTTCACCTTTCGGCTGGACCATTATTTCTTGCTGCGTTCTGGGGTACAGGAAAAGATGGGACGAATGATTGCTGTATCAAAAATGAAAGCGTGATGTGTATTGTGTCCGAGCGGGGAAGGAAGCAAAAAGTCAACGAATTCGAAGAATTTGCTTCTCGTTGCATCGGTCACTTTTGGCTTTACGAGGTAATTGTGGTCTGCCATCTCCCACCGAGACAACATCCGATGATGTATGATTGACGTCAATGAGGCTTTTTCACCACAGTCAGGGATGATTGATGTACAATCACCAAGAAATCATTCAATCACAATTACATGTCTCAATTAAATCCTCAATAAAATCTCTAAAGGAGGGTTTAGCAGAGAGCCCACCAAGAGTATACTCGGAACCGGGCCTTTAACGGCTCTCCTCCATTAATCCATATTCGAAAAGGTTCGATTCCGAGGTGTTTATTGCTATGTTTATTTACTTTTCTATCTAATTAGTTGCCAGGAAGAGAGGGGACGCCCTATTCAAGGGCGTGGGAATGCATGGGGCAGAATAGAAATGTGAGATTGGTTGAAAAAGACGAAGACATTGTAGCCCAGCAACTACTTCCTCGATGAGATTGGTCGGAGGATACCCTCGACATCAAAGTCCGAAATGATGTTGTCAGAAACGAAAACGTCGCTCGTCAAAGTGATAAGGGCGTGAGTCACTTTCGTAGAATCATCATCGCCCTCCCCACAAAGACATTCCGATGGCACGGCTATAGCAACGACGGAATGTTTGACCTTTTGCGCATGAAGATTTGAACTGACTAAGAATTCGAACAAATATATTTCGTTCAGCAAAAAAGCATTGATATTTTATAAAAACGATGGATACGGTATTTTGATGACTCAACTGAGCGTCTGCATAATTTCATGAAGTGCTTTAGAAGGTAAACATTGAACGTAAACAATCTAGCAAATGCATATCTGGCTAATATCACTTTTTTGAGAGATCGGTTTAGGTATATGTCGGTGGTTCTTACCCCCTGGACGAGTTCAGAGTCATTTAGCCTCCCCCCAATAAGTGAAAAGCTTGGTTGACGTTGGCTAGCGAAGTTTGAGCTCTGCTTGCGTGGGACTCCTCCAGCACCACTTGACACTATTTGGCCTCATTAATGAATCCATGGATTATTTATTCTGAAGTGGGTAACATCATCAGCATGACATCGTCAGCAGCTCTGCGAACTCCGGAAGAAAAGCTTAGAGTTTGCGATAAGGGAATCTAGTGAGCCAGTGGATATGAAAAACGAGGTCTTTGGGCGTTAATTAATCCCGTTTGGGCTCCTTTCCTGCACTCGACTTGCACTTGGAATCACAGTGGCGTTTTGGACGCGTGTAGGGCCTATACCATGACTTGCGCTCGTTGGCCAATGCACAAATTGGTGCTTTTAGTGATCCTGACGAATGTGGTACTTATTGATCAATTTCAGAGAGATGAAGGGCTCGGTTGGATCAAGGAGATTTTCGATCGAGGATTCGATTCCTGGGCCGTGCGTCACTTCCCCCAACACCATCTCTTCAATACGGCTGAGCGTAGTATAAAAAGTGAAAAGGTGAGACTCTTGGTGTCAGTCAGTAACGTCTGAGGGATGCGCCCCGCATTCAACTTCCTTTCGGAATCGTAGTGGCGTATTAAATGCGTATGTTTCCGATGCAGTGAATTGCGGTGACCAGCTCATGTACAAGTCAGTGCTTTTATCCTCTCACAATCAGACGATTCTGGTACCAGTCAACCGACCCTAGAGGGAGGGAGGCTTGGTTGGCCGAGGCAGATATCAATCCGGAACTCGAACCTGTGACCGTGCGCGTGTGCTAGTATGCCACGTGCCACTACACCACTTCGCCTTCAGCGTATTATAGCTCATCAAAACTGAAGTTCTCAAGAATTTTATAATGCAAATCATATTCATAATAAGATATCAAAAGGGAAATGAATAGGATTAACGGGCAAAGTATAAATTGTAGTTGCAGAAGTGGCATGTCATGAAGTATGATTCTTGTCCTGTATCACAGAAACTATTTACGAGTTTGTGGATCACCCGAAATTTTTTCAGAATAGGTAGTGAAAACAAATTTAGCCGGAGCAGTCTCCAGGTGCTACGAAAAGGTGGGGAATCAGTTTCGACCCACAAACTGAGAACTACTCTTTTGAGATTGAACTTCTTCGAAGCACTACTGCAAAATTCCCTACGAACGCGTTGGTACACTTGTTGTACCTCTTCGCTACGATTAGAGATCGTTCAAAGGTAACAAAGTTCATTCTTTGCTATGAATATGCTTGTAACAGCATCAGGCCTCTTGCAGCTTGACCCATGGGGAACGGTCTCAGCTTGACTTTGCTCGACCATAGCGGTAGACGCTGACCGTCCTACTTCCAACCTTAACTGATCTTCAAAGCTGTTCGTGAGCAAAGAGGAAAACTGCGACATCAACCAATTGCTTCGAGAAGCTAGTGAGTGGCTTATTCAAAGAATGGCGAATTCTAGAAGTGCTTCACCCGGTCCAAGAGAAAAGGCTGAAAAATGCGCTGATATACGCCAGCTATTTTAATATTGTAAATTTGGCAAACTTCGTGCTTTCCCATGAGCGTACCTATATTCTCTTTAAAAATAAATACATGGTAGAGGTAGCGTATTGACCACAAGCGTTACAAAGCGACTACGCAGTTCTTCGGAGCAATCTTAACTGCGCCATCTATCTATTCAGTATGTAGAGTGATGGACAGATTGAAATATCGGCCGAGCCCTGGTTCGTTCTGTTACATTGCATATCATCATCAATCAGTTTTAGTTTTGTTGCTCCTCACAATACAAGGTGACATCAAGATTTTTGCAAAGAAATGGAAAAAAATGATAGAACTAGGCCGACAGGAAAGCGCAGCTAATCAGGCGTTTTATTGTTCTTCCATCATTGAGGTCCGATAAGAAGAGGAGTGAAAATAGATCATCAGGGATGTTTTTCGAGCCTGTGTAAGTGAAGAGTTTTTAGAGAAAGTGTGAAGCACATGAAAGGTAAAACGAGTGACCGGAGCAGATGCTGCCGCCTATCCCGTCACGTTTAAATCTCGACCCCAGACTGTGGCTAGATTCTGTGGCGCCTGATGCCTGGCGCCGTAGCAAGTTTTACGACCCGATAATGCCGACTCAGCAAGTCGAACCCTTTCTCGGCACCAAAGGTAAACACATTCGCGTTTACTTCTTTCATCTAGTCATCGATATAAAAAGTGCAAAACTGAAAAGTCTGCTAGCATGGCGTGGGAGGGTTCAACAAAGATTGGTGCCCTCATCCGTGATCACAGATGTAAATATTGTGATTATAATCCGAAGTAATCGTAGATAAAAAATGGGGTCCAGCATAAAATAATGTAAGAAGTGTCTGACTCAAAAAAGGGATGTGAAAACGAGGAGTGTCCATAGTTGCTGCTGGATTGTAGTGGAAGGAATTCACTTTCAGTGCTGATCAGATTGGACTTTGGTCAAGTTCAGATTAGCCTACGCGTGAACTCCAAATAGAAGTGGGTTAATGACAAATTGTTCTGGCAGCCGATCCCCTTGCAACACGTCTTCCACTTGCCCCTTATCCGAAAATGTGAGGGCGAATTTTACATATACATTGACAGGATTAGGGCGAAGGTGGTGTAGTGGCAAGTGGTCCACAATCTCACACACATGGTCATGAGTTCGAATCTACATCGATATCCGCCTGAGCCAACCAAGCATTCTATCCAACCCGAACCGCTTAATTGGTACCACACATGCTTGGGAGGATTAAAGCACTGACATGTACCTGGGCTGGACACCAAAATTCATGGTATAGGCCATATATGTATTTAATACGCCACTACGATTCAAAAAGAAGTCGAATGCGTGGGCGCATCTCTCAGACGGGATTGATCAGCGCCCAACGACTTTCTCATTTCTTCGTTTGACCCACTGTTCGGCTTATCCTCAAACTACCTGGTACCAAAAAACCGAATACGATTGTTGGTTGGCTCGATTAATTTGAGCTGGATTCAGCCCAGTGTCAGCGCCGATGGGTGATCGGTCCAGGGCTGAATTCTTAGGGGGTAGGACATTTTGTCTTAGCTATCAGTTTTATGTTGTACTCAAAGTTAGTGAAAGGATTACGTATTTCGGATGCTTCACATACTTTACCACCAAGCAGAACATGTGATCACAGAGACCGGTTCCATACAAGTTGTGGATCTTAGAATAGCTAAGCAGGATTTAGGAACCTGGCATGCCACCCTGCATTAGACTGGATTGAGTGGGGAAGAGAGTTGTAGGCATACACGGGGTTTTTTAGTAGCATGATAAAGCAGAAGCGGAAATCGTCCGTTAAAGCCCAAAAACCCCGCTTCATGTCCTTCCAGTAAGGTACCTCCTTATATCTATTTTTAGCCAGAACTCTCCTTATCGAAGAGAAACAGTCTCTTGGAGCCTGCTTACACGAGGGAGGTGGAAATAGAACAGGAATAAGAACGGACCACTTTTGCTTTTGTTCCATTTACGCCCTACTTGTGCAAGCCCACAACAACTCGCAGAATTCTAGGATCGACCCCTGCCCTGGCTGACAGAACCCTCTGTGGTTGTTCACCTGATGCAATCTCTATCCATAATGACAATGCGGTTGTTTGACCACTGGCTGGCCATCGGAGATAGCCCTGAGGCCAGACGGCTATACGGGACTGAGTGAAAACTGAGCGTGGGCATCCCAAAAGGTTTGTCTTACTACTCCGATGAATAAGCCCCTAGTATTGGCTGATATAGCAGTTAACTTCAGCAAATACACCATAACGAAAGGTTCTGTGCGAAGGGAAATCGGACGATTCCAGTACGCTACGAATACGAAAAGGGAGAGCTGCAAATAAGGAGTTTGTTTGCTTTTAGCAGTTCTCAGTCCCAACGTACAGTCAGCTTCAGCGTCCTATGGTCGTAGTCATATGGAACGGCCTCATTTCCTGATCCTGACCTGAAACGCGTTTTCAGCAATTACCATAAGGTGCGCCAAATGGGTGTATTGAAAGTGGAGTAAAACGAATTTCGCCATTACCGCCCCGTGAAATTCGATTCACAACGCCGCGCCGTAGCTCGTAAAATTAAGCCGTAACAAGGAGACGAAGGCCAGTAATGGGTTGAAGTTTTATGAGAAAAACTGCCGATAATTGCCATGGACATGTTGAACTACCCGGATTGATCTTCCCAATTTTGGAATAGAAGTAAAGGCAAACTGAAAAAAAAGATGAAAATGCCAAAGGTCAACAGCCAGGAAGAAGAATACATGGACAGCTGCATTGCAGCTTATCGTCGTATCCCAATACATGAGCATATTTTAGTAAAGACCTTTAAGGTATCAGCAAAGCTGGAGCTGGAAAAATTGGATACGAAATCTCTGTGATGAGTAAATCCCTTATTGTTAGACGCCTGCAGAAAAGCCGCCTTGAAAACGAAAACGAAGTCCGGGACTTGCAGCAACTCTCAATCCTCCTTAGCCAATGGTATCAGTTTGCTTGAATCTACTGAATTCTGATGAGCTGTAAGGTTTCTGTTGGACAACGCAAAGGTTTCTGATGATCAAGGCTTTTGAATGTGGGGAATGAGTCGAAAAGGTTCGATGGAGGCCAGCTTGCCGGCAATTGGATGTATCTATTGCCTCAAACTTCCCTGTAGCTTTTTTGGATAGAGTGTCTATAAGATCAATGCATTTTTCGGTGCTACTACGTTTTTCAGTAAAGGTATGGCTATGATAGATTGTGCATAAAATTGTACTACAAGCGTTGATCGGATCTGCACGGGTCAACCGGGTCTAGGGCTCCTCCGGTTTTATTTGATCGGCATCATATTACATGGGATGGTGAAACACTGACTGGCATGTGTGCCCCGGATTGGGACTCTAATGCGTGGAGTATCTCGAGAAGGAGTTGATCAACATGGGCGAGGTGCGAAAAGTTGCTGATTGGGAGTATCACCTTACGGCATTGAAAACAAAGGGGACTTTTTTTGAATTGGTATTATCAGATCCAAAATCTGATGCTCGGTCCATTATTCGAAAAGAGCACCACTTGGTACTGCTCCAGAACGCCTCACTAGTTAAACCAGAGATGTTCCAACTTGGGAAATCCAAAAGTTGTGCTCTCATTAGCTGCGCATTACACACTAATATCGAAACTAGTGAATTAGAAAAATAATTAGCAATAAGTAGAATGAATGAAAGGTAATCAGTGAAAGGCTGAGGTGGTTCATTAATTATCCATTCAAAACGCTTTGTTCCAAGAATTTCAAACACTGCCACAAAGGACTATATGATGAGTTCTTGCGCATCACTTGGAAAAGTGGTAATATCCTTTTTTCTGGTAAAAGAGGAGGAAAACTAACCCGATAAAGTTAGAAATTTCCCTCAGAAGCGCAGACGCGATAAAAGTAAAAGGTTGAAGCCGAAAAGTCCATCAAGTCAGGGTATAAAGATGAGCCCAAGTGAAGAAAAACAACGCTCTTCCGGTTTCTTTGAAGTCATCAAACTACACACAAGAGGTGAAGGATATGTAGAACACTTCTTGAAAAGAATCATGACAGATGTGAAGGCATTGTCACCATATATCTCTGCCGTTTCTGCAATCTGACTTTTTGAAATACCTGGATTAGCTTTCGGCTGAGTTCTAAAGGCTTTATTATAAAGTTCAGCCTAGTCCTCGTTTTCGTTAACATCTGTCAGACTATCTTGGGATTTATTTTTCTCCCTCCACCATCATTTTTTTTGCTGTTTCGGAATTCTGTTTCGGAAGCCTTCCTTGAACAGATGTGGATATTTCGCGAGATTTCCGATTTACCTCGAAAGAAAATAAAAAGTTTGAATCGGAACTCGCATTGAAGTATTTTGTTTGTTGTGTTTGTTCGAATTTGTAAAAAGAAAAAGATTAGCATCAAAAGTTGACTTAACTAGTAAATACGGATAAATTGAGTCCGACCTTAGCCCCAGTAGCTGCAAGTAGCATATCAACCAAAATTCCACTAGTTACTGTGTTCAGGCCTAAAGTGTCCACCTGTGATCGTCTTCAGACTTTAGGTCCGCCAGGTGTCGAGCGTCGACGCGCGAAACGCGACGCTCGAGAAATGCCGAACCGACGTTCCAAAGTTCGTTGTCTCGTGCTTGAATTTAAAGCCTTCTAAGGCACAATTCCAATAACTCTGAGATGTTTTTTTTTTAGGTTAAAAAGCGGAATTTCTCGGAGATTAGGGCATCAGTGGTGCAGAGAACGGAAAAATCTAACGGCTTCAAAAAAAATTAAAATAAGGCTTTTTAGAAGTAGTGGAAATAGAGTTTGTACGAGACTACCATGACGGAAGCATGGTGACATCGATGGAGCGTTCGGACGAGATAACAGTTGCTGCGATTGCATAGGGCAGAAGGGGCGCAGATTCTTTTAGGTGAGAATCGCCGAAATCATCGTGAACTATGCCTCTGAGGTGCCCCAGCATGTTCGCTCCCCTTCGATGTTCTCTGTATATCATTTTCGGTGTTTATGAGGTGTATAAGGCTTCAGCTCTACAGATATTTGTTGGGGTTTACGGATGTTACTGAGGACTGCACCTTTGACCGCCCGTGGATGTGGTTGATACAGCATCAGCGAGATATCCTTCGAACTGGTTTCACAGTAACACATCGCACTAGTAACGTCAAGGGACACCCTGACTTTTGTGTCGCCATAAAGAAGCCGACTGTCATCAGGTTCTTCTCATATGATTTTAATGTACTTAATTGTTCATTCATGAATCAAAAACACTCATTCATTCAGAATTGCGCTGCAACGCCATTGATATATCTGCAGTACATTAAAGGAAGACGTTATGAAACTGGCTTCTCAATTCCACCCATAAAGCAAACAGCCGAAACCGGTTCATGACGCTGACCCATACGGAGGCACGCGTCGGACCTGGGAAAAGCATTTTTGCGCCTATTCAAAGGTGTTGCTTGAACAGCTTGAACATTTCCTGATCGTACAAGTACCTATGCTAGTCAAGGAACGCCAAGCCGTTCTGGGAATTGGCATCCCGCAGGCCAAAAATCTTGAAGCACCATCGCAACTATTTTGTAATAAAGTGTATGACAGTCAAAGGAGTCGAGGAGAAGGAGACCTAGGAGAGCATTTCAGGCATTCCCAGTTTTGCAAATAAATCCCAAAATGAAAGCACTACTGGGTAAACCTTCCCGGAGAACGATTTTCTGCCGACTACAGTCCAAGCTGTATGCCTCTTCTGCAAGTGACCGTCCCCCATAAATGACAGAAGAATTATCAGGTTTAACGGTGAAACCCTGGTTGATGCTTTTTCAAGGTATGGAAAACTCCCAGATTATTTTCAAGTTGCTCAAAGAGGGCAGATCCTGGATTTCGACTTGCCTTTAGGCCTTCGTCAAAGACAATTAATCTGGAACGTCAGATCGTTCAAGTTAATTAATGGTGGCACCCGAAAATCTCGTAGGGGACCAGATCATTATAATCACAGGCTATTATGCTGATGTTGCAACACGAGAGTGGTTTCATCCCCGATCATATTCCATTACATTCTTATTCCTCATGGAATCGAATGGTTCAAAGTAACTAGCTTGAGAAAAAAAACATGAGGCAAGAATTATGGCTGAGTTTAAGAGCCCTGCATTGCCTTAGAAAGGCTATTATCAGAAAAAACTTGCACAATGCCTCCTCGCAGGGCGTCTTTTTTTGAGCGTAATTTTCTGCAATTGATTCTATTCAGTACCTCGATTGAGGCAGACTCATTCAACCTGTCAGTTAGTTAAGAAAAAGGAAGTAAAGTGGAATGTTCCCATGCCGTAGTCGATGGTTGCTATGGAAGTGAATACAACGTGAGAACGAAATGAATACTTCTCTAAAACAAAGGCACTGACAAGGTGACAGGCAGACAAGTACATACAAAGAGTAATGAATCTAAACGCGATTTTGGGGGGCAGCAGAATGGAAAATGAGTGGATCACCAACATGAGATTCCGCAGATGTGTCAGAACAAGGTGATTTAAAAAGAATTGGGAACCATGAGAGACAAAGGAAGAAGTAACTGGTGAGTAAGAGCAGATTCTCTCTCTTCGGATAAGAGCAGGAAAAAAACCAGCAAGACTACTATTTGCCAATTGTGAGTTTTACTTTTTCAGCTGTGCAAACCGAGATTATTCTCGATTCTCTCGGTTTGCACAGATGTAGAAGTAAAACTCTCAATTGGAAAGAAAAAGCCGAAATTAAAAGAGAGTCGCATTGGGCATTACTGTCTGCGATTGTAGAGCAGTGTAAAATGAGAGGTGATGTGGTGGTCAGAATATACTGTAGATACGCCGTGGACTAGTCCCAGACATAATATCGAATTCGATGGATAGATCTATAGAATGGTTCGAGCTGTCATTGGCCAAATTATATTGAATATTCAGGTATGAGAAGAGCTAAAGACAGGAAAGGAAGAATTTCCTACCAAATGCGTAGGAGCGATCGATCAAAGTCCATCATGTCAAACAAATAAACAAACAAACAGTTATAGACATTCAGAACATTGAATATTTTGACGAAGACGAATAGACGAAAAAATTGAGGTGGATCAAGAGAGGCTACTTCTTCTTCCTACTTCTTTTAGAAGGCGAATCATCGCGATTTCCTTAGTATCACAAAGATATAAAAAAGGTGCAAAAATAGTTGCAGCTGGTTTTTGTGGCTCGTACTGTGAGAAGAAATTTTTGGAAAAAATGAGGTCTATCAAAAATCTCTCACTATCGGACAATCCGAAGAACCCAATCACTGACACGAAACATCCAGATTTTCGTCGAAAAGTCTCCCTTCTTAAAAGAGGAGGTGCATGATGATTAGGCTGCATTCCGAGGACGCTAACGTGCCTGCCAGCAATAGCCGAACCTCCCAACCGTGCAACCTCCGATTATAAGCAAACGACCGACGGCTTAATAGAACAGATATTATCTAGAAGGAGACAGAAATTTCTGGCGTGGCTGCGGATCATCGGTGTGAGTCAGATATGTATGGATTACATATGAGGTTGAATGCATGGCTCATTCATGAATAACTTTTTCTCTATCCATCTTTTGGACCGGAATTTCAACAAAAAGTCTACTCAAACGTTTTATGTGAATAAAACGCTTCATAAAGAACAGTTCGCTCATTTCACTCTTCACAACAAACACATGTCTCAGTGGGTTCGAGCAATAGAAAAAAAAAGAAAAGGTGGTGTCAATTTCTAAGCTAGTGAGCGATGGGGTCTTGTTGTCTCTACCGGCTGTGAGGCGGCGGCCTCCCTCACGAACAAAAGCGGATAGCGTGCGACAGCCGGCTCTCAGAATCTCATAGGGCGTGTCGAGCTTGAGAGGCGTGGGAAAGCTCACAATGGGTCAAGACTTGATCTGAAGTGATCTCGGTTCGGTTCAGATGTAGAACTCCATCGTTAGGGCTTTTGTATTACGTCAGGTAGTTCCTTCGATAGACCTGTTAATGTTCAGTCACATTAGGGGCCATATTTACCTCTGCCAAGTTTGATCCATAGTCTGTTTCTGATCCATGAGCAAGGCAGGGAGGCAACAAAATGACAAACGGTCTGTTTTATCTATGACGACCTCTTAACCTCCACTTTCTCGAAGCGGAGCCTTCAAACATAGACTGGCACATAGACAAGCGGTCTTTCGGTTCACAGAATGGAAGGAAGCTGAAGTTCTTCTACACGCGCTTCCTACTCATCGGCAAAGGAATCTGCAGTGCAGCTGCCCAGGAGGTTTTTATGATGACACGACCTTTTCCTCTATTTTTCGAAAAGACATATCCTCGCTGCGATCGGTCTTTATCAGATGGTGGTTCGTTATAGAAGTTTCTGACAATAGTGCAATATCTATAACACAGTTCATAACTTGAAAGAGTGCCTTCCATGAGATCATCGCGTGGCGGACAGGCAGTCACTCGGGGGCACGCGGAGACGTTACCAGTATCATGGTTTACCGTAACCATTTCGCATCACTTCAGTCATACGACAGTTGATTGGATTACATTAAGTATCAAGCAAATGAATAGATTCACATAAGACTCATTATGGGTGGAGGTAGTGTAGTGGCTTATGGCACACGCATGGTCACGGGTTTGAGCCCGGGATTGATATCTGCCTAGGTCAACAAAGTTCCATATCCGGGGTAGGTTAATTGGTACCAGACTCGTCTGGGGGATGAAACCACTTACCTGTTCATCGGCTGGCGACCGCAAGTCATTGTATAGGCCAAATACTAACGCCAAAAGACTTTATCCCTTATCCTTTCAACCTTGTCTTGGTGGATTAAGAGACCTGGCATATAATTGTTATTCGAAATTTTTCTTGTTTTTGATCGCTCTTTGCATACTAGTTTTTCCGAATACTCCTTCATCCGAACCCGAACAAAAGAAAGGTGATCAATGATGCAATGTCGGATTTTTCTTGCAATAGGGTTTACCAGTTGTGCTACAATCTACCGCAATCTATAATTATGGATATGAAACGAAATTGCTACACTAGGCCAGGAAAGTCACCGCAGTGGTGTATCTATTTTGTTCCTTGATGTTTGGTTCGAATAATTCCACTCGAGGGATGGATATGCATTTTTTGACATCAAAGGGGCCCTGTTAAGAGGTATGGTCCTCATGTATTGTATTTGATACCTGTCAGGAGTTGTAGAATACCACATTCCTGAGTGCGAACGCTTCCAGAGAAATCGGGACGCTGTCGTGTCGATCATCGCCTCGGATCTCCAGCGACGCTCGAGCAACCCTGAGCGAATCATTTCTTTCGTTCAGAGCTTTAGCGATGAACTTCGACCATCACGCCAGTAGCATTCTTCAAGTTCGTTGACGTTCCGAGGGATCAGTCCGTACCCACTTCAGTTCAACAGTCAAAAAAGTTTCATGAAATGTCTGGCTCAACTGGATTTTCGAGATTTGTGGCAGCGTTCCTGGGATGCGGTGAGCTCGCGCCGTATATCTCTCGGCACTCTTGTGAATCCAGAGTTTCCAGAGTGTTCTTTCCAAGGAGCACTGAATAATTTTGAGCGCATGCTCACCCTGCTTGCACAGAGGAGACCAAGTCTCTGAGGCATGAAACAATATAGGAAGGGCACTAGACTCGGAAATAGGGGCACCCATTCGGGTGTTTCAGGAACCGGACCGTAATTAGCATACTATTATGACCTTCTTCCTAGGATGAACCGACCTAGTCACAAAGTATCGACTGTAACAGCATGGATCGACCTACACACAGAAATGCTGGGATTGGGGACTGGCACTGGGTGTGCGCCTGCGCATTGTCATTTATGTGGATCGCCAGATGTTTCGAACTCGAGTTCTATTACTTTCAGTGATCGAAGGAGCTTGTCTTCTGCCAATTGTTTAACCTCCTATTCTTGTTCCGCCGAGAGTAGTGGAAGGTTTGAAGGGCTCCAAGGGGTGCGATTGACAGACCTTGTTTGTGTAAAAGGGTAATTATGTAGAACTTCGGCCGTAGCCACCAGAGGCAGATATAAGGATACACTTAGTTATAATTGTTTTCAGTCAAAGTTAGGGGTTATGCAGCAGCTATCGGTGCAGAGCAATTAGTTTTCTTGGGAAAAAACTTTTTTCGTGCGGGTTTAAAAGAAATGAGTAGAGGAAAACAGATAGGAGACATTGCCAAACATGGAGTTCGGTGTCGTCATCATGAGAAAGTAGGCTTTTTGGAATGCCTCTATTACAAGTATTAATGGAACTTCTCATCAAAGAAAACAAAGGACATGTACTACGTAATTTGTCGTAATTTGAAATGAAAATGAAAAAGAAGCCTGAGAAAAGGGTGACAGAGGTGAGTAGGAATCCGAACTGTGTTCCCAATCAGGACAAGGACGAAAAAGGTGACATACGTAAAAGACAAAAAGGTGTAAATGAAATTGGAATCTGCAAGAGAAAAGGGTTCTGGAGGACCTTTTTCGATTTGAAGTTTTTCAACGATTCCGCTAATGCTAAATTGTTTTCCAGAAAAAAGTACGTAAGTAAATAAGGGAGAAGCAATGCCAGCATTAGCAGTAATGGCACTCCAAGGGTAAGGTGTGGATATTACATGGAAATAAAAAGCCCCAAAATAGGAAAAGAGTAAAAGAAACAAGATGAATGAGGAACGACCGACCAGTCAACATGATGACTGAACCAGTACCAACCGAGGGCATAACTAGCAGCAGCTTGAATCCCAGCGGTTGGGTCTGTAACAGTTCTGATCCCTTTTGGCTAGTTAGCCACACTGGCTAGATAGGACAATGATGACGGTCCAGGGACTCTGACAGCATAGCCACTTTTGGCTAAACTTAATCCTACACACTAATCTGGTACTACACAGTAAATGCCTCCTCTCATTCCGTCACCGCCAAATGGAGGAACGTGCTGAGTCTTTCCTCCTAGTTTCACAGTATTTTGAAGCTGTGTGTAAGTGGATGCCTAATGGAAACTGACACAGATGCTGCTGTGAATGGCACTGAGACTGAGTGTAGACGAGTGGACGGTCACACCACCCACTTGTAGCCGTTAGCAAATATTCCATTGCGATTCACACCACCACTCCCTTCTCAGTCTCTGAAATGAAACTGAACCTCAGCGATCACTGCAGACGGCCCGATCGCGACAGACATGGGTAAACATTGGGAAATAAAGTGAAAAAGCATTCACATGAGACCGACTGAGGATCAGATGTCATAATATGGATGTAAACGGAAGGCCCTGAAATCACAAAAAGAAAAAAAAGGATAAAAATATTACCTTCGGAAATTTGGCATTATGAATCGAATCTTGATGATGGAATGGATCAATTCGCCACAAATTTGATTGAAATTTGAAGGTGGGGCCGTGTGAAGACAAATAACTCTCTGTTACATATGCATGGTCACGGGATCGAATCCCAGATCGATGCTGGACCAGGTAGGCCAAGCCTTCGACCAAGTACGCTCACGAATCGCAGCCACGATTCGGAATGGACGTCGATTGCGGGGTGTTTTCCAAAATGGGATTGATCAACTCGAGAGGCTTTCTCCCTCGTTTTTTTGTCTAAAATTTTAAAAATGATGAGTTTATAATGATGATAGCCACACAGAGGCTGAAACGCTTGAGACATGAGCAGTCACACGAGGTAAACGAAAAGAAATGCAGTACAAACATAGATCAATTTAGCCCAAACTAGGCAAACTGGCTATGGAGAGCCTTGGGACTCAGGCCGTGATCGAAATTTGGTTTTTCCATGCTTCAAAAATTGTGGAATTCTCCAAAAGACGCCACGCCATTCTTCGTCAATGTAACGTCGCTGGCATGATTGAGCTCCCTCCAAAAGTCGAATGTCACCAATCGACCCATAACAAAGTACTGCACAAATGATGTTAGAAGAGATAATTGACTTAACACAGCGATGTGACTGGTAATGCCATATAGAATTACTTCTGCCACTAATCGCTGCACTACATTTATAAAGAGATCTTGGGTTGCTGGCTTAGAGCTAATCAACGTTGGCAGGAGTTAAGTCGAAACCTGAAGAGCACGTCCAGATCTGAACATACTACTACCACCGGCACGGCAAAGTTCTTCGTGTCAGCCCCTTCACCTTCACGGTAAACAAGGTGAGTGGTTGGCACGATTAGCCAAATTAGTTCCGAAGTGTGCGATGGTGATTCTAAAGAAACGGATATCAGAGCATTTAGAAAAGCACAGTATCATATCGGCCAGGCAACATGGTTTTCATAAAGGCAGATCAACTGTAACGGCTATGATTCAATCTCTTAATCATTGGACTAAATCCTTGGATGAAGGAAAGGCAGTGGATGTTATTTATATAGACTTTTGCAAGGCGTTTGATAAGGTACCTCATAAAAAGTTGCTGTTCAAGATGGGAGCCGTTGGTGTTCATCCGCGCATTGTTTCGTGGATAGGCTCGTTCTTGGCAAACAGGAAGTTTTCAGTTCGTATCAACTCCTCATTCTCCCTTCCCAGACGTGTTCAAAGTGGTGTCACGCAGGGTGGGGTTCTCTCACCCATTTTGTTCAACATCTATATGCATGATCTTATGTATCTCATTGAAGGGAGCAATGTTGGAGTTTGTGCGTTCGCGGATGACCTCAAGCTTTACCATTGCATAACAAACGAAAACGATGCAAAGGAACTTCAGTCTATACTAGATACTGTTGTGCGGTGGTCAAAAAATTGGGACTTACCCCTTTCTGATGTTAAAACCAAGGTTATCCATCTCGGTGTGAAAAACAATCGGCATAGGTACTATATCAATGGAGTACCGCTTGCTGCGGTCGAACAGGTGACTGATCTAGGTTTTATTATCAGCAGTGACCTCAGCTTTGACGCTCACTGCGAAGCCATTGCCAAAAAGGCAACGGTTGTTATGTACAACTTATTTAGAGCCCTGTCAACTAGGAGTGCTTTAGTGTTACTGCGCGCTTATAAGACTTTTGTCAGGCCCTTGCTCGAGTATGGCACTCCGGTGTTCAATTCGTGTAAGGTTAAGATGATTAGGAGATTAGAGGCAGTTCAGAACAGTTTTACGAGGAAACTAATGATAAGGATATTGGGATTTATGTATGATCAAATACCTTCCAGCGAAACGAGGAACAAGAACTTTGGTCTAGCTTCATTGCAATTCAGGCGCAAGTGTAACGATTTATTACTATTCCGCAAGATTCTTCAGGGGGAAGCAAATATGGCATCTGATGAACTTTGGACCCTCAGAAACTCTACTACAAGAGGGGGTGAGACGAAAGTTGATGTGGGCCGAGCTAGACTCAATTGTAGACGTCAATTCTTCACTCATAGAGTGACTCCCTTGTTTCGTAAGCTGTGCATGAAGCGTTTGCCTCCATTAAGATCTCACACCATGTTTAAAAAATACTTAGAGAGTTCCTTGAGTCCGTGAGCTGCGTCGCTCCCAGCATACTACTTGGTTTTTTTTGTGTTTGTTATAGTTGATTTATGCTGTCTATGCAGTATTCTGTTTTTGTTGGGTTCTTGATCTACAATTTTTCTTATGCGCACGTGTTTACCGCGTGTAATAAACATACATACATACATGGCATGCGCTTACCGACCCTCACAAGAACTGCTGTACGACCATTTGGTCACAAATGCTCCTACGATAGGCCACGAAAGCACATGAGAAGAAGTAAAATCCGGGAATAAGTATTCAAAACGGCAGTAAATAACAAGTCAAGCTCTGCTGGATATTGAAATGGAACAAGTCTGGATATACCTGTTATATTGAGAAGATGAATGATAGAAAGATAAAGTTTATGGGAGTTAATCAATCCTATCTGAGCGTTCGCCTCACATCCGTCTTCCATTTTCAGGATGGTAGTGGCGTGTGCAATGGGGAAATGGGCAGTAAGAACGGTTTTGTGTAGTCGATCCGCCGCACGCGGCTGTCGCGGACCATATGCCTCGTAATAACAGTTCTAGCTTCTTCATACAGCACAATCGCTATGCGATTATTACTTACGGCATGATTCTACTGTTCATCTTTTGTTCCTATATTACCTACTTTCCGCTGCATTCTGCTACATTCCTTCGCGCGCGGCGTCGCTCTCGCGACAACTTCGTTCCTACTGCACCACACCCTGTGCAATGCGCATCTGCCTTGACTTAGCGATTGTTGAATTCTTCCCTTTAGATCAGGCCTGTGGGTTTCTGTAAGTATGGCAGTCATATGAGGTGAGGTCAGGTGAATATGTGGGGACTGGGATAGTCAGGTTACCCGAGCCTTTCCAGCTCATCCATCGACGTCCTTGCATGGGTGGTCGAGCATTATTCATCACAATCAAAATCTTCCTTGTAATCGATGTGAAATGGGGGCTTGAAATAACATCTCTCTCAGTTGTTAACAGAATACTCTTGCGTTCACCGCATTACACTCTGGTGGAATCTCGTAGTAAAATACTCGGTTGAGCAGAGAGAGAATGAGCTAATATCTTTCTTGGCGTGAGCGCCTCGCTTTGTTGCGAGCTGTGGCCTTACGTGCATTGGTAGACACTGCAATTTCCTTCGTGTATTTTCGTATGACATCTTCTTTTCAACCGGAGCGAATATGAAGTTGGCTGAAGCTGTCGTTCTCCTACAGACAAGGTGCTTCTGAAACTAAATGTCTCGCACTCGCACGCTCCTGCGCAGTTAAGGAGTGAGCGATATTTGCAAAGAGCCCTGTTTTGGAAGTGGCTTCTGCGTAGAACGTCTTAGATCATGGATTAAGGAGCAGTCTTTTCATTTTCTTAGCCTTCGAGGGGAATTTCTGTGACGACAGGCCTTACCAGTGTCGGTATTTTGGGACAGAGGATGTCGTCGAAGCACATCTCTTCCCAGAGGAAGCGATCATGCCATTCGTGGTAGGTGACAAAAGAGGGTGCACTGCTGCACATCAGTCATCATAACTCATTCCAAGCCTGAATGTCGAAGCGACCAGTCTCGTAATGGTGAAGCAGAAGGCTCGTAGATCGCACAACGTTCGGTCGGCGATTAAGTTCGTCCAACGACGACGTCATATATCGATAGGCCGCAATATTGATTTACCAGTGTAGTAATAACAATATTGACAATAATAATAATAATAACGATAAAGATTCCGATTCATGCGATCACTATCAGTTCACTGAGACTGTCAGAGAACTCACCAGCCAACAAATCAAGGGAGGTCACCCCACAGGCGGGTGAGTGGATGGGCGAGGAAGGTGCGAAGTGAGTAGAATTGGGCCCAAATACTGACTTCCCCTTTCACTGCTATCGAATCGATATCCTTCTTTAGCGGAAGCAACATGCTTTCGCAGTTGGAAGGCACAATTTCCTAAAAATATTCTGCCCAGCCTAATAAAAGTAGTTGACTTGAATGCGCGCGGCCACTACACGCGGCACGTCTGGGAGAATAATTAGTTAATTGAGACTATTTTGTGCCTAGAGGTGGAGATAGTGTAGTGGCAAATGGCGCACTAACTCACACGCACGGTCAGGAGTTCGAATCCCGGATCGATATCCGCCTAGATCAACCAAGCCTTCCATCCCTTCGGGGTCGGTTAATTAATTAATTAATTAATTCATCTCTGCGCCAGAATGACGCACTATCACATACCAAGTAGGACGTATAAGCACAAAGTAAACACAGGCCAAATCTCAAGTAAATAAATTGACAAAAGGTTGGGATCCATATAGGCTAAATCCTAAAAAAAGCAAGAAAGCAAGAAGACAAGAACAAAAAGAAGTCATAATCTAGATCTATAGAAAGATGGCAACAAGAGAGACAAGCCTCCGGTTTGCCAGTTCCACGAGTATACCGACAGCCCTCGTGGAACTGGCAAACCAGGTGAGAACGGAATCCTAAGCCTTGCGCAACCTGGGCATGGAGGAGGGCTACTGAAGAAAAACAAAAAAGCAACAAAACAATAAAAGGCATCAAGAAGGTTAAGATCAAACACAAAAGAACAATTTACAAAAAACTATAATGGTACTAAGGTTTAAAAGTCTCGAGCCATCAGCTTATTTCTTAGACGTGACAACAAATATCCTCAACGCCAATCTCCTGAAGAATGTTGATTTTCCTGAGAGCTGCTTTGAAGTGAGCGGAATTCATACAAGCCATCATTGCGCTAGGCAGCTTGCTTAACCACTTCTTGTCCTGTAAAAAAAAGCTGTGTTTACTGATAACATGCCTACAGCACGAGATTTTAGGGGAGAAGTGGAGTAAGCCCCACGCTTCCCGTTGGAGGGGAGAAAAATCCAGTACTCGGGTGGACGTAAACGCAGTTCCCCTCTGATTATTTTGAAAGCAAGAACAAAGTCAGCTTGCACTCTTCTGTAAAAGAGCGACTTCAGATCTAGTTCTTCCAAGCGAATTTAATAAGCAGGCAAACTGCGCGGGTAATCAGGACCGGGGAAAATGCGATAGTAAAGGGTTCTAGTGAACGTGTTTTGATCACCTCAATCATGTTAATATCTCTCTTCAGAAAAGGGCTCCAAACGGGGGCACAGTACTTGATCAAAGGCAATACAAACGTCCGAAGCAATCTAATTCGAACAAACAGGTGCGAACATTGAATACTTCTGAAGATACAGTGCAGAACTCGCATAGCTTCGCTTACAACGATCAATTTAAAATTTCCATTTAAGGCCTTCACAGAAATATAAACCCTCACAAAAATACACTCACACGAAGTCAGATGCCCGAACAGATCGCAAAGCGAGTTTCGTGGGAGCGAAAATAAGGGATTCTTGGAAAAATTTTTACTCAAATTCCATTGTCTAGTCCATTCTATCAACCTCTTAACAGAGGCGTTCGAGCAGTGAAAAGTTCATTAATTGGAGACTCTCTTTCAATTCGCCTATTATTGGCGCACTTCTCTTGCCTTTTGCCTCATGTAAAGTAATTCGACTTTTGACCTTTTGACTTTTGACTTTTATTCTGTTATCAATCTATGGTGAGGACTCTGTAGCGGGAGAGAAATACGTGCACAAAACCCGTTAGCAAGAGTTGGAGGCTGAAGAATTCTGGGGAGAGCTTTTTCTAAAAGCCGGGTGATTTACGAGCAGCAATAAATTTCTTCGTTTATATTCTCCTTACATGTCGGTATGTGGGTTTGTCGGCTTAGGGTTTGTCTGATTGTCTATTCGTCCTAAAACTTTCTGTGACTATTATAAATGCAAAATTATAAAGGAGCCATTCTAACCAAAGAGGAAGCGTTTTCGGTAGTTTAAAAGCGGAAGTGTTGGTTGAGAATAGTGCATCGGTGGCGAAGAAAACGAGAAAGACTTTACGAAAAGCAACGACTTTCGTCGAATTCACGAAAATAATGCTCCCGAAAACCAGTGGAAGCAGAGATGTACGTAATCGCCACTACGGGATTGACATGTAGGGGGTATTCAAGAAAGATTTCAAAGGTTGCGACTGCGCAAAGAGCTGACCAAATCGAGCCAAAATTGTCCAAAACTGCCTTCAGCTGTCGCCATGGGTCACGACACGTTGTTTGAATTTCCTACATGGCTCATGACTATTACAGCGTCTACAACACCTCTGAAACTCTTTCGTTATAGGTGTGACATTCAACCGACACAATCTGTGAGCCCTTTTAACGAGCTATCTGGGCCGTTCACAGATCTGACAGCGCTATATATGGTATAGGGTGACGCCACAGATTAATCGAAGGGAGATTTCTCAGAAGTCATTTTATTGTGAACTGTGCCTTTGAAAGGAATCTCAGCAAAGGGTCTCTTTAATTCTAATGAAATCAATAATATAGATCATAAGGTAGATGTCTATACTCCACTGTGACTTCAATCAATTTAATATAACCTTTCTTATCAATTTGTTGCGCAACTGTTAAGGTCTTCTGCCAGTGTGGTCACGAATGATATCATCGTCTTGAGGGAATTCGTACAGTGATGAGAGACACTTAAGCACGAAAATACCAGATGATTCGGTGATCAGTAGCAGTGCTGTGAATAAGAAGCATCCCTTAAAAATTTCTTCATAGCGGTTGTCTGGTCCGTATGAGACAACGGTATTTTCCGCCACTGTAGGGAAGTGTTGCCTGACAGTATGAGTAGTTTCTCTGGAATGGTCCTCGCGCATAATGTATCCGAAGGCATGTTGTAAATGTGGATGCAGCTCTGAGATGACATAGATCTCAAAGGGTAGCCTCGAAATAGTGCTTGTCATACATCCAAGGTCCCCACCTTAAATGAACTCTCCCGCACCTCTTATATTATGTTAATCAATATCTTTTGAAAAAATAGATCGGTCAGTGGAAAATTTTGCCAAATTTGGCGAAGGCGAGGTGATCGATTTTTTTTATACCGGGAGCCTATAGCAGGAGTTTCGCTCTCCTGTTAAAAGGCCACGAAAAATGTTGCGGGGCTTGCATGCAGAATGCAGAAAACAGGAGTGATGGTGCGATGCAACTAGAGAAGCACGGTGGGCTAGATATTAGTTACGCACCGGTCGTCCCTTTTGCTTCTTACAAAGAAGAGGATGATCTAACGTATTGAGTAGCAATTTGAGTTGGGAAGTTATTGCACTCTTCTTTTAGAACCTAAAACCTTCTTATGTACGCTCTAAAGCTTCTTTTTTTCGAGTCGGTTGACTTATTTCAATATCCTGTGCCATGTAAGTTAGAAGTTTCAGTACAACTTCGTTTCATTCGAACGGAACACGAGGTTAAATATTACAATTCCGTCGACTAACCTTTCGGCGATCTTCGCCTTCTTCGGAGCCTAAGAAGGTGGAAACCAGTTTATGATTTATCCGACCAAATGTCCCACCTCCACAGGACCTTCAAAACCAATTAAGTCATCACGTAATTAATAGTTAGATAAAAACCATACCTTCCAGATCAGCAGAGTCAACCCGGGACGATAGTAGTAGCCTCTATCACGCTGATCAGAGCTCACAGTTCCGGCTGGAAGACTAACCTATATAGGAGGTCAGTTCCCACGTTATTGACACACATTCTCCCCTCCGGTTCATTTTTGGATGCCTGACCCGAATGCAGAACGCCTCCAGGGTTTTGCGCGCGGCTGTCTGGGCCGACCGCAACCTCGCCTTTCCCTCCAAATGTTCCCTAAAACGAACGTAAAGCTGTCTTTAGCGGTCCCCTATATATCCACCTCCACAATTTAACAAATGATCCTGTAGACCACACCTGTAATGGCACATCTTTATCACTGGCACCTGGACAGATCACACAGTTATCGCTCGCGCATGTGCGGTCATAGAGACGGTTTCGAGCGAGTCGATGTTTTAGTTTATTGGGAGGAATATCCATAAGGCCAACACGGTCTTCCAAGCCCAATCTCTTCAGACAGAGATGAAAGGTATCATGAAAGGAATTTTCCTGTTCAGAACACCTCTCTTAGGTCTACTGGAGCCACCACCTACCGTGGACCGATGTGAATGCGAAGGATGTTCGTAGCCGTTGAGCTCAGCGGTTTTCTGTGTGATTTCCACCGACTCTTTTCTTTCATCCTCTCCGGTGGAGACATATATCGCAGTTCGGAACATGCTTCTGATCATCGCGCGTTTAGTCTGCCGAGGATGTGCTCTCAACCAGTGAAGAATTATATTCTTGTTACTGAGCTTCCTATACCACTTTGTGACAAAGTTACACCCCATAATTTGAACCTGTACATTAAGAAAGGGAGCCAGCTTTTGGACGGCTTTTCACGGGTTAGCTTGATGAGCTCAGATTGTGTGTTGTTGAGGTCGAAGCGTATGTCCATCTCCTCTTGTGTCGAACAGACTATGAAACAGTCATCGATGTATTGGCAGCACATCAAGGACAGATGTTCCAAAACGGGTTATTTTTAGCCATAAAAGCAATGGTCAGACAAGGTGCCAGGCGTTGTTCCATAAATAAACCTCTAGTCTGCGCGAAGTACCTCCCCGATCATTTGAAAGTTGCAGTTATTCGGGATTATAAATTGCACAGTCAGGGTGAGGTGCAGTTGCATTAAAACTGTCGCTTCGCGGCGAGAGCGTTGAAGGGATGTAGCAGAATGGAGCAGCATGTAACAACTATAAGAACAAAGGGAGTTACAACAGAATCATGCAAAAAATAACAATCGCACATCGATGGAGCTGTATGAAGAACGCTGAAACTGTAATAAGGCAAATGGTCCGCGACTGCCGCGCGCGGCCAGTTGATCACATAAGACCGATTCATCTGCCCCTCTCCCCAACAGTCACAACCATATTGGTCGGTCTAGATTGACTGAATTCTAGCAGTTCGCTCAGCACACGTCAATATCCATTGTGATCACGGTCATCACCGCTTACTGGACATCAGCGCAATGTTATGGAAAATCGACCATTGAGTGAGCTTTCCCATCTGGGATCGATTTTACTCTTGCGACTTCATTGGACAACAAAAATTGATGATGTGAAAGTATAAAAGATCAAACTCCTGCGATCTGTTAAACACTTTGAGAAGGACATGAAAGAGAGTGTGATTGTTGGAGGGAAAGTGATATCCCAATCTTTCAAAAGCTTCAGGCTGTATTTCGTAAAATACATTTGGGTAAATAAATGCCATCTTACGACCTTGTGCTCGAGAATTTCGTGTTTTTTGCTGCTATTTCCATTGTGTTCGAACTCCTTGCTTTGCTATTCAATGTTCCTCAAATATATTTTGGATTGTTTTCTTAGAAATCTCTACAACGCACTATGGGTATCCAGAGTAGAGGCGGTACTGTGAATAAAGCCCTCGTAAATTCCGTAAGTTTCATGAATGCTGAGTATGAGTCAGCGCCTTAGCGCCTTGCTTCCTCGCTACTTTCATGTTGATGTTCCCCATGAAGCCGTTCACTTTTGCTAATTTCCAGACCTTTTTTCCCTGTATGGGACGCATCGAATACCATGAAGACGGGTTGTGTGAGAAGCGGCTTTCCACCGCACCATGCTGATTGTGCCTATAGTTTCTCAAGTTCGAGAGAGTACTCATCTAGCACTTTCCTCCTTTGACGTGCCATTCCTGTTTCGCGATAAGTTTGATTGCTCGTGCTGAAAATACGGTCTGCGAACACTTTGTTTGCTCTCGATCATCAAACGAGCTCTACCCTTCTTGGGATTCCTCGCAATATCAGCAAAAGTGGAACAGCACTGTACAGCAGATAGTTTAATCGAAAAATGGTCTGACGCAACGGCATCTACGTCACGTCGATTCCTACTGGTTGTGAGCAGTTTTTTGCAAGGAAATTTTACCGTTCCCGAAAAAAAAACAGTGGTCTGGGCTTCAACTCACGAGGGTCGGGTTTTCGACCTATTAGCAGCCTGAAAACAGAAGGTTCCTGAAGCATATTGGTCAGCAACTTCTTGAGGTGACGCAATAATCGCAATGGTCTCCTTTGGTTAACGTGAACGTAGAAAGCAGCGATGATGCGGGATGGACCGTTGAGCCCTTATAAGCTTCCGGTATGGTGAACATGGGAACAGTTCTGAGTTGAGAATGCCTTTTCGACCCTCGTAGAATCTCTGCAACGTGACAGGTGGAACGATTCTAGTTTTCATTTTTTCTGGTGAGTTTTCACCATTAATCGTCCAAGAGAGTGAATATCCAGAATGGGGTTGTGTAGTTCGCTACAAATGATAGAGCACTCTAAGAGCCAGTATCTTTCACATTCAAAATTTTTACATACCTATGTACATCTCATTTCTTGCATATAGTAGGTCTTAAATGTCCGCTCAGGGTCTCTCCGAATCGAATTTTCTTTGCCTAATCAGATTTTCTTCAACTACACCTGAAGAAGGAGGCCATTCTGTCGGGCATTGTAGGAGTGAACGCCAATTAGATGGTATACCTGGAAAGCTCAGAATATCGCAAGTAAGGCAGCAGACTCGGCCATTTCTTCAGAGTTAGCAACGAACCCGATTTGCGCAGTCATCTTGTCAAATAGGGTTTTCGTCCATTTTGGAATATTTATAAGCTTTTTTCCTGAGAAGCTGAGAAGGACTTCGAGAAATGTGTTTTTCTGATTCGTTTCTTCTTGCTAATTTTATTTGCTTTTTGCTTCTGAAAAAAACAGCGCGTTCAAAGATCATTTGAGGGCGCGTATTTGAGTGAAATTTATGTTTTTCGCTGGGTCGCACTCGGAAACAAGTTATAAGACCGTCCACTATCGGATGACTTTGGTTTTAAAATTTCAACACTGTAGGTATTTATACTTGCTGCTGTATTGCTCACCTCTTCTCTACTGCTCAAACGAAATATTCGAGAGAAAAAGCGACATTCCGCACTCAAACCAGAAGAAGATCCTGGCACCTTAGTATTTCAAAACTCTATTAAAATGGAAAGGTGAAAATGTGCCATAACGAGATGAGAAGGGGCTATTTAACCGCTGTGCACCTATTTAAATTAAAGAAAGTGCTGTAAAGGCCCACCCAAACATAGCAATGGTTTGAGTATTGAAGTGACTGGGCTAGCAGCTATCGCCTTTGCCTGGGGCTTCAAGTGAAGAAGATAAGCTTAGCCATGCTCTACGAAAAGCTGCAATCAGGCATAATATGATATGATAAGACAGAAGTAGCTGCTGCGAATGCAGAACTAGCAGGGTAGCACAGAAGGTATCGGTAAGTCTGAAAGGGCTCACAAATATGATTTTGATATCAAAACTACAGGCTTGTAGCGATCCTGTTCTACTTCATTCAAAAACAGATAAAGACAACAGCTTGCTTTGACTTGATGTTTTGTGCCCGAAAAGCGTAAATACCGGTTCGAGTCTCGTCCGAGACTGATGTTTTGGCCATAAATCGCCAAACACTTGAAAGACAACAGCTTTACTATTTAGTTTCTCATGGGTTCTCAAAAGCTTTACTTCCACTAATGAGTTTGGATTTATTGTTCCACTTCGGGCATTCACTAGCCGCGTGTTTCACCGCAAAATGTGTTCCTTCCTAATCTAGAATTTAATGGGAAATAAACTTTTATTCATACCATTTTACATCCTTGCCTTCTTGCTTAGCTTTCTTTAATTTTCACAATCCTCTCAGATACCTTCCTTGTTCTTTGTAGCTGTCTTACACTGGCCTCCCTGTTCCGTTCCATCATCTTTTTAAGGGCTAAGGCACTGTAGGCTGAAGAATTGGGGCCGAACTCGTCTAATTGGTTAGGGTTATAGACTGGCGCACTTGAAGCAATCCGAGAAATTCAATCTCTAAGTTCAGTTTCCTGCAAGTGATCAGTTCTTTCGGATCCCGAGAAAGAGTTTCAATACGAAACTGTTAGGGGAAATGGATGGACGTTCTGAGGAATCGTCCATTTCCATAAAAACAGGATTCATTTCTTCTTGAGTTTAGAAACTTATCCATTCAGGTTCGTCGATATCAGATCACGGCAAGATTTTACCGAGTTCATCAGAGCGGAACGTGATTAGATATGGAAGAGAGTACTCAATAGCGCAGGACTCGTGCGAACCGTTCGGCAACATCTTGGCATTCAGCTTCACCTTGGCACTTTGGTAAGCAAGCAGTATCGAAAGGTGGTCCGTGAAATGTCAACGCTTTTTATCATTTTCCCACATGCTTGAAAGCCCAATTCACGGTGATTCTGAGGTCGCCGATTTTGCGGAACATAAGACTCCTCCAAAGTAGGGAAAATATTTCCGTTATGGAGATTACCATGACGGAAATAACATGAAATGAGTAATTGGTCGAGACTTTAGTTGTTGCAATTGTGCAAAGAGCTGACTATATCAAGCCAGAACTGTAGGGAACTGCCTTTCAATCCCACTGAGGGGGTCACTGACTAGTTGCTGGAAATTCCTGTACGGGTTTTCTTGTGAATGGTACAGCCTCCGCAGTGTCGTGAAACTCATCCGAACATTTACACGGAACAAACATTAAGCTTTCATAACGCCCTTTCTAAACCGACCTGTGAGCCCCAGATATGGTACAGAGCGTTTTCCAAGCAGGATATCTCATAAGCAACTTCTATAATAAACAATGTCTTTACGGCACAGCAGACGTCAATATAGCTGATCCTTCCTCTTCCTTCGGACAGCTCGTCAATTCTGCTTCAACTGAGATGAGGCAACTGCGTGCTGAAGGAGTGTTTTGAGATTCTCATAGTGACTGCTGTAGGAACTGGATCGCAGACGCTTACAAAAGCAGTGTCTTGTTTTCCTAAGGAACACGTTTCGACGTACCGAAATTTTTTAAAGGTGGCAGTTTCTTGAAATGTTGTGAATGACGGATGCTGGCAGCATCGGCTGTTGCCGAGACTAGGTCATTATGATTTATGGTGATCCCTACATGACTGCCCTTCAAGACCTTGGCATTTATCAAGCCATTAATTATTCGGTAACTTTTCTTCAGTGGAACACTATTCTAATTCCTACAAGCAGAGAAAAAATGCCAAGGGCAATAACCATGCGGAAGGGAAGGAACATACTCGACGAAACATTTGTTCTCCTTTGATGGGCTCCGAAATACCACAGTGTTTAGTGACACCATTGTCAGTAACATCTGTACTGTGCGCGGTGACCTCGTTTGAAGTTGTCATCTGCTATAGCGCTTCCTGACCCATACCAGATGTGCATTCCTTGCATATACTCGGGAACATCAAAGGTCGAGTTGTTTTGAATCTAATTGGACGAGTTTTGAAAGAAACGGTATTTTCTGTAATAAGCTTTTGACCGAGATGGAAATAAAATTCTATAATGGCATGTATGACTGTAATGGAACGAGGGGGAAAATGTGGAGGATTCGGTATCTTCGATGTTCATATGAGCATATTTGAGAAGTTGTGTGTGAAAAGCTGGCACATATGGATTATTAGTCTCCCAAATTTTAAAGGCACTGTTCACGAAAAAATGGTTTCGGAGACTTGCATATGGTTTGAATTCGACGTCCCCTCTGATTCTATTTGTGCAGGAATGAGGCCTGAAAACGGCTGGATAGGGCACAACAAGGGCAGGAACAGTGGGGACGTTAGGCCTCCGCCCCTCGCTAGGCTGACTACGTGTTCTAATTGTCCTTTACCACATTCGCACTGGAGCGAAGTTGGTGAAAAGTCGATAAGCTGGTTGGCAAATTGCCAGGTTCAAGACTGTAGTCTGAATCAGCTGCTTGGGTGTGTTGTCTGTATTGCAGACATTGCGTCGCCTTCGTGCATTCTCGCTCGAACACTCCCTAACCGCCGTTTTTTCAATGTGAAACTCGTCCAACCACCCTTTCCAGCTCTTTTTTTGTCCCTTTGTAATTCTTTTTGTTCATCGTTATTTGCGCTTTTTTCGTTGTTATCGCTTTATTCTAGAGTAGTTCTATCAATCCCCGTCAAAAAAGGGTACCCTAACTTTTTTTTGTGAACAGTGCCTTTGAGCTCACCTCTGTGCTGAAAAGAGCCAACATTTCACATCATTCTAGTGTTTTGATGCATCGACTCGCCAAGCTGATGTACATGGAAGCAGAGGTATTCGTATTTCCTGTTGAAGACCTGATCTCAGTTTCAATGGGTTCAAATGTTATGTTTACTCATGATTTAAGCACGTTAAAGGATAAGAAAAAAGCTTTTGACGTCAGTCAGGTACTTTTTCAGGATGTATCTCCGTGTTCGACCCCCACTCACAATCGTACTGGGGTTTCGAATGACGACGACGCTTGTATACTCGCAGATGAGTTTCATACAATGTAACCGGACCAGGTAAAAGTAGAGGTATTGCTGGCGAGGGCAGATATCAATCCAGATTTTGATCCATAATCCATGAGGGTATGATGGTGCGCCACTCGCCATTACGTCACCTCCACCGGTATCAAGCGCATTATATCCAAAACAAAAACTTTGAATTATGAGAACCTGCCTTCAAATGAAGTGGCAGGGAGCAAGAATGTTTGCAACTTGTTTTCTTAACCCTTTTACTTTCACTACTCGGCCAATTTCCCATTCTCTTTCCCTTTTGAAGAAGAACTAATTCAGTAAACTCACGATTTCTATTTGGAAGTATAAAAAATGAAATGAGGAATGATCTTAGAAGATCCAGCAATGCACATCGCTTCAAAGTTATTTCATCAAGACTACCACCCAGCAGTAGATTCGATTATAAATAATATCCCACATCACGTTTTTTGTGCTCAATATTGGTCATCTACGGAGCTGTCTCACATTTCAGGAACACTGGACAGGTATTTTGGAGGAGATTTTTTGCTCCTCACAGGCCCAGTAAAGTTGGAGCTCTACTCGAACAAAAGAGAACTTTTGACCAATCGCTCAACTGGGCTTCAGAGGTTCCGAGTAGAATGGTTCCAAATGATTTATCGGATCAAACGCTCTTCATCATGTTATCAGCGAAATATTCTGGCCGAGAAGGATGACATTGCATTTGATGGAGGGCTTTTACTCTTGCAGCATAGCATGGGCACCATCAGGAAAGGGCGGTAATAAAAAGCTTTTGAAGTGTGAATGCTATGAATTCAATCCCGTTATCCATTGTGAAAAAGTCGAATCCGTGAAAGGCGATCACAATGATCCTCTGCGGTAGCCTGATGATGACAGTGACATTGGATCCGTAACTTCGCGAAAGAAACCTTGTACGTTTAAAGGCACCGTTAACATGATTTTGGGTAATCCAGATTATGATGAAAAACGAAAGACAAGATCGAAACTAGTGCGACTGAGGTGAAGAAACTGCTTGCATCGGTGTTTTCATAGTGAAAAAAGGCCTCGAAAAAACGTCAAAAGGGGGCTGGACGTGAATGAAACCAGAAAAAGAAGAAGGTGGGGCGCTCGGACGAGCTAAACAGTGCGTTTCACTGCGCGCGTATGGGTCCTGGTGCGAAGAACAGACAATGGTAATCCACAATTCATTCACTTATAAGCATAAATAAACAAAAAAACCTTAGTAACAGCAAAAGTAGCTCACCTTTTCCAGCCTGTAGGAGTAGGAAATCAAATAAGGGATCGCGGCAGCAGAAAGAAAAACAGAGGAAAGAAGAATGGGAGAAAAACATCGCCTCATCAGTCGGCGGTTAGCTTTTTGTGCGTGGGTCCTGGAACGAATAATAGCAATCTGCTTGTCTCGACACTCGTCTAACGTGACACCGATGAAGGGGCGGAGGGCGACCGTGGATACCTCTCCGGCCCTTTATTATGCCCTATCCAGCCGTTTTCCGACCTCATTCCTGTACGAATGGTACCAGAGGGGGCTTCGAATTCAAACCATGCGCAAATCTCCGAAACCTTTACTTGTGAACAGTGCCTTTAAGGGAAAATGAGGTTCCGAAATGAAACGTAGCCTTCAACTTTGTGATCCGGCCCATGAGCTCAAATTTTATGGCGTCGGTAGAAAAGTCCATAGCCTTCTCTAGTTCGGGTGTCAAAAGCACTTCCTCGTACATGAAAAACACGTTTTCTATCATCACGACAGAGTGCCGTCCACGGAAATTTAGGGCAAGTATGAGAAGCCATAAGTTTTCAAATCAATCTTTCTTCAACAAAGTGTGGTGTCCTACCCGGCCTTCACTATCAGGCGCAAACAAGTGGACCGACCTGTCTTCCGATGGAGATTAGAGGAAAGATTTATCATGAAATTAATGTAGGGACAGTCATGTTAACTGGATGGCGCTTCAAATCATCAATGAAGACGTATAGGGGACAATTTCTAAGCAAGTCGTAGGCGAATTCAGGGTTCTGATTACAGCCGTGGTACCATGTACCACCGCACCACAACGTTTACCTCATGGAAGGGCTTCTTGAAAGGGCGTTTACCTCAAGAATTAGTGGATAATCATATATGCACACAGAGCGATAAACTATTGTTCTACAGTATTTCTTCAACAATGCCGGTTAAATTTTACCACCGTTTCCAAAGCGCGGACAGTATCCCTAGTATGTGTGGACTGTATCCCTCTCAAAGAGGGCTATGGTCGGATGAGTCATTCGACCGCCGTCTACCGTAAGTGCAGGGAGCCGCCGAAGATTTCGAAACACAGTTTTGACTGTCTGCGGTGGAAAGAAGTATCTATTCGATTAGTAGAGGTTAAAAAATTTTTATTGGTTCACTATTCCGCGGAATCCTAAAACGTGAATTAGCTCCAAGTATGACCAACGTTGAGCCCAAAAGCAACATTTTGCAAGCATTTCAAATAGATTTTATGGAAAAGCAAAACGAGCGCATGCATTAAAGAACCGACTCTTGATGTAATGTCTACCAGTCCACAACACTGCTTGCAAGGCCACCTTTGCACAGGTATAGTTTTGCTCGGCTTGGTAATCGTTCAGAGCAGTGGTATAACACAAGGAGGAACTGGTATCGTAACTTTGTTCCCAGAATCGTTTTGAAGATATGGAGCAAGATTTGAGATCAGCTTCCGAGACCTCCCACGGCGGTATCATCTCATTCTTAATGGCCACTGCTACCAAGTATCCTTTCCTTGTAAGTAAGGCATGAATCACAAGAAAGGCTACTGGAATCATACAAATTAGGGCCTAAACGACCAGAGCTGAGCACAGCAAAAAAAAAGCTAGGGCTGGGTCGCTGAGAGGTCTTGTTAGTTGGTTGATCTTTTCACGGGTAAGAATGTTTAACCAAACGGAATGCTTTCTAGCCAGAATCTCGGCAATCTTCTGATCAAAAATGCGCAGGATCTCACAAAACTTCACTCAGAAACCCGATGTTTGTGTCGAGGGAAACCATTTTGCAAATTTCGCTATTAGCAAGTCTATTCAAATTCATTCAAGCGAGAATTTGAAATATATTTGGGAGCTTTAGGCAATTCAAGCCTGAATTGAGCATCTGAACAACGATCAAGCAACTAGTTCTTCTCTTCTTTGATCGTTCCATTGATGACATAACACCCTCATACATATTTACTCTCCCCATTCAGAGTTGTAGCTGAATATGTGGCCTATACAATGGATTACGCTGGCAAGCTACAATTCAACGCTTTGATCCTTCCAGTTGCCAGCCAACCGACTGCGAAGGAATAGAGTGCTTGGTTGGCTGGGTTAGTATGATGTGGGATGCTCCCCGAACCAAGCATGTTATAGTGCGTCACTTGCCACCACACCCCTTCGAAATCACCCAGTTATTCAGCGCGATTTCTTTCCAGTCTCTATCCGTCTAACAGGTGACTCTTTAGCTTAGCCCCGACCTTGAGCGATATTAGGTTGAGCTGAGCCATGACATAGATGCTCATATTTTAGCTCCAAGAACGTCAAGAACAACTCTTAAGCTCACCATATAAGCAAATCCCAAAAGAGTCATTCTACATTGCTCTGTTTTGTTGTTACGGTGATGTCCTCGCTCACTTATGTTAGTGCGACTCGTTTCAATTATCATTCTCAGAACGGAGGACAGGGAATTAAGTTTTTTAGGATCGCTTTGCGGTTCCGCACACTCGCAACGGTTCTGTTTGCGACACGCACCCTAGTATTCTTTCCTCATCCATAATCGTAGTAATGTATTCACTGCCTATGTGGCCTGTATTACAATCACTTGGTCTCTGGTTTACTGGTTTATACATTGACTGGTCGTCAGCCAATGTATAAACCAATGTTTTTTCCTGTCCTTTTGATTAATTTTGGACTTTTCTCATTGGAAATAAATGACATAAATGAAAATATGAGAAATAATGTTGAGTAGCACAAGATAAGCACAAGAATTTTAACACTAGATTTTTAATTTTTTTTTATGCCACAGGCACAGAAGCTCTCAGAAGTGTGACGTACTGTTGAGCGGATTCAGCTTTTTTGTTCTTTATTTGAGTAGACTCAGCCCCTTTTTCTCATTATTTACTGCGTGTTTAGTCCTTTCCTTCGTTCTCAATTGATTGTAAGTGCACAGTGCTAGGCACATAACGAAGGTTTTTCTATCCTTTCGAGATGGGATGTGGATAACGGAAGTGAGATTAAGTGGGACAAGCTTCACCTAGTAGGTTATTTTTTTATAGATTCTGGGTTTAAACACTCCATGTATAAATTTCTCCTGTTATCTGATCCATACCCATCTTTAAATAATGAATAATGATGAAAAGAAAAAAATACCAAGGGAAGAAGAGTAGAAATTTCAAGGTGTCCATCCATTCTTCTTAACATGAAATACCACAGTACTTGTTATCAGTGCAGAATCATACCCAAATAAAAATTGAACATTTGCATTGTTCAACATAAATTAGACTAGCCGGTCTCCAAAATTGCAGTAATTTCTTTCAAATAATTAATTAGTTCTCACATTTTTATTCGAAACAATGCATAATCATTCACCTCCAATTATTAGCACAGAATTCAAAGTTCACACGAATAATTTGGAAGCATGCCATGTATTTATCAGGAGTCGTGTGGGCATGCATTGCAGAATTTGTAGAAGGCGAGATAATGTTAGACGTTCTAGTAGCGTCGCGTCGCAGTCAGCTACTCTAGTGCAGTTTTGGCGAGTTCGGAGGCACTGATTCAACAAGGCTCGAGCTCCACAGAGAAAGAGATCTGATGATGGTATGGTCTTTTATTTTGGCAATGTAAGCATGCTACACTTTTATCATTCAGATGCAGAAGTTTGAAGCTGTGGAGGAAAGCAACAACTCGTGTGGGGTAAACAGCTGCTAGCATGTATGCAGCAGAGAGAACGGCTCAAAAGGAGAATAATTATGACTAAAGCCACTCGTTGCTTGTCGACCAACTTCTCGATCATTCAGCAGCTGTGACTACGCTAACTCTCCGCGTTTGGCGCTTTGAATTGTGAAAGGGAAGGGCAGAAGGCGTGACACTCCCCTCCATTCTTCTTCCAAACTTCGCTGAGTGTGGTGGAGGATGAAGTCGGCTTATAACAATAAATATCGCATCGCAACAAATTCTTACTAATCCCCGTGTATTTGCACGGTAGTTCAATGGAAATGCTCAAACTTCGGTAATTAAACTGTGCTCCAGGCTAATAGAGGCAGTACAATACAATACGAAAACACAAAACATCAACACGAACAACAAAATACCTCAAAGCATAACAAGAGACTAATGAGACCAAAGGCAGAATTTAAGTTAAAGCACAACATAAGATAAGTGAGAGTAAAGCATAATATGACTAAGGCACAGAGGTACAAATACTAGATGACGGAAAATGATCTTATATTTGAAAAGACCAAGAAATTAAACAAAATGCTCTACTCTGAATTCTGCCATCCAACTATAAAAATAGCAGCAGTTGGTGTAGGAAGTGGAGATGTAAAGCCACGGTTGGTTGCACTGCTAAAAAGAACTTGTACTCACTAACAGTGACACCACTACTCCAACAGCTGGATCCATATGCATAGTTTTTAGGAGGAGTTCGAGTCGCCGACTCAACATTTCATACATGGACTCGACCACTTGCTGGGCACTCTTAAAGAAATTTAAGCCGTCAGAACCACTGAAAAACTAGATTTCGTCCGCTGTTCTTCGCATTAAATCTTCTTTTGTTAGGTGTATCCACATCAGCACACGTGTATGGTCGAACGAAGCGGTACCCCTACTCAAAAATACAGTCTACCAATAGTGGTATTGCCCTGGGTCAGCATATCTTAAGTCTCCGGTGGTAGGGAACAAGTGATGTTGTCGATCAGTCTCCGGAGGGAAAGCAGTCGTTCCGAAAATATCTTTTTCTCATTGCTTTCCTTTTATTTTCGATCTACTGTGACTCCTGCGTGCCCTTGTAGTTGAGATACAGTCCTTCAGAGTGGGCAGGCTTCTGCACTTTACATTACTGTTTTATCGGAGTCGCTTATGGAATTGGTCGGTTTTGCCTTGATATATGTGTTTTTTACCTATGAACCCAGCAGCTCTCTGATGATCGTATCTCATCTGCGCTCTAACAGCGAATCTTCCAAGTGTTTTCTGGTGCAAGGGAACAGCTTTTCGAAGAGCCTTAACTTTTTGCTACGTGCTGCTGTTGATCTGCTCTTGCCTCATCACTCTGTATAGTATTTGCCACTTCATAAACAATGCTGTGAACTATCGATGCTCCAAAGTGGACTTCTTGTGTAAAGCTGCAAATGTGTATCCGAGTCTGACATACCTCAAATTGAAGGAACTGAAAACGTGTTGTAACCTCATGAAAATGAAAATCCGTTGATGAGAGCTAATTGGTGGCACATGAGACTTAAGGTGTCGCAGCAACGGAGCAAGGCGTTCACGTGAGCATTCGAATTTTGTAGGTGAAAGACTCGTGTAGTGTTTGAAGTTATAGTCATCAAACACTGCGAATTCTGCCCCATACTTCACTACCCCTGCTTAAGTCTGCCCTTTTATCAATATATTTTACTCGGTTCAATTAAACAAGTTCGAGGTGTGCAATAAACGTGTCAGAGTATTCTATTATTCAAGAGTATGCATTTGGCTTGTGCATTTAGTGGAAATGTCGTGACACCATGCAATTATGGACAAAACATTCAAAGAGTCCATTTCAGGAGTGTTTATAGGAAACAGGGTGAAAAAATGCAGTCAAACGACCCGCGATCAGAACCATGGAAACAGAAATGGGCACTTGTCTTAGGAAATTTATTGCTTTTACTACTCTCTATTTCTAATCTCACCTATTGTAACCTACAGTAGTCTCAGACTCCAGACTCGACGTTCATTGTTTACACAGATTGGCGCCGTTGCTGACCAAGTGTTGACAACGCAGGACAAATTGCGTCCAGACCCACGTGAGTCGTAGGAGCGCGTGATTCATCGGTTTCCAGCGTTGTCAACACATGGGTGGCAACGCCGGCGGTCGGTCGGTCGGTGGGTGGAAACAATGCATGTCGGTAAAGTCTGAAAGCACTCAATGTCGCCGTTCTGTGTTGATGTGTTGATATGCGGAGAGCCTCGCTGGATGGAAGGCCAAAAACGCAACGATTCCTGTTCAATCCAATGGAGTCAACAGTTGACATCCTTTTTCCAGTAGGGCGAGAGCGAGTCAGCAGCTTCAGTAGAAGATTTTTGGGTAAAACAACAATGTGCCAGTGGAGTTGGCAGGAAAAGTTTACTCGTTTGACTTCGGCTTTAGTGTAATTGCCCAACTTCTTCTTAGCTACTTGTACACTATCAATAGACATATAAGTAGCTGAGATATTTGAACTCCGTCGAAAGCAAAAGAACAAAATCCAGAAAACAACAAGATTATAAGTGACATGAAGGACCGTTTGAGAAATGTGACTGCGAAATGCAATCCTCTGGTCCGTTCGGTCGTTGTCCGATTTCGTAATACGAATGTTGCAAGAAAGAGCACACTTTTGAAAAAGTGCGCCAAACGCCTCTGCGCCGCTTGCAAAAGTTCTGATTTGAAGTAGGGGTAATACATCCTGATAAAATCTCAATACAAGGAATTCTCGCCTTACGGTTGTAAAGTAAGTCAGCTTGTCCGTTGAACTTTTGATCAAGTTTGCAAAAACGCTGAAGCGAGAAAAGACCATTTATCTCCCTCTCTACTACTCCTCTTCTCCCTAAGGTTGATCCTGCTCCAGGGTCCGCCGATCTCTTCACCCGCCTAAACGTTCTTCAGTCTATGGCATCTTCTGCCATCACTTAAGGTTCAGCAAGAAGCTTTCTTGTTTAAAACCCGCCCTTAAGATAAAACTTCATCGTTAGAAATCCGTAGTTGGTGTACTAGATGACAATAATATAGGAAAATCCTTCCGGCAGAGAAACAGTTGGAGGCTCTTACGCGCTAAAATCGGAAGATCCACGCTTCCGAGGTCAAAAATGGGCAGCAGCTCCTAGCTTGGTCTTGCGCGCGAATAGCCAATTCTCAATTATTGGCTGGCCTATCAAAAAAGGTATTGAATGGCACATACCTTGTCATTAGAAGCAGTAGACTGTCAATGAATCAAATTCTCAATTACAAGGCGATGAAGGCGTGCTGTTAGGTAACCTAATGTCATATATGATGTGCCATTCCAAAGTATAAAAAAACTATATACAGGTAGTTGTTTCAAGACGGGTCGGACATCACGGAAATGTCATCGTGCCCACGGTAGTGTCAGCAAAATTGTAGCGTAGCGAATTCGGAAAGAGGCAGTCTTAGCTACAATGGTATAAGGATCTATTGTACGTTTTGCATCCAGCAGTTTATCGGGCAGGTTTTCCACAGCAGTAGATTTGGGCTACATGTTCAGCAAATTTACCATGTAGATCCGGGTATGAAAGCCTTGAACTAGTGCAGCGAGACGAGAAGGATAGGAACAGTATAATCAATTATTTGCTGCACGCTTGTTTTACACTCGAAAGAAAATTAATTCTTTTTGGTTCCATCGACGTCGACATCCAGTCTCGCCTTCCCTCGCAAAAAGGCCAAATCTAGTCGTAGCCACAGCCGTTTTTCGCCATCACGCCACTGCCTGTCGCCTCAGGCAATGGCTGGATGGTGAAAAATGATGTCTGTCCCCATTTCGAGAAAGAATCATAAAGTGCACATCAACACGCGAATATTTCTGGAGGACCCACGATCGACATCCCACCTCTACCAACACCAAGAGCAAGACACAGAATTCACATTTTTCAAAAAAGCTATAAAGAATTACTCAGCAGTGACTAACGAAAAGAAAAAGGCAAATGGAAAATCAAAAAATGCAACGGACAGGTTAACAGTGCCGACTTAATGCAGCAGTAGCAAGTGCGAGGTGAGAAGGGGTGGGCGAAATTTTAAACGACCGCACCTAATTGAAATCACCTCACACCTGGTAACGAAGTGAAGCTTTCGTAGAGAACTCGGTGGCCTGAAGAAGAGCATTTTTCATTTGAAGATTGGGCAAACACTTAAGTGTAAGTGCTGAGCCCTTGCTAGGTAACTAGGGATCGAATATCAAAGGTTTATTAGAACGGAACTGCGAGTAAAATGGAGCTGCGAATAGAACGGAACTGCGGACAGTGTTAACTGCGAAAGTATCGCACAAGTGGGTATGCGATCGAACAAGACAGTCTTCGGGGCACTCGGGCGGCGGATCCTGCGACTTCGCGGCGATCCTGCGGATTCCTCAATGACCATGCGCTGTTGCTATTTCTGCCGTCTTTGTTGTCATCATTGCTCATCTCGAACAGGCCAGCCTGGAATTCACAACATGTTCCTTCCAGCCTACTATACTCTTTACTCATTTACACTAGGAACCAAATTGTGTAGGACCGTATAAGTTAGGCGGGCAAAAACTAAACTTTTTCAAAAATGTGTTTTCGAAGTTTCAAGTGATGCTTTTGTCCTCGAAGAAAACATTAAATATGTTCATGAAGTGAATCCTGAATATGCTTTGCTTCCCGATTGGTTATGCATAAAACGAAGGTCAGAAAAAGTGTTTCGAATGTCTTTGAGAAGCAACGTTTCAGAATCTTTCCATTCCCTACTTTCAAGACAAATCTTCCATCACTAAGTTTTATTTAGTGGACGATGGTGGATGATGTAGTGCCAAGTAACAGACAAGATATAGGACATACATATATTTTCTAGGACATACAGAAAAACAGCCTGAGAAACCAATCTCCCAGGAGCCTATGATTCAGGCTGACTGGGAAGCCATATTTCATTGTATTAAATTGCTCAAAGTCACTCACCATGAACACGTCAGCATACCGTATTGTCTGTCGTATTGGAATGAATCAAGAAATTTCAGTCTGAAAAAATGTCTAGGTTATTAGAATTGTCTCCGATGATTCGAAAAGCCTGATTATCAGGCAGAGATCAGGTTGGAGAAAGGACGATGCATCCGCTCGTTTGTAACGTCCCTGGATTTTGACTTTGGACAGCAGTTTTGAACATTTTTATACCTTGCACATGAAAATATTCTAAAGAATCTTTGATGCTACAAGTATGTTTTCTTGAGCGAAGGTGTAGTGCTAAATAGCTCACTTTCACATTCAATGTCCATGATTCCTTTTCGGATAGCCCTTCAGGCTATCTAAGAAAAACTGAACGCCACAAAAATGCTCCCATTCCCTAAGGTTGCACCGACAGCTGGTCAGCCCCATTCCTTCTCTTTGTCGCAGATAAACAGCTGAGTCAGCCAGTGAATAAGGCTGAAGTCCAGGAATGTGACCGACTCTGCGCGATCCAACTGTCCGTCTTTCCAGCTGCCACTATTTTGCCCTGTCGTTCAGCGAGACAATGACTTTTTGAGTCACTTCCTTACGAAATCTCTTTTTGAATTTTTGCCTGGGTGGCATCCCCTTACAACTTCGTATTGTCAAACGAAAAACTCAACCAACCAACCGCTCTTGTTCTCATGTTCTTATGTTCTTCATAGAGGGAGTCAGGAATTTACCTTACAAGGTTGGACTAATTTACAAAGCGGAATGTATTCTAGTCAGATAGAGGCCAAGTCATTGTGTTGTACAGATGCGCACTCAAACGAGATGAATATCCTGAATTTGAGCGGTAGGCACTGAGCAACGCAAAAAAAGAACTTCGCTCATGTCTCGTTTTCCTAACAATAAGCGCACTCGACACATTTAATTATGAAATATTCACGATAGTGACAACTTCCGTCGTGGGTAAAGGGAAGCCGAATAGAACCAGTTGGGCGTAGCGGTACCGGAAAACCCTTAGATTGCAGATTGTTAGAAAAGGATTTTTCTCAAAGAGTGCAGCAGCAAAAATCTGCATAAGGGCAGAAGACAATTAAATGCAAACCACAACCGGGCACTTCAGTCAATGCAAAATTAGCTAATTTTCGTGTATGCTGGAAAAAGGTGATTGCGCTCCATCCGCACATGCGTCGTCGTCCTTCGTCAAACAGGACAAGATACAACGATAGCCGTAAAACGCGCTCTCTCGCGCTCTCATATTAATGATTTCAAGTCACTCACTGGGCTGATTCAGCGCCATACTACGCCAAAGACTGACCTCGATTCGTGGAAAATGGCGAAAGATGGGTGACACACAGAAAACAAGGAGTCTAGTCTTTTTTTCATAAAGAAATTTGGCAGAAAACCAGATTCCAAACCGGGCAGCTACCTTTAGTCTTGCTAACTTAGAAATTTCATTCACTTGACTTCCGGAAATCACCGTTTAAGGTACTCGGATCAAAAGGATACTGTAAAAAACAGGGTTAATGTAAGAGGCATGACTGCCTAACAACATCCACTCTCCACCGACAGAGTTTTACTTGAGAGGGCTAATTAACTCGCGCAGAATAAAAGGTTCAAAATGAAGAAGTTTTTTGCCTTTTAAGAGCATTTCTGCAGGGTTTAAACTTTTGAAAAGACTTTTTTAGAGTTTCTCAAAATTATGAAGGGCATTTTGAGACGGGTCGCTTAGGGACGAAAGCATTTGCAGAGCTATGCTTTTCCATGGAAACCGTCATTTTTCACTAGCAAACACACTGCTAACTTAGTGGAAATTTCCACAGTAAAAGCCTAAATCCAGCAGTTCTGAATAAAGTGGTCGAGAATAAAGTTTCCGGCACCCTTGAAGCCCCATGTAGTTGAGTCTTGGTTCAATTCGACTTCCAAGCTGGATCATGGTAGCATTTGAAGGTCCAATTGGCCCATAAAGTAACTGCTTGTATGAGTCAAATGATGCACAAATCAGCACTATTATTCTACTCCAAAAAGTTGTCATCACTTAGATAATCCCGAAGGGATGGGAAGCTTTATTGCCTCGGATATCTCAAGGAGCTGTCGTAGCCTTAAAGCTATCATCTTGAGAACTTCATATGTTGGTTCATTGTAAAATCTACCACTATGTCGTCAATGTTTTGTAATCGTCAATCTCTACTGAGGAATTCAACATATTCCCCATCCATCTGGCTTTTGAAGAGGTCCCCGTGGGCCGAAGGGAGTTGTTCTTATCTGAGATGTTGCCGGCGAATGGGAGTCGTCGGTAAAAGGAGTTAGGAAGAAACACGTCCGTCCGTCTTATGATGATCACATCGCCGACTACAGCTATGCGGCTCTGATAATCGTGTTGGGTAAGAAGCTTTGCGGTGAGGCCTAATGATACATGATGCATGAGTGCCACTGAATCCCCAAATTGCTCATTTTCGCTTGCCAGTTATCAAGTTTTTCCTCGCCCAACCAGCTTGTGACGTGCACCAGGCGGATCACCCTTGACCACGCCCTCATCAAAACGTAATTGTCGCATCGCTAACTCACCCTTCTACTGCATACGGCCACCACAGCACTTTGTTGAACTCTGTAGTACCGATGCCCTTGTATGTCACCCCTACAGTCACGAATCACCTACTGTTTCAAAAAGGCACTAGCAGCCTTTTGCAAAAAAGGTGCGGTAACTTTGTAGGGAGAATTCGGTTTGGCCGCATTTACTTCCATGAAATATCCGTGCAGAATCTGGAAAATTCTGCAATTTTTTGGGTTTTCTCAGAGTTCGACCCCATAATTGCGCCCTTCCTCTATATTGAATCATCCCCACCCTGAAATCACCCAAGCGTTACCGTATCAACTTCGTTGATTGGGCCCAGGTTCACATAGATTGCAAAGACAAACCACCAAAGTAATTGACTGTCTGCATTGACACCCTCTGCCTTTCAGTTTTGCAGCGCTCGAAACTTCTTCCAATGGTGTTAATGACGAAATAGGCGAGTGAGTGAGTCATCCCACAGGGGGGTCCAGGGGGTCTTCTCGCGGGAGATCACCAACTCCTTTCCAATTTTACTCCCTTTGATAATCATTGTCCGTAGAAAAAAGAAGGATGACATGGTCCCTGTTCACTGAACTGATTGATTGTAGATACCGACTTAGCAGGCGAGAATTCCTGCCTTTCCCCAAACTTTCAACGGCAAATCCGGAACTTCTTCAACCAATTAATCTTCAGCCTTCAGATTCATCATTATTCACAAACGATCGGCGTAACAGGCACGTTCGAAGATCTTTTTTGTCCGGTCCTTTTTGTATTTGCTTTCTAACTAGCAAAAGTTTCTATTTAAAACCCCTCCCACAGCGATCCGTTTCGAAACCTTTCTGTAAACACCATCTCCTACTATCCAACCACTATTTGACTCTTTTATGAATGTAGCGGTCTCGTTTTAGAGGTCATACGAATTTGTCTCACTTGTCACTTCTATAACATTCTGCAGCATTGATAAGGTGTGCGCGCACGTGTCGTCTTCCGCTTCCGGTTACCGTTATCGCTACCGTACTGTGCAGTTATGTTGATGATAATTTATGAAACATTTGTAACTTTCAGCCCACATTCGTCAATGGAACTACGGAATGCTACATGGCTGTCTGTCTTATTTTTGCTTCTGATGGCGGTCGATGCCATCTCCAGCCACAGCAGGTAATCCCACATGGGAGCTAATTTAATGTCATTATGGTTGAGTTGGTTTGATGGCGGAGGTGGTGAAGTGACGAGTGGGGCCTGCAATCACACGGGCACGATCCAGGGATCGAATCTTGGGTTGATACCTATCCAGGCCAACCAAGCTTTCGATTTCTATGGGATTGGTCAATTATAATGTTCCCATCTGGGAGCACTGACTTGTAGATCGGCTGTATACTTCAAGCACTATATAGGCCACATACGCATCCAATACGCCACTTCGATTCTGAATGAAAGTCGAATGTGGCGGCGATGCATCCCAGAAACGGGATTGATTAACTCCAAAGACATTACCCCTCCACCCTTGGGTTGGTCTGGAACGTTGTAAAAGAGAATTCGTGTGTGAAAGAAGTCTCATTATACATAAACTTGAGCGTTTCTTTGAAGAGTACCGTGTAATTTGAGGTTTATGGTGAGAAAAGGAGGACGACTAGAACGTCTACACAAGCGAACGCTTTTTGAGTGGCGCCATGCTCATCGCCATCTGCGACACCGTCATCATAGGTAGTTTCTTATCGTAAAATTTTTCTTAGGAAGTGACTTTACTCTCATAATAAAGTTACCAACACATGCTGTATTGCAGACACAAGCGTCGACGCCATGAAAGAGATGGTGACCCAAAAATAGGGCACATAGTAGCTCAGATGGACTCCTATGTTCGGCCACGATTTGGGCGTTCCGTTAGATTCCGAGAAATGCCTACGCCAGCCTGAATTCCAGGCCATTTCCTGTAGAAGTAGCTCTAACTTCGAAATGTCACCATTTTGTCCTCCATGTGCCTTATAGCTTGAGGTGACGCTAATGCTGAAGAAGTGCTTCCGTCGTAAACTTCATAGCATCATGCTTTACTAATTAGTTTTTCGTAGAGAAGAAGTTCCAAGAAATCTCATTTAAATTGGTCTCTTCGAAATTCTCAATCCTATCGCCTTGCGATCTTAAAGCGCTTTATAATCTACTTTATTTCTGAGAGCTTTCTGCCTTTATCTCTCTATCCGTCCATCCCATTATCCCCATTGCGGTTTCTCTTCGCCCATCATTTTCCATCCCGTAAGCGATCGCGCCGTCGAATTGGTCCTGTTCCTTCCTTTCATGTGTTTCATCCCATTTTTTTTCCCTCCTTTCGTCTGTGCTCCATTCCCTTTTGTATTGTAACCTACAGCTTTTTTTTCAATGGCCCGACAATTCGCTTGATATCTTGCTCTGTGATATGACTTTTTAACGAGCTAATTAGTTGTTGTTGTTGTATATATTGGTGCTAATATGTAGTTTACAAATAAATTTCAATCCTTGCAGTCAGTTCACACATCAGCAACTCACACAGTTCAAGCTGGAACAAAGCTACTAACTATGTTGGCTGTGCTCAGCTAGGTTCAAACCAGTTCATCAGAACTAGTCTATCACTAACAAAACGGGTTCCTGAAGAAGATTTGGATGTCGAATCTTAGCAATGAAGTTGTTAGCTTTTTGTAGACATCTCAGAGTATGGCAGTGGACCGTAAGCGCTGCAAAATTACAGTCAAGGAAAGGATAATCAAGGAATTAATTGAGGAATGGGGATTCCATCTACCTAGATTTATCGATGGAATCCTCTACAAGGTACAAGGCTCAAAAACTGTTTCCTAACCGAGGACTGGGACAGGTTTTTAACATTAGCAAGGGACTAAGCATCAGGGAACCGCTAGTTGATCATTAGGGAAGTTAGTGGGTCGTTCCACTAGTTCCTTCAGACTTTTCTTCACTTCATTAGCCAGCCATCGCCTCAACCCTCCCATGGATGAGGAGCCTAGTCCACATCATCCTGTGCAGCTTGTAGAACTGCTTGAATGTGGTTACCTATCTTTTGGACGTTTTTCCATCCCTTTCATACGTACTCCACCAATTACCTATACAAAAGCTTTGTTTTTATCCCCCACCTAGTCTTTGTTCGTTATTGAACAGGTCCGCCCACGCAGTCGATTCATACGAAACCTTTTTAAGTTGTTGAACATCTCTTTGATAAAAAAAAAATCATTGTTGTCAGAATGTCAGAATCGTGTGGGGAAGATAGGCAAAAACAAAACTATAAATAGGAGACTTCCCGATTGTCTTGCCCGACATTCAGGAGAGTTTTCTTCCATAGCGCTTGGCAACGGTCATCTTGATTGAACGATTTTCCAGAGTAAAGTCATCAAATGTGGCGGAAGCCAAGACACCACAGGAAGGATCTCGAACCTTTAATAAATTCTTCTGCAATATAAGGTCTTTTATCATGCACATTTCAGGCAGTCAGTTTGTTTTTCGACGGAAGGCCACCCATCATTCTGAGCTTCTTTTTCAAACTTTATTGCCCATATAAGTTTATTGCCTTTTACGACAAAAAATGCTTTATGGTTTAGCTGCCTTATGGTCTGCCGGATAGCAACAGCATCTTTATCAAAAATCCGTTATAACGGTAGTCCATGGTTTACCCCGATCGACCGGCCTTTCGAAAATAACACCTTTTTTTCTGGGATTGTGTTTAAAAAATCAGCGATCCTGTAATAAAGCTTCATTGGACATTATTCTTACGCGTTATCATCACGCTTTCTTTCATAAATGACTTTTTTACTAGAATTCGCTGAAAAGCTTTGAATAAGTGGAAGCCGCATTTGCGTTTCAGATCTGATGAACCTCTTCTATCGTTCCCTGCACAACCCACATGGTCGACTGACCCAGATATAGTCGATAACTACGTCCACTGAACCTGAGTTTGGCCAACCTCGATCCTTGAGCGATCCCCAATGAGAAATGAAAATTTATTTTGCTGACTTCTTGTTTCTACAGCCCTTTCCTTCCAACAGAGCGGTCGCAGCTCGTTCGAGTACACATGGATAGTTTTTTGAAGTGATAAATTCGACTTTCGCTCCCTGTCGCAAAAACAGCCAGAAGTTCACCACCTGCTGAGCCGTTGTGTCGTGATTGAGTTCGCAATCGACTGATCAGTGGGATGGTCGCCTCATAACTATACCGATTGCTACATTTGAGGTCACCACAGGGGGTCAAAGTCGTCGATGAGAACGTTTTATGTTTTTTTTTCAAGACGAGTGCTATGAGGATGATCTCGACATCATGCGAGTCAAACTGAAAGGGAATAATGCAATGTAGTTAGTGTTTCCTGCTGCAGTTGATGACACCGACGCACTTTGTTTCACAGTTACTAAGCTGGACTACGCCGAGTATGACCAACGTGCACAGCTTCATAGTACAGTACCAATGATGGCAACGAGCTCATCATAATAAACTTCACACCATCCCACCAATCACCTTCATCACATTAGGCTGGTTTTGCCTCTTCCGTCTGATGTAATGTTTTCTGGAGATCTACAAAGCAGTAGTGGAGCAGATGCTAATTGTGCCAACTCCATCATTTTTGAGCGAGAGATTAGGTCAGTTGTGATCATAAACGATCTCTTTGACAATTAGGACGACTGGTCTTTTTTACTGGAAATCAGGGACACTGAAATAGGTTCAGGGATTTCGGAGAGGTTGACGAATTACCCCTACCAGTCATTAACAGTGTTGCCTGATAAAAACGCTGCATTGTTTTCTTTGTGTGTGTATGTGTGTATGTATGTATGTGAACTGGTGGGTGCATGTGTGTGTGGGTGAAGCGTAGCGAATACCAAGTGGGAGTCACCTCCGGTGTAGTACTAACGGCAGCTGCTACATGAACGTATGTTCCGGCATGGAGCCCTGACCAAAATTCGTTCAGACCATCCAAACTTTCAACCTTTTATGATCGATTGATTGTTACAGTACCTGTCTGGAGGTTTCCCGAAAATCACGGTTCCAAAAAATGCGCATTCGCCTTTTTTTCCGTTTCTTTCACAAGTCCACTTAGAATCAAGATATGTTAGAGTTCAATACAACTCGAATCGGCGTTTTTCGCTTCACATGTTCATCCAGCTAAATTTCGAAGAAATTAAAAAACAGAGATTGAGCAGCAATGAGCGTTATGGGAGGCCTTAACTGAGGCAGTAATCCCTTGTTAGGAAAGGTCTTAGCAAGAGATCCTCTGTCTTTTCTCGTAAATCGGGAATCGAATCTTTTTTGTGGGTCTCTGCAATTGTCGACGTTGCAGAGGTTATATGGTGGGACAAACACCTACCTCCTGAGATGGGAGATTATTGAGTGTTTTGGGATTGTCAGCAGGTAAAGCGGCAACGTGAGATGAGTGAGGGGATCGTGGTGGGAGAGCGTTAGGGATGAGCTATGCAGTTTAGATTTGCGAGACAGAATACGTGACTACACTAATTGGATGTGCGAAAACTCGAGACCCTCATACATTTTCCAGAGTCTCATCGTTTACGTAAAAGGAGACTGATAATTTCACACGAATGGTGGCGTTCAGCCAAAGCAATACGTTCAGCGAACAGCAACTGATTAAGTCATTCCTTCAGCTGCTTCCTATTGTTAGAGAGCAGGCAGAATGAAGATCTGACAACCCGTCTACTACATCCTATCATATTCTTCAGGATTTTAACTTCATAGCCCGAAGAGTTAGTTGAAAGCATAACCGCGTGAAGGCTCCTATCAAAGGTACGACAACTTATCGTGAAGCATGCGCTAAAATACCTCGAGACAATCCCGGCACAAAATGGTCGCACTGCTGCAACAAAGCTAATTATTGGTGGTACAGGCCTTACTATGAACAACTACATATGCAAAACGTATAATTGGTCGGCAGGTCTCTTCTCAATCTGATCATATCATTATTGTTATTGTTCAGGTAAAGGAAACTTCCTAAATAATAGCTTTAATGAAATAGTAATAATAGACCAAATAAAGAATGATGAATTAAAGTATCGCCTATCATCTCTATAACTCGTCGTCCCGTTGATCATCGATTTCCTCGAGCGGGCGCCAGTAACGTCTCCATTCGTCCCTGTCACGAGCCAGAGTGGTCCAGTGAATCGTTCTCGCTCCAGGGACACGAGGTTCAACATTCCTTTCTTCCAGAGCTTTCATGAAGAAGTCTGGCCATCTGCTTTGCGGCCGTCTGGAGTTCGTTTGATGTACCGAGGGATCCAGCCAGTAACCGCCCTGGTCCATTGGTCATCAGTATATAGCATAACGAGTCCGGCCCCCCTGATCTTCGATTTCTTGGCGTAAGCAACGGCATCCCTGATCCTCCGGTTTCCCTTTTGCACTTGCATGTATAGGGAGAATCCGAGCATCGTCCTTTCCATAGCGCGTAAATCAAGTAATAGTACTTTTTTCATAATAGCTTTTATAATACGAATAAACAAAAAACAGATCTGCCTTAAAATTCGGTACAAAGAGGCTTCATTTTTTTCTGCTGAAAGATTAATTGGTGTTGAATAGCAATAGATTCCATACAACACTTAGAGCTCCATATTCATAACAGAAGCATACAGTCTATGAATAATAATTGGAACATGCGTGGGTAACGAATGATATCACCCAACGTCTCTCAAATAGTTATTGAGATTATATTCACTCAGATGGGCGGAGGCGGTGTAGGGACATTGGCGCAGTAATACACAAGCACGGTAACGTGATCGAATCCCGGCTCGATATCCGCCAACTCCAACCAAGGCTTCTTTCCTCCGGGGTCGGTGGTTTGATACCAGAGCCGTCTGGGAGGATAAGAGCGCTGACTTATACATCGGCTCACCATCCCAAGGTGTTGTATATCGTCACATGCGCATACATTACGCCACTACGATTCTGAATGGAAGTCGATGCGCGGGCGCATCCCTCAGCAAGTATTGATGAATGACCCAAGACTTTCACACTTTATTTTTTCCCATGTGGGCCTTCGTCAGGACCTGGAAGGTAAAGATACATGATATTTATCCTTATCAGATGATATTTTGCATTTCACCTTAGCTCAAGAATGGGCTATCGATACCAGGAACAGTCTCATGAATTCAAATAAGTAAATCAAATACCTTACGGATAAATTAGTTGGTGCCAGGCTTGTCTCAAAGATCAAGGCACTGGCTTGAACTACGTTGACCATCGCAACTCATTGTATAAGCCAAATACGCATTTACTACGCCACTACAATTCTGAACGGAAGTCGAATGCAGAGCGCATTCCAAAAATTGGATTCACATCAATGCTTCACTCTTCGTCCTTTTAGATTCCTCTCGACGGGTCTTTGATTCGGTTTTCGGAACACTCCCAGTCATTTCCATTTCTGGCTTTCCATTCTTTTATTTCCTACCCAGTTCGCACATTTCACATGTCATGGACGGAGCCGATGAGCTTCATTGGATAGGATGAAATGTTGACCATCCTACGCCTTTCATTCGGATCAGTCGGATTTTAGAACAGCGTGGGAGAAGTCGGGCAAGTGGTGTCAAAGCAGGTAAGATGAAAAGAGTAGTCCAGGTCATTCAAGTTTCTCAGTAGATTATTCGTCAATTATTGCTTCGGTCTCTAGGAAACACGAAAATAAAAGAGCAAGGATTGCAGTTGCTTTCCAGATCGTACTGCAGTCTACAGGTTGGGCAGAACTCTTCCACATTTACATGCTTGAAAATTTTTGAATTTTATTTCAGAAAATTTTCGTCTCTCCCTCGCGGAACGCTCACTGTAGCATGAAGCGATTCGACGATCTGGCTTGTGATGTGCAGTCATCGAAGCCGTCAGGGCGATGACGGCAACCTATTTTACTCTGAAGTTTCTGGACACTAATGAGGACAGGAAGGAGGAGGAGGTCAGCAATAATCTCGAACGAGAAGGAGGTGAGTTGAGTGGGAAAAAATCGGGAGTAAGATCGATAAATCAGATGACAAAGGACGTCGGGATAAGCGCAAGGTCAATGAGAAAGATTGCCTCAGAAAAACCTGAGAGGTTTCTTCATTGCCTGCAAAAATGTCCCATTCCGGCGAATTTCATGAGGAAGTGGGGACTGGAAAGACACAGGAAATCGCTTCAACAGTTCAGGGACACATCATTCTGAGTGTTGAAAAGATTTCACTCGGAGTCAACATCCCTTCAAATAAGAGAATTATTGGAAAACTCTGAAGTGAATGTTAAAGATGACTCGAGAGATTGCACTGAATCCGTAGTGACGCGGTGGAGCCCTGTAGAAAAGCCTGAAATTTTTCTGAATATTGAAATCACCACAAATGTTTGCGAAAGCATTTTAGAGGATGTTCCCAAACCATGGACGATCCCAACTTCGACACGCAAAGGAGATTCAAAACATCATGGTGGGAGTTACAGCTCGCTGAATGATTTTATGATACGTACCTGGATAGCTACAGTAACTATTACAGGAACGATAGTGATAAAGGATAGGGCAATTAGTGAAAAAATGAATGTAAGTGCAAGTGAGGGTTAAGGTATAGGGATCCGCAGTTTGTGAATATCTCTCTTATTTATGAGGCAGTAACATGGTGTGTCGGTTTGTAGGTCTATTTTGTCGGTTTGCAGTAACTTGGTAGGTAGATGAATGGAGTAGCGGGAGTTCTGGGAAGTAAAGCGGGTAATGTGGAATGAAGTGGATACTTCAAAACTAAGATTTCGATCTGTAGTGGCATGGTTCTATTTATTATGTCTATAATATACAGAAATCGGAGATGATAATGTAATTGAAATATCACCTTTTCTTTCTACCTCGAGCGCAGAACGCATATAAGGAGCTTCGCCCATAGTTGTGCACAGGAGCCTTTCTTAGCCGAAATATGCGGGGATCGTCCGTTGCGCGCGTCCGTCGAAGGTAGGTCACCCCGCCCACTTTGCGCGCGGCGCACCGCACTGAAGTCTCAAGGTGACATCATTACAGTACCACCAAGTGTCAGTGGAGCGAACGATTTGCATTTGTCCGTGTTATCTTCCCTTTGAGCTGACTGCCCTGGACCAAGCGCAAATCGTATGCCCCAGTAGCATCTGCGACGTCCGTCAAGTATCGCGGGCTCGCCCGCCGCATGCGACGACTGCGGCGTGTCCTAGTTTCGACGGACGCGTGCAACGAAGCTCACTCGAAATACGCAGTTTTCAACATAAGCTTAAGGAACGAAGTCAGCCCGGGATAGACGAGTCGATTGAATATTCAACTTACATTAGTATATTCAAGCCTTTTGCACGATTTAATCATCTCACCTCCACTTCTGCACTCCTCCCCTTCTGAAGCTTGGGTTGAAACTGTATCCTTTCACCGTCAGAACCGTTTCTAAGCACAGGTATGGTCGACTACCGCTACCTCTATGCCCTCTAGCCCTCAGTGTTGGATAAAAGTATTGTCTCCCTTGACTATTATACATTTTCTAGGGAGTGAGGGCCGGCATAAGCCCGGTGAACAGACTAGTGATGTAGAAATACAACTATGAAGCAGCTCTCCGTTCAAAAGGCGAACTCAGTATGACAGGTAGCACTGCATGCGTGGTAGGGTGACTTTGTGAATTCACTGGCTCCTTGTTATGCGGAGTCGAAAATGTTGAGTAATTTGTTAATGTCCCAAGTATAACATACGTGATACTGTGCAATAGGCAAATTGTGTCAAAATAAAGTTGCGAAGCCTATTTTAGCACGACTATGCCTTTAAGTATATGAAAAAGCTGAATAATCTATGCATCAGGCTGAACGACTCAAAGGAAATCAGAAAATCAATGGAAGCTGTCTGTTCCGGAGCTCGTTCTCAAGTCTTAATCTTCCAGCGGGTTTATCCTCATTGACTATTCAGCTCTAGCTCACTCCAATAAAGATATATGAAATAAGACGCTTTTAACCTCGTGATCAGTGTGGTGATAATCTAAACTCCGCTTTCGTGAAGTACTGACAAATTTGCCAACACTTCAGCATTCCGCAACAAATGCTTTTTGCTTTCTTCACATCTTTTTATGACGCAGTTTATGTTAAGAAAAAAGAAATAATTTTGCCTGAGTTTTGCGAATTCATTCATTTATCTTGAAAAAAAGGTGTTTTTCTGTGCATATTAGAAGTGGGGAGCTCTAAAGAGGACTCAGGGAAGAGCTTGCTTGTCTTTTTGAGGGAATATATTAACCACTTTTAATTCAACATCAGTAACTTTCTTCTTCCTCCCACTCCGTTAGCAACCCCTCTGTTGATGCTCAAAGGCACAGTTCATGATATAAAAATGGCTTATGAGATATCCCACTAAGATAAATCTGTGACCCACTCATATACTGAATGTAAGATTGGATAACGGCCTAGATAGGGCGGTGTAAGGTTCAGAGTTTGTTCCGCGCGGACAGGTTCCAACGGCATCGTTGAGGCCGCATTATTCTGATGAGAACCCATGTGGGAAGTTCAGACAAATTGTCATGACCCATAGCGACAGTAGAAGTTAATTCACTCTGGGGAGTTTTGCTTGATGTAGTCAGCTCAACTGAAACAACTGAAATCTTGTGAGATACCACTTCTATGTCCTTTCTTTTTTTCGGAAAAATCGGCGAATCGGTTTCTCGCTCCAATCACCAAGGATGCACTATTGCCAACCAATAATTCCGCTTGAAAGGATACTTCAAAATCATGGTGAACTGTGCTTTTGACATTCTCACCTCAGTCTGTTGACGTGATAGAACTTGAGTTTGATTTCTGTGGGATAGTCAATAGATGGGTCAATGAACAAACTGTCCGAATTTCGGAAAGAACCCCTTCAAAGATTGGAAATGACTCATTTATTTGCATTCAATTGATGTTATCTGAACGGAATCTATAAAGAGGGGTGCTGAGTGCGGGCACTATAGATGTAGTCATCTACAGCCTCCACGTTGGAAATGAACGATGGAGACAGAACAAAACCGATCAACAAATTTCACATTGTACTGGGTGAAGTCGAGTACGTGGCGCACTCTAAAGCGATTTCTTGACACTCAGAGACTAATCATCTCCTACGAGCACTAAAGCGTGAACCCCATTTACATGCAACTACTTTTGAATGACACTCAACTGCATGGCGCAATCTGAAGCCGAACGTCTTCAATAATTCAGGATATCAGCTTATAGAGCTCGAAAAGCTGAGTTCAACGATATTTTTGTCTCCTGAAATACTTCACTCTGAACCGACTCATGAAGGAAGAAAAGGCAAAAAAGACGCGAGATTTGCGAGCTCTTACGGCGAGTGCTGTACACCGGATACCATCACAATAGCTAAAGGAGATCGCATAGATTGGATCGGTAAAAGGCAGACTCTGCTCCACAGCCTTTCTCGATGTTGAGAAAGAGGGGACGGCCTACAGCGACCAGACCTCTGGGCAACGCTTCAAAAACAAAAGATTCGGAAACAGCGGATCTGCTCTTCATTGGCATGAACTATAAGTATAAGCCAGTTATTCTCGGCACTTCCGACCGCAACACATGAAAAAGCCGTCAAGGGATAAACTGACCGCTGACGGTATCAGGTGTGCTTAACAAATATTCGCAGCTGAAGAATACTACACATAAGTAAAGTCTATCAGAATGCTGTCCCTGGCTAAGTCCCTGATCGAGTGATTTCAATGTGTCAATCCTATCGGAAATATAAAAAAGGCGATAAGAGGTCAAGATAAAAGTGCAAAGATTGTTCGACTTCAGTTCCGGCATGCACTTTCATATCTTGATAAATTTATCTTTAGGAGTTTCGCAAAAAACTACCTGAAGAAGTGATTGTTACAGTCATTCTGGCACTTCGTATATAAACAACAGTCTGATCCTACTGCTGTGTCATAAGCCATCTTCGCTTTTGCTACGATCTCTTCTTACTTATACAAGAATTTATGAGTGTCCACACTCCTTTTGGTTAATGTTTGCGTAATTGTTACTGCCCAACACATCGGTGTAATAATCTCCAATCCCGCCTTTCTTGAAATCTGGGCATTTGTTCTATTAGGCGTGTGCATTAATTTCCGCCGTGTTTCGCGTGCAAAAACCTACTTAATACAAAATTGAAACTAAATGAACATTAACCAATGTATTGCCCATCGTTAGCTACATTTTCTTGCCATCATTCTGGTATCTTGTTGACTCCAGGTCTAAAAAAGTCCTCGTCTTTTGAGGCAATCTCGTTATTCACCCACTTTCGCACTTCTTCGGCATTCCGGGAGCGTATAATTGCCAAGCTGACTTGCATGGACCGGAATAGGTGGTAATCAGAAAGAGCAAGATCCGGAGAGTATGCGGGCTGAACAAGCTGATCCCGTCCAACGACTGCAATTTCTTTTTAAGAGCATTCTTCGCAACATGGGGGCTGGCACGTCCGTGGTGGAACGGCACCTCATGATATTTTCTTGCAATTAAGGTGAGCTTTAAGGTGAGAGCATCCTTCAAACTGTCAAGCTGGTGTTCGTAGCGTTCAGCAGTAACAGTTTCGTTCGGGCTCAGCAGCTCATAGTTCAAAACACAATTTTGATCCCACCACCAAATGCACGCACCGTATTACTTTTCGGCAATAAACATTCCGCTTTCGTTGCGAGCTCTCAAGTGAAGAGGAATTATCTCAGCAGGTTCGTTCAGATGAAGCTTGTCCTCCATAGGAGCATCCGGTGGGCTTCAATGCCAGATTTCCTGAAATCAAACAGCAGGGAAAGGGCCCCTCGGGGAAACGGTTCATCACGTTCCATGACCAATCAGTCTCCTTCAGGATCAGGATTTTGAGGCAAACTGATCTGTCTACCCTTAAGTAGGTAGCCAATACCCTACCTTACAGAACATGACAGATTTGACCGGTAAACCTCTAACATGATTCGCGCAACGGCCCTTGAAATTCGGCGGCGGAAATTAATGCACACACCTAATATATCTATTGGGCGCTTCTGTGCCGAACAGTCTCTAGTAGTTCAACATTTATTTGTGTGACGTTTCGGCGATTTCGCCGCTCTCGAAGGCCTGAGAGCGTTTCTGAACTTCAGTATATTACCTGTTACGCTTGGCACAGAACAACTATTACGTGTGTGCATTAATTTCCGCTGTTGTTTGCGTGCAAAAACATTTATTACAAAATAAATGTACTCCAAGCAATGTACTGCCCAACGTTAGCCACAACTTCTTGTCATCTTTCTGGTAGCTTGTTGATTCCGAGTCTAAGAAAGTCTTCATCTTTTGAAGCAACCAAGTCATCCACCCATTTCCGCACTTTTCGGCATTTTGGAAGCGTGTATCTGCCAAACTGACTTGCATGAGCCGGAATTAGTGGTAATCAGATGGAGCAAGATCCGGGGAGTATCCCGGCTGAACAAGCTGTTCCCATCCCAGCTGTGCAATTTTTAAGAACGTTTTTTTGCAACATGGGGTCTGGAATTGTCGTGGTTGAACAGCACCATATGATGTTTCTTGCGATTAAGGCCGCTTCTGGGTGAGAGCTGCAGGTTCGTTCAGATGGAGCTTGTTCTCCATAAATATCGAAATCCGGTCTATGTACAATCAGTTTGAGAGCAACGGTATTTTGGGGGAAAATCTGACCTGCCTGCCCTTAAATAGTTAGCCAATACCCTACTTTACAGAATATGACAAGTTCCACAGGAAAACCTATAACATGGTTCGCGCAACGGCCCTTGGAATTCGGCGGCGGAAATTAATGCACACACCTAATATTAAGTAGTCGTTACTCGAACCAAACACTTCTAACTGGGGATTTCAATAATTCACATCCAATCCTCCAGCATTTAAGGATTGCTCAACTTCGGAGTTAATAGAGCAAGTGAGACTGCGCGGTCAACCGTGAACTTTGAATAGGAGGCCAAACGTATCAGTTCCCATTATTGAGGCTCCAGAATCAAGAATCATTGGAGCGAGTTTAAGTGTCAGTGTTCAGCATGTGATGCTTGCTATATTCTAGAAACTGTAAGGTAAGGAGAGATCAGTGAGCACAGATGGGTAAGTCGCGTTGGTTGCGATTTTAACCTTAGAAGCACTGTTTTGGTCGAAGTCTAGACAATTGGTTCAAGAAAAATCCTCGGCGCTTTCTAGATAACACATCGAAATCAAAGCATCCTTTTATACCTATAAGTGTGATTGCTGGTGTGTTTGTATGTGGGCTTGTTTGAAGTCTGAAATTCATAACTCCTGTCCCACTGGAGCTAGAGCATCCAAATTTATTGAGACTACAGGTAGCAGGTTGCAAACACCTGGTTGGTGGCAGGACCGGATTCCACCCTTAAGGGAAGGGATTTGCGCGAGATAAACGTTCGGTTGAAATTGATAACTACTGCTCCAGTGGACCTAGAGCACTCGAATTCCGCATGAGCACAGTAGGATGGGAACGCTGATGGGTGGTAACATGACCTGACTCCACAGGAGGCGGGCTGGAATTACCTATTCGGATGCGAGACGTTCAAATTTGGTACGAGAACAGGAGAAAGCACTAGGACATTGATTGTGGATTGTGAGAGAACTAGATACTGCTCGAGGGGACGTAGATGTATGGAAGGATCGGACCGTGAGTAAAATGAGCGTAACTCGAGTGCCAGCACACAGCAAAAGTGAAATAAGAAGGGAACGAACCACATCACCTGAACACATAGTACTTGAGCGGGACTTCGCTGGGGGCAGGGCGCATACGAAGTGGGTCGATGTGTGTACTTCGCTGAAAACATTGCTTCTGTTCTCTCGATCCAGAGCTTGTAAACCTATGGGGATGCTGGCAGCGGGTCAACTTTAACACAAGAAGAAAGGGAGTCCGCTGGGCGATCCGACTTTTGACTAAAAAGAATAAGCGCACCATGACAAATGCTGACCTATTGCTTTGAGCTTTGATAGGGTGAACAGTTATATGTGACGTGACATTTTATCCTGGTACTTCAAAAAAAAAGTGAGGTTCCTAATAGTTTTTGTATGGCCACCGCGGACAGCTATGCATGCTCTGCTACGCGATACCATACTTTCCACGGGAAATGTAATGAATTCCTGTGGTAGAGTACTTCATTCCGGTCAGCGCACTTGACAATTGCTGGATGGTCACTGGTGCATTCGAACGCGCTGCAAAGCGCCTACCCTGCGCATTCCACACGTACTCTATGGAACTCAGGTAGGGGATCGGGCAGGCCACTCTATCCGTCGAGTGACCTCTCGTTCCGAGAGCTCCTCTACCTGCGCTGTTCGATGCGGTCGCGCATTGTCATTCATAAAAATGAGCAGAGCTTACTGAAGCCGTGAAAAGACAAAAGGAGAAAGGTGCACCATGTCACAGTAACCATGACTGGTCAAGGTATCACCCTTAAAAATCTGAAAACCAGTAAGGTATGCAATATGATGCCTTCCCATACAACAACACCTCGGCTGTCAGACAATGTTTCTGTTAGAGTAGCATAATTCCACCTCTTGCCATATGTGGGTGTGTTCAGAATCAATGCTCAGACTGAATCTGCTTTCATTCGGGAGTAGCGTATAGATCCATTGTCATTGGTCCACCCACTTTGCTCCTCTCACCACTCTGAATGGTTTTGCCGATGTGCGCGGGTAAAAGAACACAACGTAGTGGCCGTCTGACAATGAGACCGCCATCGTGCAGTCGTCATGCCACTGCTGTTCGTACTCGCAAAGAGTTCTACATGAAGATGGTTCGGCCTTCTCATCAAAGCGAGCATGGAGCACAATCAGATTTATTGACGAAAGAGACATTCAGTAAGAACATGAATGATAAGATTCGCCTATACGTCACTCACCCCGTTTTATCCTGCGTCGTATGCTCCGAACGTGACCACGGTCCCGACAACTGCCGTGAGGGAGATGCCGTTCTTAAATGTCATTGCAATCATAGAAGCTGATTGACGTGGATCTCTCCTTGCCTGCTGCACACTGCAGCGGTCATCCCTTTGTGCAGTTGCCCTTGATTGACCGAATCCCCTCTTTCGGGCTTCATTATCAGAGGTTAGGAAGCTCTCCATGCACGTGAAAAAGCGCTATGAGCGATAAAGAGCTCATCAGTTACGCTCGTCATGGTTCGACCTTCTTCCAGACTTTCGGTAATCATTCCTTGTGTAAATTCATCCAGATGATGTCTGCGGGACCCGATGTCTTATAGGAAATCATCACAGTGCCTTATATTAGGTTGGCAAATAAGTCCTGCGGCGAAATGGAGACCTTTTGGATCATTTCTAAATTTTTTCATATCGATCAGTTTTCGGAAAATTGATTACCGAAGAACTCAACAACTTTCTTTCATCCTTTAAGCCAATCACTGATGCCATCTCTTTAGGAGTGAGGGAGCTGTGACTCAAAAAAGTAATTGACTGCCGTTTTTGGATCATATTAAGTTACCAATTTCTTTTCCACAGCGGGATGCTCAAAAAGGCGGAGCACCTGGAAGGAAAAAGGGGGAACACTCCGGGAGTATGATTGATGAGTTACCTGGAACCAAGCGGGATCGGTGAACTTTTGACGTGGGTCTAAAGCGAATTTTCGACGTGCATTGTCCCTCTGTAGGGACCTGAATTACAGTTTGATCGTCCATCTCTAACCCCGCTGACCAAATAAAGGGGATCATAGGGGCAAGCGGTAGCTGTGCCCATCTAGTCTGCGTTTAGCAACTCACTCATGGTGGATAGACTCCTTCAGCCTCCATTAAATTAAGGGACGATGCTTGCGTTACTCCGAAGACTAGTATCTCCTGTAAGCGATCCAACCGATTGTTGACCGTTGATCGGTGAGCAGTGCTAGCATCGAATAGATTGCTAATATTTCGAGCCGCTAAACTCGCGTTTTTTCCTTGGCGTGCTTAGTAGAAGGTGATGGCACGAATCGGGTGTTGTCCATATATTGACCGTAATGCTGCAAAAGCCCACAAGCGTGCCCTTATTCACTCATGCGTTGACTCCCCGGGGAACGTCCTACTAGTTTATCACCCTTGCTACCGTGTTCTTACTGTTGATACAAATTTTCAACACTTCAAATTTTTTGTCTCAGGACTTATTTGCCAACATAATACTTTACGCTACATTACCCATCTCGTTCGTACATTTTGCACACCAGCGTAGTTAAGAGTTGATCTAGTTCAGGTTACATCCCAAAGTTTCGTAACGCTTTCAGGCCTTCGAGTGCGACAAAATCTTCAGAACGTCAGACAAATGTTCCACAATCAAAAAACTGTTCGGCACAGAAGCATTGAATACCTATCAGTGCGACCTGTCGGATCGCTTGCCTCACATAAGGCTCTCCTGCTCTTCGTGTTGAAATTTTCCCGCCGCCTAAATCCCTTTCACACTCTGACGCTCCAGCTAAGAAAAATAGGGATTACTGATTTCTGGCGAAACACACTCCAACAGTTTGTGCGTACCCCGCCCGCATGAGCAGAGTCCTGCTCAAGGTCCCTTCTTGTTCCAGCGTGGTTTCATACTCTTACTCAAATCGCACTCATTTCACGCATACTCCGCTTCCTCCCTAGTCTGAATGGAGTTATAGACTTCCGGCTAAACACAGGCGTACTCACATACACACATATCAACAGACATTCAGCGCGACACACAGCGTTGTACTTATTAGGAAATTTTCAGATGAGGATGCTGGCAACGATTAGCCTATTAACATCGGTGACAGTTTCAGTCGTTTCTTTGTAAGTTCGTAGACATGATAAGTTTACGAGCAACTTCTTGAAGACCTTCTTGATTCCGATGGATGCTTTCAGTGACCGCAATCCACCGAAAGGAGAGCTTTATGCACTACTGGTGGCTGGCTCTAATGGGTGGTACAATTATCGTCATCAGGTTCACGTCTATGATTTTTTTTTTGCACTTCACGTTTCGCTGATTGATGCGTGAAGAATGTTTCCAGCACTGTTGCGCCAGAATACAACAGGAATGGAAAGAGTTAATCTTCTGAGCTGAAACACATATTCAATATATGTCGCAGTTTGCAAGAATAGATGATTACAAACTTGTAATTTTTTCTTGGGATACGAGAAGCGTCCCAGTAAACATATCGAGTTTAGTTTGAACAATCAAAAAAAGCAAAAATGTTCTTGCCGCTCAATGGAAAAATCTGTATGAGAGCAGTGACGCAGTCTGATTTCTTGGCGATCCTATTTAATCAGACATATTTGTACTGCGAATAGAAATTTAATGCACCTGTTATAAATTGTTTCCACTTGATGTTTGATTAGCTGATGTTATTTCGCCGCAAAACGTGTTCCGAAAGTCTCACAAGGATGGCGGATTATGGACAAAACTTCAGTCTCGGACGAACTCGAACCCGTACTTGTGAGACTTTCGGAAGCCGTACTGCGGCGTTAGAACAGCAGTTAACAAAACATGAAATCAAAGCAAGTTATACGAGCGTATCCTACAGTTTGACGGTTCTGTGCTGATAGTAGCCGATCGGCTCAACGCGTTGTACGTGTGAGTGCTGATAAGCTATGGCATATGAGCCATTAAGAAGGCGAGAGCAAGCGTGGTCCCGTTTGAGTAATGGATAAGAGTACGGTAACCGGATAGCCCAAAAACGAGCACAAATTCCGTTTAGGGCCGAAGTTTTCCCATGAATCGCCGACCAACACCAACAACTATTTTGAGTTGCAAAAACTTCAGGCTGATGCTGCCCACGCATACCACGTTCTGCTAGATCACGGAGTTGCGGCAAAGAACATTATTGTAATGATGTACGACGACATTGCCACCAATGAGGAGTAAGTATTGCTAAGAGAAGTCTTATAGGCAAAAAATAGGAGAGGATGAGGGCAGAGGAAATTCTTGAATACTTACTAATAAAATTTTGCCTGGAACAGAGTATGCTTTGCAATGTGTACTTGTTTGTGAGCTTTACATTTATTTGAGCAAAATCCGACTTATACTGACCACCGAATAATACGAGTCATTATGTGAGCTGTAAATGCATTCTCGGTCTAGTAGATGAACGTTGACAGCATAGAGAAATTAGGTTACTCCTTCCAAATCGCTCGTTCTTCCCTCTTCAGAAACCCATATAAAGGAAAACTCTTCAACAGTCCCAATGGTCCCGACGTTTACGCTGGATTAAAAATCGATTACAAAGTAAGAATATGAGCAGGTGACTGTATCTTCGCTAATAAAAATAAATCTTTTTTCAAACAGGGCGACTCGGTCACTCCAGAAAACTTCCTAGCCGTCCTCAGAGGAGACAGAGATGCTGTGAAGGGCGGAAACGGTCGTGTGATCCAAAGGTAAGCATAGTTCGGCTTTAAAGGCATAGTTCACGATAATTTTGGGTTATCCAGATTGTGGCGAAAAATAAAGGAGAAGGTGGAGAATAGTGCGATGGAGACGAAGAAAGCATACGTCGGTGTTTCCAAAGTAATAAAAGGCTTCGAAAAAAATGGTCAAAAAAGGGGTGGACGAGAACAAGAACAGCAAAAATACCCCATCTTTTTCATTCTGTTGAGATAGAAACTAGATGAAGGACCGCGGCAGCTAAAAGAGTAACAGAGAATAATAGAGTAGGAGAAAAACATAGCCCCATTACTCGGCGATCAGCTGAATGTGTGTGGGTCCTAGATCGAGTATTGCAATAAGGTATCGCCTCACACTCGACTGACGTGTCATCGGTCGAGCTTGGCATCCGAAGATCTGGCGCTCCTTCTATGCCCTAGCCCTTGAGTTTTCGAGCCCGACCGCGTCCTCTGTGTTACCCTCGAAGGTCACTGGATGATTTTGAAGGGAGATTTGAGAAATCATTTGTATCGTGAACTGTGAATTTGAACTCGTGGATCATATGAATTAACGTATCAATTTTTTTATAGCAGCAAGTGTGACCGAATTTTCGTATTTTTTGTCGATCATGGATCTACAGGACTCGTCGCTTTTCCGAATGATATAGTGAGTAATGGCCTCCACATAAGTATATGATTGTGGCTCAATAATAACTACTATGTACATATATCTCACTACACATAACGGATTAAGTTAGCCTGTTGTTGCATAACTGCTACTCCCTTAGACCAGAGCGTTCGGCTTTAAGGCAGATCGGAACTAATAGAACTTCGCAGGACCGGACGCCGTTTAGGAGAGACCGATATGCGCGAAAAGTTGTTCCCTCAGACCTATGACATCCAAATCTGAAGGGGACGTATGCAGCAGCATATGGACACACACGGGTGGTGGTGCGAATAAATCACCCTAAGGGAGCGGGGTGTTGAACGTAAAACGCTCAAAATGGGAAGTGGTGCAGGCGACATTGTTTAAACAGTGATGGTAGGCGGCAGAACTAAAGACATGGCATGCGAAAAATGAGCGTAACAGTAAACGTGCTCTGCTAAGTTGAAATAGTGGGAAGTGAACTGAGACACCTGAACACACATGGGCTGAGCAGGACGACACTCCCGACGAGCTGGACTCACGAGGTCAATCGACCTCTGTATGTTTGGCTGGAGATCCAATAATTCTTGTACTTGTACTAGGGGATTCAAACTCGAAGGGAATGCCGGCGGCAGGCCAGGATTGCCATGTAGAGGAGGATGGAGCGATGACGTGACTAGTGATTAAATAGAGGAAGCTGAAGGGGTGGTTTCCTGGAGGCTAAACGATGACGATTAACATCGAAGACTTTATGGCCACTTCAACGATGCTGCCTAGTTCTATCATATTTTCATGTACGTATTGAAGAATCAAGGTTTTGAAAAACTAGAACGTTTAAGGAAGCTTTGCAAAATTGCCAAGAGTTCACCCTACAACAACAAGTCGAAGTTTCATAGTGATTGAAGTCATTCTTTCATGTGAAGGTTCCTAATCATAGTTACACTTGCTTGGAAAAACGCATTATCCTCCTCCTCCTCTCCCAAACCCTCCAAACCCAACTAAAATACAGTTTCTCAGAAATTGGTGATCTTACGGTAAACCTAATGAAATATCTTCAGGAGCTTGCAAAAGGACACTTTTTCTATTGTTTATGATAGAGTTCCATTCCTTCAGCTTACGGTCAAGCAGCTCCACGACACCTTGAAGGATATGCACAAGAATCACAAGTACAGTCAACTGGTGTTTTATCTGGGGGCCTGTGAAGGTGGTTCAATGTTCAGAGGAATCTTAGAAGACGATATTGATGGTACGTTTCTACAAAGAAATGGCTTCACTGAATAATTACTTGACTGACTTAAGTATTTCTGATGAGAAATTAAGTCTTGTTATTCAGTTTACGCTGTTACTTCGGCTGATTATAATGAATTGGGGTTCGCTACATACTGCGACAACGATTTAGATTTGCCATGTCTCGGAGCTGAGTTCTCTGTGAACTGGATGGAAGATTCTGACAGGGTAGGGTTGTGCTTTATTTTTTTGTTGCTACAAAGATTTGCCACATTATTCTCGTCCCCACCTAATACTTACTGAAGTAGTACGTTTTCTTATTTGAATCTCTTTGATGACATTACTTCCAGTGAAATGTAGAGCACATGCCATTACTATCGATGCGCTAGATCTAGTTGTTCTTGCGTACAATGAGATATTACAACTGCAGATCCGCCTTTTCTTTCAATGAAGAATTGCCAAAAATTTCGTTGAGTGAAACGGTTTCTGAAAAAAAGCGTCAGCAGTGAAAAAAATATTACCTCGCAAAAATATCGTGTCGGCTGCGCCAACATTTGTAGCGCGGAGCAATTTAGGATAGAGGTGATGCATTTCCTTGCTCGAAAGTTTGAAGCATAACTCATCATATCTCCCACAAAAGCGTAAATTAGGTGCTACAGGGAGGGGCCTATCCTCATGTTTGTTGCCCTTCTTTTTTTCATTAGGCTATACTCACTACCAGCACTTTCACATTCATACTCACTAGTCATACATCATGGAGTGATCATTACTCATAGAGCAGAGAGTACCGCACCAGGCTTAATTCAATTCAGTTGGTTGCGCACTAGCATATAGGTTTAGATTTCGTTTGAAGCAACGGCACACTAGCCCCATCATCCATAGCTCGTTTGTTCCGTTATTTTAAGGAAGATTCGATGCATCTCAAGAAAATCCAAATTGATGATGTGTAAGTGTAAAACATCAGTTCTTCAGCAGGACATTACTTTGGAGACGTTGGGCGAGCAGTTCGAATTGGTGAAAGGACTCACAGTTTTATCTCATGTGCGCCGTTACGGTAATATGAGCATAGGTGATGAACCAGTGGGCTGGTTTCAAGGTTTCCGCAAAGACATGCTGAGAACGGACAAAAGCAGCACCAAGCTGAGCGAGGTATGAAAGTTCTTTGTTGAGAATTAACTTTTAGACATGTAGGCCTCATCAGCTGTGGCGTGACCGAATCGAAAGAAGAAGCTCATAGACCTTTTGTGAACTGTTGTCAACTACGACTTTGTTATGCAGGGAATAAGATTGTCACAACTTAGTCACGAAGTTTTTCCAGTCTCACCCCCATAGGATTTCATGGCCATCAAGAGACGTCGAACTCATGCACCTACAAAAGATGAAACTACTTGGCCTCCACTCAGCCACAGTCAATCGCGAAATCAGCCGAATTCAGGAGGTAAGGACAGGTATACGATAGCTCGTTGTGCTCCATACGGGATTCATTGAATAGTCCCTTTGCTTTTCGAAAACCTATAATCTCGTAATTCAACAGGCACTGAAGTAGTTACTGAAAACAACATCTATCGTAAATGACTCAGAGAGTATTCCCTGAACTGTGTAGACAGAGAAGGAATTTGGTTTATAAAACCGAAATGAGATTTCGCGCCTTTGAACGAACATGGTGTCGTTTGACCATGTCCTGTAGAGCACGGAATGCTTTGTGAATACGGATTTTAGTGAGCTCGACAAATCCAGAGAAACTGCTCAAGCTACCTGATAAGAGATGTGCTAGGTGAGCTTCTCCTAAACACAGAATAGGGACTTGTCTCTTGAGCTGTTTTAAGCCTTTCCGAGATTCACAACTTTATCCAGCTTACGCTTCGGCCTCTTCGCCTTTTTCCGAGCTTGAAAGCCGAAAAACGAATTGAGATCGATCCTCACGTAGGCCTAGACAATCTTGAATAGTCCTCTAGTCCTCTATACTAGTAGATCCCTTGGACTCGATCAATACAAAAGTGTCACATGGCTTACCTTGAACAGAAAGGAACTATTTTGAAATTCGGCGAATGCTCAAGAACTCAAAACGAACTGAAGGCGACTTCTTGAAGAAACGTAGAGCATAAAGCACAATTTATGTAATGTCTAGACCTAACTTCGAAAAAAATCATTGTGAGAGTAGATAATGTAGCGAAAAACCATCCTTATGATGCTATCCATATGCAGAAGCCAAGTAAAAAATTGTGCAGTACCAGTGTTGACCCAGGCTCTGAATGAATTCAGAATCGACGCCAAATCGAAGAAGTCTTCACGAAATTAGTCCACCAACTCGTGTTTGGCCAGAATACGAGGTGATTTCTTCCATTTAACCCTTTCTGCAACCCATGAACTTGAGTCGTACTCTTTTAGACGCCAAGTACTTGAAGAGAAAAGCAGCGTTATAAATCTTGACTGTCATGACGATGTCGTACGAGCGTTCGATTCTATTTGTATCGATGTTAACAAGGTATATTTCCCATATCCAAAAAACATAAATAATACAATCGATTTCTCGAAGTTAATATCCTCTCTGCAAATATTATTGATCTTGAGTGCGAGTCGGTATGCCCCTGCCTAATTCTTTTTGACTATAGTGTTTTTCATACTGGATTTGATTCGGGCAAGGGGTCTACAAAAGAAAGCCCACTTACAAAACCTTGGGACATAACTATTAGGTTGTTGCATAATTATTGCGGATTTTTTCGCGGATTCTTCTCTCGCGATACATTTGGATATGAGATTCGGGATTTTCATGGAAATAATCTTTTGGGCTTCCTTAACAGAAACGTATCTGAAAAGTCATATTCATATTCGTCACATCATGCTCTATTACTTCGAAAAATGTTGAGGCTCGCAGGCGTCATTTCGCGATCTCAACGAAATTTTCGGTATGGAACAGTCAGCCAAAGTCAAGCAAAGAATGAGATCCGCTCCTAAATTCGTCATATTACCCGACAGATGGATCATTACATCGAAAGCTCATTGAAAAATTGGCTAGCTAACAGAACTTTCAACGAAGTGGATGACTTGATGGCTGGTGTCAAGGCGCGAATCGCCGCTAAGAATAGGAACTTCTCTGCCTTGAAAAACCGACTACTTAACAAAAGGGAAACAGTGCTCGACGAAGATGGTAGATAGGTTCTGGAGTAATTAGTTGAACATGTTTGTGTTCGGTATTTTTATCGTTTGTTTATATAAAAATTGTTGAAAAAAATCGGCAATAATTATGCATCGACCTAATATTATTCCCATGATAAGTACTGAATGGAAATCGGTAAAAATACCTGATGAGCTTATAGAACACGGATTTAGTATATCTAATACGGTTAAACGCCCCATACCGCAAGGTAGATTTGAGTAGATGATGTGACAAAAATCGAAAAAATTATTGTATTTAAGCGAAAGTTAAATTTGGGCAGTGTGTTCCGTATAGCTTAAAAGCGGGGGAAACGGGTAAAGGTGAGTACCCATGTCGTGAATAAAATGAAAGCCTGCATTCGTCAAGGAATTATTGTCTAGCTCGTAAGTAGTGGTAGTCTAGAAACCAGAAAAATAAGGGATTTACTCAGTGGAGCAAAGATCGGTGAATGAAAAAACTCGGTCGAGATAGACACAGCTGAAAGGGAGTAAATGATATAGGAATAAAATGAGGTGAGGTAAATGTGAAGGATGAAATGTGACAATCCTTTGACAAGGTTGTACAGTACCACTGCCGATGTGGAAGGAGGTAACAGCTCTTGGAATTCACTAGACGCGTTTCTTGTGTACCGGAATGCATCTATAGCAGCGCCTAAAGTAACTTATGCAATGAGCGTGGTAGTGCACTCGAGTCAAATGTGTATATAAACAAAATTGCAAGTGCTATTTCAGCACGACTATGCTCTCAAGTACATGTATGTGCTAAACAACCTGTGTACAAAATTCAACGACTCTGCGAAAATCATCGGAGCAATGCGTACGATCTGCTCAGAAACTCGTGCTCAATTCTTCTAAAGGATTTCATTCCTTATGACCACCCATTTTTGCTAATTTCAATAAAGCTTCGCAAGACAAGCTTCCATAGAAATCAGTGGTATAATAACACCGGTCATAATCTGATGACCAGAGAGAGCCAAAGCAGATTTGATAGTGTATGCTAGAAAACTGAACCAGTACTTCAGGTAATGTTGATGAAAAAGTAATGGGTGGACGTATAGGTGGTAGATAAATGCAGCGCAGTGCTTAGAGCACATTCCTAGACTTAATGAAATGCAAAATGGCCTCCCTGTACTTCTGACCCTAACTATGTGGATTCCACTGATCTCCAGTGGAGTACCTGATCATCTAAATACTTTGGGCTAGGTCCTTATAAAGCAGCTTTAGTGAGCCTCATGCGAAGACTGTTCTTCATCTAATGCCAATCCTATTTAGGATGGCGAGTGTGAAAAGCTTGTAGATTACAGATAATAGGCAGATTGGGCGAAGGATCCCACTGGGAACTCCCTTTTTGCCCAGCAACACAGTCTTCTTAGTTTCCAAGACGTGGGCACTTTGCATTCCGAAGGGTACCGCATCATGGAATTAGCCAGGGTTTTGACTATAGCGGGTGGGAGACTCTTAGGTGTACTGGCTAGATCCTATCGGGAATTGGCGCTATACAATTCATATCGATGGGACGGCGTGTCGAATTTCGCAAGGGAGAGCCGAAGGAGCGATATATTCGGCTTTCCTAAGATGGTAGGCAGGTAGACGTGACTGCCGAAGAGATCTGAGTGGAAGTCATAGGTGACCTTTACCATTGCCCTTCGAGATGAGGCTGTTCCATCAGGACGGCGAAGGGAAGTTATCTTTATCTTGTAAGTGACGAAACTCCGTCGGGCTCTGCGAATACTCTTTTCACCCTCGGCGGCATCATCCATAACTACTGCCCTTCCATCCTTCAAATCTTCCTTTATCGCTTCTCTGCATAGCTTCGCATGTTCGGAAGTATGGTTGATTGTAGCAATACAATCTCATTGAAATATTGGTGTTGATGTGAACCTTGCGGAAACATTGTGGGACTGGGTAGTGAACATCTTTAATACTCTACATTCGCTTGCGTAAAACGCTTCACTCTCTGCCACGTATCTCTGTGATGATACCTTCTAACTCTTGAAAACTATCTACTAGAGCAAAAAATCCAGCTGAGATTTTTGAAACCAATCACATTGCATCAAAGTTCTTCTCCTTCATCAGCTGCACAGATCTTGGATCTGTAAACTACCTCATCATCTTCTCCACTTTCAGAGTCGAAGTCATCTTGCAAAGAATGAACCAAGAGAGAATGTTTACTGAATAGCATTTCAATGGTTGAACAACAATTTAATCAAAATTATGGTCTTGATAGAAAATTGTTCTGCTCGTCTTCTTATTCGCCTCTTCTGCTGGTTCGGGAGCTCTGACTTCGATTCCGGCTTCTTCGAGGAGTTCCCTCTTGGATGGAAAAACATGGTGCCACTGAAAAATTACTCATCCTCGGAGAATCGCCTCTTTCATCAAAATATTGCCGTAACTATTGCCATTCTATCTATAGCTTAGATACATAGATACATTTACCTGGGATCATAGAATGGTAATGTTTGGCTGAACTCGTAAATTCGTTATATGGCCGATATGAATAGGATTGTTACTTCCATATGCAAAGTATGGGTAAGTTGATGCATATATTTTTGCCACCGTGTTTGATCCTTCCGTATTTCGTTTGCATAGATGTTGGTATTCCGCCATCAAGTGTGCGTGAAAAGCGCATGATACTCTATTTCACTAGCTATCACTCGCCTACACCCTGCATTGGAGCCCACAATGCCACACAACTTTCACAAGTTCATTACGAGGAAGCGGTCAAGAAGGCACTCAACTCCTTCTTCAAGTCCCAGCCCCGTCCTTCCGGGAGGGTGCAATCGACAAGCTGTCTGAGCGTTGGTGTTGAGTATGTACTGGATGGTGATGGTGCATATCTCTAATCTTAAAGCTGGTTCGCTATCGAGATATCCTACTTATATAATCGGCTAAGTGTGTCTGTTGGTGTGTTTGTGTGTAAGTGTGTGAGTATGTGTGTGTGTGTTTGTCCGACCGGAAATTCATAACTCCCGTCCCATTGTAGCTAAAGCATTCAAATCTGAAAGGGAGATAGGAGACCGGATGGGAACACTGATGGTAGGTGATTGGTAGTAACAACAATCGATAGAAACTGATAAGAAGCCTTAAAAGGCAAAAGCCACAGGATCCATAACTCCCCCCGTATAAGCGGTGAAGCCTTGGCACTTCGGCAGGTGGTGTAGGACGTGAAGGGACCGTTAGTGATTGGTGGCAGAAGATGATAGCAAGTGATAGGGACTGATAAGAAACCATAGAAGGCGAGAGCCACTAGATCTATAACGCACTTTCCGTTAATAATGGAATCTTGGGATTTTAATAGGTTATGTGAGATATGACAGGATCGTAGATACTCGGTGACGGGGTGAAGAACGATTGGTGCCAGGCCAGGAACTGATAAATCTGATAAGGGCTAATGAAAAACCTCGAGAACGTAGAGCCACTATGATAGTGACATTATAGTGGAGCTTTGACAGTTTGGCATGTGTTGTGGAGTATGGTGGGATCGTAGACGATCGATGATAGAAAATGATAAGAGCTGATAACGACTGATAAGAGCACTTACCAACTGAATTTAACTCCTATGGTATCTATGATGTATTTATGATTACGGCTATTATATAGATTTCGACCACTACCCAGCAAGGTTTGTAACTCGGTGGAAGATCAAGGTTACTTTACGTTTTGATATCATTTACGACAAAGCTCATCCGACCGCCAATAATTAGGGATTCTCAACTAATGATGTACCCGTGGAGGAAAGAAGGTCCAGTGATAACGAAATCTTATAATGGTGCTATTAACACTTGAAAACATTAGTGAATACTATTCAATTCTTTGATTGCCTACCAGTTAAACCTTTAATGGCTCATAATTTTCACGATGAAGAGCAACCGATTGACACTTTCGATTTTAGGCGTAAGTGTGGGCATGTGGTGCACGCATTGGCGTGCGTAGCCCAACTGGTTTACAAAAAAGTGGGAGAAAAGAACTTATGCATCAACCTGTAAGTAAGTTCATACGAGACATTGTTGCATCTACCGGTTTGATTGCACAAAATGCACAAACTGAATTTACCCAGTAGTCGAATACCCGCTTCAGCCACATAGCAGAGATAAAGTAATGAGAATTAATCTGTTCATCGATTTTTGCAGATATGTCTTATCATCTAGGGTTGATAATAACTGTGCAAGAGTAATCACAACGGGGGCCGATGAGAAGGAAATGCTTCTCAAGACTTCTGAGCCCTCAAGAAGCAATTTCTAATAAACGTTTGGACAGACACTGATGATGTCCTTTCAAATCCAGCAACACTATTACTATACATATTTCGCAGCGTGTCTGTTGATTTACCGGGGTTTGTGTGTGTCGTTGAGTTTGTTTACACTGATAAATTCTTTTCCCCTGGGCTTAGAGCGTTCAAATATGCAAAAGTTTCAGGCGGCAAGATGTGAACACTGACGGTATGTCGCAGGAAGTGTGACAACAATTCATAGGAATATACCACGATCGACTTTCTTTCAATCTTGGCATAACCTTTGACTGATATGTATGTAATTTGCTACAGCCTTTCCAAGATTATAAACATTATTGGGCTAACGTTTCGGCGAGTTCGCCTTCGTCAGAGCCTCCGCATACTGTAAACAGTGGGTGGTCGATTTAACGCTCCGGCGATTTAGATCAAGGTGAGCTTCTTGTATACCGGGTTCGAGGGATCTCTAGTCGAGAGAACTGTCTTGGGTTTATCTCGCCTTATTATAGAGTCTGTCTCAATGGTTTTTTCGACTTTTTTCGAC